>OY856409.1:1516830171-1517157671 GCA_963693085.1 Alisma plantago-aquatica
AAATAAGAATTACTATTTTCAATAATCCAATTTATTATTTTTCAAATTGCACTAAACTTACAATACATACCTTTATATGTTTGTGTTTTTCATCTTCCCTTAGACTATCAATAGATTTACTATCAAAATCAATCACTTTCTTGAACAAACCCTACCATTCTTCTTTATTCACTCTAGCCTTCCTTATCCTTGGTTTATTACAAATATTTTTCAAAAGGGATCTTGGACTTATCTTCCTTGTGAGCTTTTTCATATGGTAAAATACAACATCAATTTGTTCCTTTGTGTCAAAGAATAATTTAATAGGAATCGTTATATATAATTTCCAAACATTATTATTAACCAGTTTTATGAGCTCACATATGATTCCACGTTCCTTTTTACTCATCAAATCAACAAAGTCACATTCATATTTTTTGAAATCATCCATATCCAATAACTACTATGTCTTCCGCCATCTTTTGTCATGGATATATATTATCAGTCTCTTTATCCAAACAATCTCACTTTTTTCATCTCTGATACTCCTACTTAAACAAGCATTATTGTATAAAAATAGTAAGTATAGTAAAAAAATCACATTTAGTATTGTACTTGAATGCAGACTAGCATAGGTTTTGATACAATATTAGAGAGCAATGAATATATTTAGTTTAGAATAGGCATAACATGTCTCACATTCAGATCATGTAAAACAATATTATACTCAACATCATATAAACATATTCAGTCTATATTCTAACAAACTTCCAAATTACTAAACTATTCTACATTATGTCTTGACTATTATAAATTTGCTTATTTTTAAGTTACAGTTTGCTTATAAGTTTAATTTGGAATGTAAACATCTTATTGATGTATGTCATGGCTTAACCCATATACATAATATGTGACATACTTTGTGATAAACATGCATTACCTATGTTTCACATGTTCCAAACAAAGAAAAAAATACTTATTGCTCAATATATAAACAAATTACTAGCTTATGCCTATCTTTTGGGATAACCCTTGTATATATTCCATTTTGGAATGGACGTACAATACTTATGATCATAGACATGCTAGCTAAATCTGTCTAAGAAACATCATGTACAGTACATGAGACAAACATGTAATATACTTATTGGATACACATATGTTATAACCCCAATTTTGGTTGTATTATTATGCAATTATTAAAAAGGGGCGGGGGGTTTGCTTGACAATTTGTGTGTAATATTTTACAACTTGGGTCTATTTACAAAATTGTATTAAATTATGAGTTTTGTATTTTTCCCTATTGTAATAAGTCAATGGAAGTGTGAAAAGATAAAGAACAAAAGAAAAATCCATAATATGGGAAAAGGTAGGAAGAAAGTAAATAACTTATGTTTTCATTTAAGAAAAATAAGGAATTCTTTTGAAGGTGGCTTATGTGGCCACAATAGGATGGATTTAGTACCACTTGCCTTCTAATATCTTTAAAAGTCAAAATTAAGACAATGCAAAATTTACAAAGAGAAAATATGAATTTTAATGCATTATATATGACTTTTTAGTGCATGATTTGCAAATGAAGAAAATGAGTTATTCTTTTTGTGTTTTGATCCCAAATTATGTACAAAGGTAAATTTTTCCCTCAAGTTCTTTCCCTTAAAACTTGGGATTAAAAAGCCTAATGGTTTAGGAGATATGAAATATTGAAAAATCCCTAAAGTGTGGATACCACAATGGAATACTATTAATGTCACGATTTTTTTATTATTAATAGGATTTGTTTTTCTGGCGCACACGATGTGAGCAGTCATATTAGAGATCCAACAGTGGCATTCTCATGTCCTAGCTTGAGTCAGACCAGGAAACAAGAATAGTGGGAGCCCAAGATCTTGATGGGATTTTGTGCAATCCTGATCTCCTCGACCCTAGCTAGCTTTCCCATTGAGTCTGAGAAAGAAAAATGAGCCGACCTACCTCAGATTTCACCCTGTTCGGTGGCTTCTAGGACATCCACCCAAACCTATGGACCCTACGTCCATGACCTAGTACATATAGGGGGTGTACAACCCCTCTGTAGACCTACGGAGCCATGTCATTTGATCCGATTTAGATTCATATAATGATACATGGGTGTATGCATTGAATTTTAGGTTGACTTGTTTGATTGTGTGGTTAATTCTACTATTCTTGCTTGGACTACAGATTCTCCTGAGACATTTATGTGGTTACGCCTAATATTACTTGTTGTAGTATCATGTGGTTTATCATAGGTTTCCTCACATGGTTAAAATTATATGCTTGCTTTTTTATTTCATTCCATGCAAACTTTAAAGTGACTCTGATTATCACATTATATATGACCTGAGAAGTCACCCGCCTTGATAGGAGGAGACCTGAGAAGTCACCCGCCTTGATAGGGGGGGACATGATGAAGCCATCCACCTAGATAGTGGAAGATAGTGAATATTTTAGTATGAGGCCCCGAGGGGCTATGACATAGGGTGGCGAAACCTAGACTAGCGAGTCAATGGTGAAAATGTTAAATTTAGTGTATCAAATATTAATTGTTTAATTATGTTGTTAGCATTATCTGTGACATTTTTTCCCCACATATCGATATGACTTGGCATACTGACAGACGTTTTGATTGTCAACATTTTTGGATAATCTAGTTGGAAAATTGGATATTCAAAGAAAGAAGACATTAAAAGCAAACAAATGAAGTATGGCAGGGATGATATAGATAGATGGTCTATTTCTCAGTAAATTTTAGAACCAATGTTTTGTAAACGTTGGATAAAAGAAAAAAAATTATCCTGCACAAAGTTTAGTTAATTTAGTAAAATTTATCAATTATTTTTATTATGTTCAAAACCATTTGATCATGTTTTTGGGATATAAACACTAGTTTCTTAGACTCCTTTATTTGGGGGTTGCCGGGGAATGGGGTTGTTACAACATATGTACCCCATTAGAAACAAGTTTTGACTTCATTAGGAACATGTTCTAAATTAACATCATGTGATGCATGTATATCATTTGCATCATCATCAGTCTAATCTACAACTTCTACTTTAACAACAACCTTATCTACATTCTATGTTTCATCATAAGCCTTACTTTCTATCATATTCTCCAACATATGTTTGGATAGATCGACAACAAGTAGTACCCCATTATCATGAATGATAACATATTCATCAGCACAATAAAACATTAGCACAATATCACGTATTATACTGAATCCTAATCAAATCAATTAGCTTAATACTAATTTCCTATAAAATTTGATTCAAATAAATTAGTTACAGTGCATATTTAAACTTCTTCATTTTCTAAAATCACTATTACTTGCCTAACGTCATCAGCCTTACAAGCTTCATCTTCCATGTTCATATGCCTTGATGTTTGTTCTTGAATACCCTCCTCAACATATGTCTTAACAAATTACTAATCCACATCATGTACTACTATAAACTTTCCCTTGTCTCATAGTCCATCATTTTCCACTACATCATGAGATCCTCCTACAATAGATTACCCTTTCACATTAACTTTATCTTAGTGCCTTTTTTTCATATCCTTTTCACAACATTTCATCTATTTTCTGTATGAAAATATCATGCAAATAAAAATGGCACATTAATAGTTAGAAAACATCAAGAATGCCCCTACTTTGAAAGTGATCTTATCAATCATAATTTTTTTATTAAGAGTATATTGTAAACCAGCAAAAGTTTCCCTAAAAAAGACATCAAAAATCTTGCCTCGGAACAAAATATGTTCTATATGACAAGCAATAATAGCGATATTTGATATTGACATAGAATTTACAAAAGTAGAAAACAATTTTTTGCTTGATCAGCTATCAAGAAAATTTTGTAAGGAAATAATCTTTTGTAATAATATCATGATGACTTGAATACTAGCCTCTAAACAAAGTCCTCCTTCAATTATGCAAACAACACAAGAGAAGGTAATATTGGAAAAATAGTAGTTGATTTATCATCAACTAAAACATCATCTCAACTCATATGAAAGGAATTTGAAGAGGTAAAAATTATTGAAAGGGATGACCTCTCAAAAGAAATAAATCGTATACTAAATAAATTTTTTTCTAAAGGATACAATCACATCCCCACTTACCTAAAAAAACACTACAGATATGAGGCTTTAGCTGAAGCTGGAATAGATCAACCACGCCTGAAACTGAGAAGGATCATTCTTGAGCGATGGATTCCTCCGGACCTACATAACCTTAAGCTCAACGTCACTGTTGGTACGGAGATTGACCCCCTTGGGCATCGGAGGAGATGGGTTGCTGGTATCGCTCACAATCACAACGGTGATATCTGCCTCGCTTTTTGAGCATGGCTGATGACACATGATCATATAGAAGCATACCTTGCTGCATGCATTATAAGCCTGAAACTTTTAGAGGACCAAAACTTAATTGTTTCGACTTTTGAAATGGATGATCAACAGACCTTTGACATTCTTTGGAATGATTCTCAGGAACCTTGAAGGATGACACCAGCTATTAGAGAGATTAGACAACTGATTCATGATAGGGCGATTAGAGGTTCTGTGGTGCATAAGCTTATTAACTCTATTCCAAGGGAGCTTGGTATGGCTGGGAACAGATACTAGGAGTTGTTTGTTTGCTCTGATAGTAGAAACCTACCGATGAAGATTAGAGGAATGGCACTTCTCGAGAAGAAGAATACACCTTATATTCGGCTTAAGCGAGATGTGTAAGGTTTTTGCGTCCTTCTTGTATATGGGTATTATACCTGCGGGCCTTAGCAGGAGCTGTATCTTTTACATTGATGATTTTTCCTACACGAGGAGGGTAGGATGAATAAAAGTACCTCCTGGCTTAATTAAAAAAAAATTACTTTTAGAAACATGAATTGCAGAATTTTCCATAACTATAGAAATAAATCAACAAAAAGAATTTTACATTTTTCTCAAATAAATATAAAAAACTTAATCAATTTATCTAAATGGAATAAAGAAGAAAACTCTAATAATTTGAGATGATTTAGAAGCTTTCATCAACCCTTGTATTACAACCTTTGTGATTATCAAAATGCATTCTAAAAAATTTTACATGTTAAAATATACTAACGAGTCATACTTGGTTAGTAAATTGCCCACCAAAAACTAAATTAGTAAATTGGCCAATAAATTTTGGAAAAATTTTATTGTAATAAGAGAAATACTTCTCTCAATATTAACAAAAAATATAAAGGGTGAATGTCTTATTGAAGAAGATCAAAATATACTGAAGTACATCTCTTCATATGGAATATCATTGATTATAATATGGAAATTGGTAAAACAAGACATTGATTCACCTCATATTCTATAAAGACAAATATATGTCAAGTGGTGGGATATCTTCAATATTGATCCCATTCTAAAGGAAAATTTTATTCCATTGCTAGTTTTTGGTTACCAGCATGACAAAAAAATAAAACAACTAAAATATTTTCTTTTAGTCAACTAAAACAAGAGTTGATTAAGAAATTTTGAATCCAAAATACCAATATTGTAGATAATCAACTACAATTACTTGCCTTTAGTGAAACATCAATAATATGGATGATGACAGTCCATAGTCAAAAAAAAAATGTTAAATGAAAGAAGATGAAAAAGACAATCAAAGTGAAAAATAGATGTAGAGTAAAAAAATTGAATTAAAGTAGCAGTAAAAATAGAAGTAAACAAATAATAGTCATCAAGTTAAAGACAAAATAAAAATGATATGGTCAAAGTAAAAGAAAAAACCTTTATATATTTTACTTAAGATTCCATCTATGAAAAATAAAGACATTGAAACATGAAAGTCACATCTTTATAAAAACTCACCACAAGAAAAAAGAATATTTTATCAATATATGCATGGAAGAAGTATTTCCCTAGGAATGAAACACTTGTCAAATATACAAGGTTGAAAGAACAAGTGGAAACCATAATAATTTTTGCAACTACATCAACAAGAAATATTTTTCAAACAAATAAATGGGAGAGAGAAAGTGACAAGGCAAGTAACTTCACCCACTCCACTCAAAGTGGATATAAAATGCAAGGAAGTTTAAGTAGAGAGCAAGAATTGTCATAGCTACTACACTCTCCCATATCAGGAGATCCCCTTTGTTATTATACATGCTTTTATAGTAGAAAGGGTAATATCTCGAAATTCTATCTACTAATAGAATTTATAAGTGTTGTAATCATTCCTCCACCTTCTTTATGTTGTAACTTTGTCGATATGATAATGTGTGCTTAGTTTACACTTATTCCCAAGTTTAAACTATCCATACCTCAATAAAATTTGCATTTATTTGTTGTTAAGATCAGTTGTATTTATATGTTCTTCCCTTTGTGAATCATAATCAAAGATAATTTATTTGATTAAAAGCTAGATCAAGGAGATTTGTATGTGCTCAATGCTCACTTTGTGAAATAAGTAGATCTCTTCTTCACCACAAGTCATCACCATATGTAAGTTCTATATCATTTGTTCAAGTTTAGTATTAAAAAAATTCCTTAATCTCATAACATCTAATACCTTAATCATAAACCCTAATTCACTCTAGTCACCCACTTTCAGCAAAAATCCAATCCAAATCTAACACTCCTACTCCATCAATCATTCTACTACTCCACCAACTTTCCTATACCATCTTCCATCAACTCTCCACTAATCAACCACCAAACTCCTAACTTCCAACCCAAAATGGTATAAGAGTCAAGTTAGGGGTGGTTAGGATATACTTATCTCTCTCTCTTCTTGAAGGGGTGAGGATTCCAAATCTTCCTTCATGGAAGTTTTAGGGTTTGAGGCCTCGTTATTGTATTGGTAGCCCATTAAACCCACTTTAGTTGCTTAACGAGTTTAGGATTTTGTAGGGATAGGTTTAGATGCTGACATGCCGCATAGTAATCCCTTGGTTGATTATTCCTATCTCTCATCCACAACTATTTTCAAATTTATCATATTCATTCTCCTTTAGGAAATACTCAAGTCATAGGGCTCCTTGTCATAGTGGTTTAACTATTTACAACATTCTAAGAATCATCCTATTGAAAGAAGAATATGATATTCTTTATAAAATCTTTAATTGTATCAAGCCACTTCGTTTTGAAATTATTAATATTTAAGTTTATCTCCCTTTTTCTACAAGGGTATCTTTACAATGTTATTAGGAATTATCTTAATAAAAATGGAAAATATGTTGAATAAAATACTTGACAAACTAAAAGTGTAGTTAAATATTGAAACCATAGAGCTACAAAATGTAGCACTTCCAAAAAAAATAAAAAAAACTTCATCATTAATAAAGGAAAACAAAGATAATACTTTCTGTCGAATAAAAATCATTTCAAGGCAAAACAGTTTTGCAAAAACTTTTATAAGAAAGAAAGAGATTACATAAGGAAAAAATGGTATTCAAAATACAAAACTATAGGAAAAAATTAATGTATCAAAATTATTATATAAGATAATTTGAAGAAATGAACATTAGACTTGTTCTACAATGGTATGAGCCTAATACGTCAGACGTCGAAATAAGATCATTACTTACCAAATTTCCCCCCAGGAACTTACAAGTCCAAAATATTGCATAATTAATTATTAAATGATACAAATCACTCATTCTTAAAACAACAAATGCATGCTTGATAAAATAAATAGTCCTTATAAAACTAAAGCTAAAGAAATGTAAGAGAACTCTATAAAATTATTAGGGACAAAAAAATACTTCTTACTTAGACTAATAACTCCTTAAAAAATATAAAGAAAACTAATTTTTTTTCAAAAAATGTAAAAATTGCATAAAAAAACCAATTTTGAAAGAAGTTCAAACCAAATTACTGCATATAATACTATAGAATTAATTGAAAAATAACCCATTAAAAAAGACATTAAAAGAGAAACAAAAGATTTAGAAGAAACTGACAAGATTTATGAAAATTGGTATGATAAGATAATAAAATTAAAGTTAAATCTGAAAAGAAATCCCTAAATATCATTGAACAATATATCAAGAACATGTAAGGGAGATAATAATTAACATCAACCTGAATTTTACTCGTAAAAAAATAGCATCATTTGATTCTTGAGTAGAAATAAACTACAAAAGAGAATGCCTAATACCAACCAATTATTTTGAAAAATGACACAATTCTAATTCACGAACCCATGATAAATTAAAAATCAAATATAGAATCCCTGAAGTTCATGTATGTGTAGAGATACATGCACTAAAAAGTCATGCTAACTAAAAGTAGAACCAACGATATAATCATAATGACACCATTTTTATTTAAATATTATCTATTCTAGAAAGTACGAAATGAGTATATTCTAATCTAAATAAAAAAAATCATTACCTTCAAGTTAAAAAGGAAAATGAAAAATCATTTCTAAAAAAAATCAATACTTAATTAAATAAAAAAGAACTTCGTCAATGAACTTAACAAAGAGATAAAAAATAGAAAAAATCATAATAGCACCCAAACTAGCAGTTTTCAAAAATTAATATGGGAATTTCAAGAAGAAGACGAAAAGGAAATCTGCTCCACTCTACCTTCATTGTTCTAACATAGAAAGAAATATGAGGTTACTTTAATATATATTAGTAATTTTGATGAAAGTAAATTCTAAAAAACCTAAACCTATACAAATGAAGAAAAGGCTCCTAGATATGTTTGGAAAGGAAAATGATTTCGATCCATGTGGTAGTTGGATTTGGATTCGAGTAGGAGCTGGCCTGCCCAACCAATCCTAATAGGAGTCAAATCTAAAAGGGAAAGAAGATGGTTTCCTATGAGAAACATGGTATTGGATTAGGAATTGGAGTTGGAATCCTAGTTTCAACCTAATACCAAGGAGGCCTATAAATAGAGACCCTAGGCAAGGCCATTGAGATCATCTTAATAGTTGAGATATGATCTCTCTAGTTTCTTGTTGGTGCCTTCTATGGTAGAAGAGACAAAATAACAAGAAAAACTAGAGGATATCTCTTGGTTGATAAGAGAGGGTCAACGACTTTACCTTAAAGAAAAGTAGTGGTTGACAGTAAGTGACACATTGGGTGCACTGACAGAGCAACTGTCTTGGTTGATAAGATAGGGCCAGTGACTTTGCCTTAGAGAGAAATAGCTGGAGGTGGTTATAGACAGAGTGTTTGCATAGGGGAAATAAGTCCAACCCAATCAGTGGTCACGATGGCATCAAACGGTCCCCAACAACGACAGTGGCTCATGAGGAAATCAAATAAAGATGAAGGTTTTGCACACACTAGGTGTGATTCTCTTCTTCCTCATCTTTTTTCTCATGTGGTGAATGCTACCTAGGTTTAGGGATAATTAAATATGGGCAATGTGAGACCGGTATTTCCCCATAGTTTTACTCTCCTTATTTTGGGGAGAGTTTTCCATGTTAAATATGGTGTTTCTTATTTGGATTTATACACTTGTCGGCAATGTTTTCACAATAAGCTCTTGTCACATCTGGGATCGTATCAATACAACATCCCCAACAAGTGGTATCACAATGCACACTATAGATATTTGTCTAGATGGTGAAGGGTGAAGATGCGAAGATGAGAAAGTTTACAAGTACAAATTGACAAATTTGAAAACCCAATATGAAGGATATTCTCTACTGCAATGATATGTATAATCTGGTATAGGGAAAAAAGTCAGGGAGTAATTTTGATGTGGACTAGAAGAAATGAAATAGGAAGATTGTCAGGATAGTGAGAATATGGCTCGACATTTCTGTGATCCATCTCGTCTCAGAAGAGACCAATGCCAAAGATCTATTAGAGAATCTCAAGAAATTATATGGGTGGAAAACTGCCATTATTAAAGCTTTCTTGATCAGAAAGTCAATGAACCTCAAGTATCTGGATGGTACAAACATCGTCGAGCATATGAATGAATTCTAAAGCCATGTAAATCAATTGGGGTCCATGAAGATGGCTCTTGATGATGAACTCTAGACTATGCTTCTTTTGGGATCATTACCTAACATTTGGGAGACACTCACAGTGATAGTAAAAAATTATGCATAGGATGGCAAGTTGATACTTGACCAGGTGAAGATCAATCTACTGAATGAAGAGACTCTATAACAAACCTCAGGAGATAGCGGACCAGAGGTGCACTTCACACAGATATGGGGCATTGATAGAGTGAGAGACCATTGTAGATCCAAGAGTTGTGGTGAGTCCCATCCACAACAAGTCTTGTGGTGGATTAAAGTCGAAGAGTAGTAGCAAATGCTTCCATTACGGCAAGCCCAATCCTTTTCAAAAGGGATTGCAAGGTTTACAAAAATATAAATGGCTCTTAAGGAAAATAAAACCAAGATGACAACAAGAATACTATAAGGGCAATCTCAGATGATAGAGATGATGATGACAATGTGGTCTTGATAGACTAAGAGAAGTGTTTGCATCTAGAGGATGGTGATTCTGAGTGGGTGGTGGATACTATAACTTCTTAGCATGTCTCAAGTAAGGAATTCCTCACTTCATATAGGAGGGGAGACTTTGGGAGGGTGAGCATGGGAAATTCCAACTTCTATAAAATTAACGAAGTTGGAGACATTTGTCTTGAAACAAGTGTCATTTGCACGATCATACAAAAGGATGTTCGTCATGTTCTAGGTTTGTGGTTGAGCTTGATATCTGGGTAATTCTTATATAGAAAATGTTGTCATATAGATTTTTGTGATGGGAAATGCAAGATCACCAATAAGTCTTTGGTTACACTATGGGGCAAATTACGTCACATATTGTACAAGACTCGGCTTAACGTGCTCAAAGGCAGCCAAATATATGTAGTCAAGGATCACAAGACAGATCTATGACATAGATGGCTAGGACAAATAAGTGAGAAGGGATTGAAGCTTTTATCAAAGTAGAAGCTGATTACTTATGGCCAGGACACTGGTCTCAGTTGATGTGATGCATGTAATACATGAAAGAATGATGTGTTTTGTATTGACCACATTTGTGCTTAATTTGGTAAACTAGGGTTTACCTGAATGATTACATTCTTGATTAGATTGAACATCGTTTAGACATGATTAATGATAGTAGATCAATTGTGATGTTTCAAACCTAAGAAGAAACACTAACTATAATTTTATTTTGAAGAATTAGGGTTTGAGAAATGTTAACCCTAATAAAAAAAATTAGAGTTTTGGTAGTACATGAATATGAAATTTGATCATGATAGCAGTGTAGTAAATGATTTTTCATATTTTCTATAAATTTTGAATTTAATTGAATTTTGGATATGATATGTATAACTCAATCATACATATTGGAGAAAAATTACCGAATATTTGATTGTTCTTTGAATGTGGTTCTCGATCGAACTATACTTCAACCAAAATGTTGACAGAGTGCTTTTCAGTAGTGTAGTGTTTTATTTTTAATTATGTATTGGTAACTCCAAATGATCTAAAATTTAACTAGAGATCTGAAACTCAATCATAAACAATATGTAAAATTTTCATAATTTTTGGATGCGTTTAGACCTTATCAGTAGACGGATTACAGTAATATTTTTAGGACATAAAATTCAGCTGAAATAATAGAATGTATAGTGAGGGGTTAATGTGCAATTTACCCAAGCAGCTCAATTGCTCTATAAGGTCAACCTAACACACAAGGAGCTCTCATAATTTATGATTCAATCTAGAGAAATGAAATCCTAGAGAGAGAGGGAGAGTTAGGGTTTGAGAGGAGAAATTGATGGAGATGTTGAACTAGGGTTTTGCGGTCTGAGGAATGATGAAATCATGTAAGTTTAGCTTCTTTGGATATAGTTTCATGGTGAATCTTCTATCAGATGTCAATATTTTGTCCCTCCCCTGATTGGATTCGAAATCATATCAAATCAAGTCCTTTTCTCACTCTATCTCTCCTAATCTTCAATTCTAGGGTTTTCGAGTTGAAAGGAAGAAGAAAGTGGCGATTGTTAGGGTTTGGATATGGATTTGAGATTTTAATATATGGGATACATTTTTAAGCTATTGTGCAGCTTAGAGTGAGTGGGTAAAAGAATATTTTACTCAATTTTACTCAATTAGATGGTTTTAATTCATATTCTTGATTTCTCCCTGGATGACAATAAATGAAAAGAACTGTTCTTGAATTCAGTTTATAGAATACTTAAATTCATGTTCCAACTATGATATAAAAATGTTTATATGATGACATGGATATAGATATCCATGTATCTTGTATACTACAGAATTAAGAAGTTTATTGAGAATCTTCTGAAAATCTGAATTTTCAAGTTATTCAGGTGCTTGAACAACATTATAGTTGAAATTCTAATTTATATTTCTATGATCTTTCTTACGTTCCTAGTACATATAATTCTACATGTTTGATTTCTTTGATTTGATATATGGACAAATAGAGTTTCTAATTTTCACAATACATATCCTGTGAATAGCAAGTAATCAAGCATGGAAACCTAATCTAGTATGCTTTTACCAGTATACATATCTAATTTAGTAGTAAATGGCTGATTGAAATGATTCATGTGATATTATGGGATTTTATCTGAATATTATCTTATATGCATACATGCTTTGTTTATGAGATTTGGATTTTTTTAACTCAAATACTTGTCATGAAATGCATATGTTGTTATGCTATTTCAAGTGGAGAGATATGATATGCCCTAGATAGGTATGTTATCGATGCCATGCATAAATGTGAGAAATGTTGAATGAGAATATTTATATTAGTACACATGATATATGTTTGAATACATGAGAAGTGCTATATATGCATGAGTAAGGAAAAACCCTAAGAAAGGGGTAAACAATATGTTAAGCATTCAGTTCAGTATCATCAGTGATTTCAGTTTAATAGTCTGAGTAGTCATTAATATATGGAGTTAAAAGAGATCAGTCTAAGAGAAAGATATAATCAAAGTTACAGTAATAATAGTAGCCCTGAACATCATAGATTCCCTATGAGAGGTCTGCGTCGTAGGGATGAAATGACCTAACACTGGCAGTGTCCAGTATATGGGAGTTGGATTGTACTAACAGGTGGTACGGGGGACGAAGCCCTAGTTGAAGTCTCCTTAAAAATACAATATGTACTGTCCAACATCAACCAAAGATCCTGGTGGCACTAGAGTACAGAAAAGCTAATAGGTGGCTTGACTCTCGACTTGTGTGCTCTGGTTAGAGGAGGAGTGTAGTTTTACGGCCCATAGGTATGCTGAGGCTAGAGAGACATTTTCCTATTGCAGACCAGTGATGGATTCAAGCTTGGCATCCTGGGTGTGTCAGCTAAGTCTTGTGCGGTGAGATCGTATTTTGTTACGATTCTTCATATGTAGAGTACACTACATATGATCAAGGCATAAGCTAAAATATGATAATATAATTTTTAAAGATTTTCTTATAAGTAAGAAGAGTTAAGAAAGATTTGATTTCAGTTTCACAGTAGTTTTTCTTTAAATGTAATATTGAATATAGTGAGGATTATATTTCCATACTTGTTTATTTCTAATGATGTAGGCTTTGATGTTATTAGTATGTTTTTGAATATATAGTCTTTTAATTTGAAATTACTATCTTGTTTTATTTCAATTATCCAAGAATGATAAATTTCTGATTCAGTACATTAGACTCCATTATTGTTTTACTCATTCAGTGAGTGGGTAGGCTCACCCCTCTACTCAAAATTTTTAGAGAAACTATGGGGATTGAAGATATCATTGCATCAGAGTAGATCTGCCATAAGAGTTAAGTCTGAGTATAGTTAAGTTCAGTCGGTCCTTGTCACTCTAGGTCCTTGTAAAGAAATAAGAGAGAGTTGTAAATGATGACGTATAACGTTATTCCTCTTTTAGAAATATATGCGAATAAGCAAGTTTTATGTGCTTAAAAGTATGAGAAACATAATGAATGTTCATGGATGCATTTTTACAACTAAAATAAGATTAGAGAAATCAATGTTTAGATTCCCTTGTAAAGTTAGTTTATGTGGTTCAATGCAAGAAAACAAAGAGTTTGAAATAGAAGAAAAAGTTAAGGGTGATTTTTGTATTACGTTAAATCCTCAATATTAGCCCTAATCTCATGATTAATGGTAATTGTGAGATCGGGGTGTAACAACTTGGTATCAGAGCATAGGTTGAGTTGTCAGGGATCATTAAGTTAGTAAGTTAGAGTCATAAGTGTGGCAGATAGGAGATGTTATGATGTTAGCTCTGGGGATTTGAGTATTTGGATATCCTAGCCCAATATCTGAGTGCTTAGATCAACCAGTATCAAGCTACTCAGTCTATTCTTTCGTGTATACCCTAGCCAGGTATATAGTGGAAGGATGGTCTAGAGAGGAACCCTAGAAATATTAGGGTTAGAAATAAGATAAGTAACATGAATTAAGAGCATAAATATAAAATGAGATAGAACTTTCATTTCATATTGTTGTTTTACTGGAGATGAATAGAAATGATCTTATATATTTGAATTTAGATATTCAGTATTTTGAAATATATATGGGTCTTTAAGATTTGTTGTACACTATTTAGTTGTAGCATTTATTGATTACATTCTTTGAAACAAGTAGACCAAAAATGATCTTTGAATGAGCTTTCCTAAGTGGATAAGTTTTCTTCCACACATTTGAGATGAATCGGAGTTGAGTAATCCTGAGTAGCCCTAGGCTTCAACACTGTAGGTTCGGCTTGGTCCGGCTAGCAGGATGCACTACTGGGATCTAATGACTCCTATTAGTAACATAACAAGAGTAAATTCTAGATAGATTAGATCCAAATTCTAGTATGAATGTATATACTCTAAGATTTTGAAGTATAAGGGAAAGACTGGGATAACTAAGAATCAGTTGGAATTGATATCTAAGATCCAACTTTGGGGCCTCATATGAGAAACCCTTAATTGGGAATAAAGGAACACAAAATAAGGTTCAGATTCAGTTTAATTATTAGTATTATATGAACTCTAAATATAAAATATGGAAAAGATATGAGAAAAGTATATAAGGGGCCAAGATAGTAAGAATCAATCATGAGGAATGGATTATATAACTGAGTGCAATGTTTTTATGTACTCCAAAGCAAAGAGAAAATAGAAGAAAATAGCTAAGTATACAATAAGTACATAGAAGTGAAGAGTCTTTAGAAGAGTTAAAGTGAAGAGAATTAGATGAGCACGTAAATCATAAAACTAGGATAAGAAACTTAGTTGAAACAAAGAGAAATGTTGGAAATAATGAGCTTGATTAAGGAATGTGGGTTATGATATAATTGAGAGCATGGAATGTATATCTTTATTAATAAGTTTAATATATTCATCCTTACTACCTTTAGATTCTAAGTCTCTACAGAACAACAAACCAGTTTCTAAAGGAAGAACATAAGTGTAGCTAAATAAATGAATAAATCATACAAAGATAGACTATATTCTTGAAGGAAAAACTTGATTGAAAGAGAAACTATGTTTCACCAATGCATGAGCTGTTTGATTTAAAATGAAGGATATGTAATGTATTAAACATGAGGTGATACTAGTAGAGAGATTATTGATTTAGAATTTTGACTTCACATTAGTAGATGGATAAAAGGAAATATATGCAACATGGTATACATGATCATACACATAAAAGAAAAACATGATCATAAGAGAAAACAAGAAGTTAAAGATGACATGTGGAATAGTAGTATATGGTAAGGGGATTATGGAATGTAAATAAGGGTTTGAAACATAATGGAGTAATATAGATTATAAAAGAAAGAGGTTGCGAGATTCAAGAAAGTGCTAATTAGTGAAGTATCCTTGTTGATAATTAATTAAACCTACATATGAGAAATGTATTATTGAATGTTTGAAGATAAGAATTCTATGTCTCAAAATTATCTTCTCTTTCATATCGTCCTTAATGAGAGCAATGTGGGAATGAAGTGTAAGAAAATGAATCATATATGATGCATAACCACTATGGTAGAGACATCTAGTGAATGTAATAATGACACACAATATGATGATGAAACCCTAGCAGGGTAATTGAGAATGTAATCTATTGGAATGGCCAAGTAAGAGAAAGGAAATTCAATCGATAAGATAAAGAAGACTTTAGTAAAACTTGTGAGATCCAAAGTTTGAATTCCAAATTAAGGGAGCAAAGTCGCATCACAATAACGTCATGCCACTGATAAGGACCAAACCTTAGAATGTTTAGAGTTGTAGTAGTTCAAGGGATGTCACTAGTGATTTGGCGTTGAATATTAGCATCTCGATAAAACAAGATCATGCGATTTGCACTATGAGAAGTAAACTAGCACTAATAGTAATCCAGGGATTAAAGATAGCTAATATGAAAGGTAGATAAACAATATGGAAATGATTCGGAGTAAAGAGTAAGATATAAATTTGAGATGTAACAAGTGTGTTTCGAACAAAAGGAGAAATACAATGAGTGAAGTGCGATATGAGATAAATTCTTGCAGTGATAGAAAGAATGATGAATAATCTATTTGTACCATGTATGTTTCAATTTTAGGAATGTTTAATCTTCATGATTAAAATGAGAAGGATAAGTAACAAAAAGTAAGTAGTAGTGGATGAGGAGAGAGATAAGAGAAAACAATGGCTTTTAGTAATATGTGAATTTGTTTTCAGAAGTATAATTTGTTGAAGGTAAATTAAGGGATGTAAATTGGTTCTACGTATGATTTCAGTGTACATGTGCAAGCAGTATGTTAATTAAAGGTGTCTGATAGTTGTATTCATTCATACCAATAATCCATCGTAGTATTGTACAATTGTGGCATGGTGATATGGGTTGAATAATGATGGAACAAATGAAGGGTTACCCTGAATAAGGTAGTCTTACATATTCACTCATATGAATAGAAGGGATGATAACCATATTGTATTGATATGTAACCCTAATGAGGTATATCGTGTTATACCTAGCTTTAATATAAATAAGTGTTGGTAATTGGGTATGAATGGTCCTTGAATGACAAATACAATCATGGAGTACATTGCTACTGTTGTTGAAACCCTCGTATACTATAACCCGATGGTTACACCTTAAATTATGTGTGGGTTCATACTTGAGAATAATATAGAATGTGATGGTAATGCTTCACCTTATGCATACATGATGCAATGGGGATGTCGTGAGTAGTATTGTACAATCACTGTTGAATCTAGTCTTCCAACTCAAGACTATTTTTCTATTTGAGTAGCACAATAGTAATATTCAAAACAACATGGTGAACTGTCTTTTGTGACTCAGAGGTAATATAAAACAATAGTACATATTGAACCATATGAAATGAGATGGTTGGATCAGATTATCAATGTTCAGGTAACACCTCAAGAGTATGAAAATGTTGAAATGGTTGCTTCTCTATCTACTCTATGATTGATTGTGGCATAGAGAATTTGTTTGTTATCATTGAGAACTATTTTAACATATTGTGATTAGAAAAGAAATAAAGGACTTAACGTTGAAAACTACATTCAAGTATAAAATACAAGAATGTAATGACATGTAAGATTTTTGTAGATTAAAATAAACTTTGAATAAACTTTGTTTGTATATTTAGGTTTTGGGGATGAAACTTTTTAAGGGGGTGAGAATTGTAATGACCACATTTGTGCTTAATTGGTAAACTAGGGTTTACCTAAATGATTACATGCTTGATTAGATTGAACATTGTTTAGAGTTGATTAATGATAGTAGATCAATTGTGATGTTTCAAACCTAAGAAGAAACTCTAACTATGATTTTAGTTTGAAGAATTGGGGTTTGAGAAATGTAAACCCTATTCGATAAAAATTAGGGTTTTGATAGTACATGAATATGAAATTTGATCAGGATAGCAGTGTGGTAAATGATTTTTCATATTTTCTTAAAAAAATTATTTAATTGAATTCTAGATATGATATGGATATCTCAATCATGCATATTGGAGAAAAAATTTAGAATATTTGAGTGTTCTTTGAATGTGGTTCTCGGTCGAACTATACTTCGACCAAAATGCTGACAGAGTGCTTTTTAGTAGTGTAGTGTTTTATTTTTATTTATTTATTGATATCTCCAAATGATCTGAAATTTTAATTAGAGATCTGAAACTCAATCATAAACAGCATGTAAAATTTTCATAATTTTTGGATGCATTTAGACCTTAGCAGTAGATGAATTACAGTAATATTGTTATGATAGAAAATTCAACTGAAATAAGAGAAAGTACAGTGAGGAGTCAATGTGAATTGACCCAAGCAGCTCAATTTCTCTATATGTTCAACCTAACACACAAGGAGCTCACATAATTCGTGATTCAATCCACAGAAATAAAATCCTAGAGAGAGAGAGGCAGAGTTAGGGTTTGAGAGGAGAAATTGATGGATATGCTGACCTAGGGTTTTACGGTTCGAGGAATGATGAGATAATGTAAGTTTATCGTCTTTGGATACAGTTTCATGGTGAATCTTCTCTTAGATGTCAATATTCCATCCCTCTCCTGATTGGATTTGAAATCATATCAAATCAAGTCCTTTTCTCACTCTTTCTCTCCTAATCTTCAATTCTTGGGTTTCTGAGTTTAAAGGAAGAAGAAAGTGGCGATTGCTAGGGTTTTGATATGGATTCGAGATTTTTAGATATGGGATACATTTTTAAGATATTTTACAGATTAGGGTGAGTAGTTAAAAGAATATTTTAGTCAATTGTACTCAATTAGATGGTTTTAGTTCATATTCTCGATTTCTCCCTAGATGACAATAAATGAAAAGAACTATTCTTGAATTCAGTTTATAGAATACTTCAATTCATGTTCCAACTATGATCTGAAAATATTTATATGATGAAATGGATATAGATATCCATGTATCTTGAATACTACAAAATTAAGAAGTTTATTGAGAATCTTCTGAAGATCTAAATTTTCAAGTTATTTGGGTGCTTGAACAACATTATAGCTGAAATTCAGATTTATGCTTATATGATCTTACTTATGTTCCTAGGGCATATAATTCTACATGTTTGATCTCTTTGATTTGATATATGGAAAAATAGAGTTTCTGATTTTCACAATACATATCCTGTGAATAGAAAGTAATCAAGGATGGAAACCCAATCTATTATGCTTTTACCAGTATACATATCTAATTTAGTAGTAAATGGTTGATTGAAATGATTCATGTGCTATTATGGGATTTTATCTGAATATTATCTTATATGCATACATGCTTTGTTTATGAGATTTGAATTTTTTAAACTCAAATACTTGTCATGAAATGCATATGTTGTTATGCTATTGCAAGTGGAGAGATATGACATCCCCTAGATAGGTATGTTATTGATGACATGCATAAATGTGAGAAATGTTGAATGAGAATATTTATATTAGTAGACATGATATATGTTTGAATACATTAGAAGTGATATATGTTCATGAGTAAGGAGAAACCCTAAGAAAGGGGTAAACAATATATTAAGCATTCAGTTCAATATCATCAGTGATTTCAATTCAATAGTCCGAGTAGTCATTAATATACAGAGTTAAAAGAGATCAGTCTAAGAGAAACATATAATCAAAGTTACAGTAATAATAGTAGCCCTTAACACCATAGATTCCCTATGAGAGGTCTGTGCCATAGGGACGAAACGACCTAACCCTGGTCGTGTCCAGTATACGGGGGTCGGATCGTACTAATAGGTGGTACGGGGGATGAAGTCCTAGTGGAAGTCTCCTTAAAAATACAATATGTAGTGTCCAACATCAACCAGAGATCCTGGTGGCACTAGAGTACAGAAACGCCAATAGGTGGCTTGACTCTCTGCCTGTGTGCTCCGGTTAGAGGAGGAGTCCAGTTTTATGGCCCATAGGTGTGTCGAGGCCAGAGAGCCATTTTCCTATTATAGACCCGCGATGTAGTCAGACTTAGCATCCCCGATGTGCCAGCTAAGTCTTGTACGGTGATATCGTATGTCATTACGATTCTTCATATGTAGGGTACACTACATATGATCAGGGCATAAGCTAAAGTATGATATGATAAGTTTTAAAGCGTTTCTTGTAAGTAAGAAGAGTTAAGAAAGATTTGATTTCAATTTTGCATCAGTTGTTCTTTAAATGTAATATTGAATATAGTGAGGATTATATTTCCATACTTGTTTATTTCTAATGAAAAAGGCTTCAATTTTATTAGTATGTTTTTAAATATTTAGTCTTTTAATTTGAAATTACTATCTTATTTTATTTCAATTATCCAAGAACGATAAGTGTTTGATTTAGTACTTTAGACTGCATTATTGTTTTACTCATTCACTGAGCGAGTAAGATCACCCCTCTACTCAAATGTTTTAGGGAAACCATGGGGATTGTAGATATCATTGCATCAGAGTAGATCTGCCACAACAGTTAAGTCTGAGTATAGTTAAGTTCAGTCGGTCCTTGTCACTCTAGGTCCTTTTGAAGAAATAAGGGAGAGTTGTAAATGATGATGTATAACATTATTCCTCTTTTAGTAATATATGTGAATCGGTAAGTCTTGTGTGCTTAAAAGTATGAGAAACATAATGAATGTTCATACATGCATTTTTACTATTGAAATCAGATTAGAGAAATCAATGTTTAGATTCCCTTGTTAAGTTAGTTTATGTGGTTCAATGTAAGAAAACAAAGAGTTTGAAAAAGAAGAAAAAGTTAAAGGTGATTTTTGTATTACGTTAAATCTTCAATTTATGCCCTAATCTCATGATTAATGGTAATTATGAGATTGGGGTGTAACATATTTCTTTCAAGACAAGATCAAAGGTGAAGTAACAACTTCCGCAGATGGTTCTTTTGGATGTCTGGGGTCCATTTTAGATGGATTCATTGGGTGGAAATAGATATTTTATCATGTTTATTAATGATGCTTTAGGAAGGTGTGTGCCTACTTGATGAAGACTAAGGATTAGGTATTTCAATGTTTTTAGAAATTTTATGTCATAGTGTTGTAGAGATAGAGAAATTTTTGAAGTGTCTCCTCACAGACAATGGCGAAGAGTACACCTCTAGGGGGTTCTAGGATTACTACACGCAACATGGAATACGACATGAAAGGACTGAGCCTGACACACCACAACACAGTGGTACAACAGAGAGAATGAACTGCACCATAGTGGAGAAAGTTAGATGCATGTTGAAGACTACAAGGTTGCCAAAGACATTCTAGGAGAGATAGTGCGTACTGCTTTCTCTCTGATTAATCGATCTCCATTATTTCCTTTAAGGTTTGATATACTTGAGGAAGTATGAATAGGAAATTATGCTTCCTTTGCTCATTTGTGAGTATTTGGGTGCAAGGCTTATGCACATGTTCTAATGGGAAAGAGGCCAAAGTTGGGTGAGAAAGTGGTGCCATGTATCTTACTAGGCTATGGAGATCAATAGTTTGTCTACATATTATGGGATCCTATGAAAAAGACCATAATTAGAAATAGAGATGTGGCATTCTATGAGGTTAGTTAGTTATAGAGTCTAAAAGTAATGATGCAGAGTATGCATGATCATGTGATAGTTCTTCTTATGATTAGTATGAGGATACTTCAGCTTCTTCACAAGTGCAATCTTCAGATGATAAAGAAGAGCAACATGATCATGATGGGAAATAGAGTTATATCACATCGAGTGTTCGCATTCCATATGTGCAAATGAGTGATTCAGACTCACAGTTAGAGACTTTGGGCAGGGGGAGAAAGATCATCACCAGGAAGTGTCCTCGAGGAAGAAGTTGAGGAGGTCTGACAAAGTTCATCATCCTTCATCTAGATATCCAACATTCCAGTATATTCTCCTTACTAATATGGGGGAGATAGATACTTATCATGAGGGACAAAATCATAGAAAAGGAGCACAGTGGCATCAAGAAATGTAGAAGGAGATGTCTTCTTTACCGAAAAATAATACCTATGAGTTTGCGGCACTTCCGAAGGGGCGGAGAGCACTGGATACCAAGAGTGTTAGTAGGATGAAGAATGTTGGACAATGTAGTGGATGTTCAACTATTACATCTAGAGTGGAGGAGGAGCATATGAGGGTTTTTTATCCTTGGTATAGAAGTTCAGAAATAAGGTTTTCATCTAGAATGGATCAACTTACAAGTTAAGAGGGAGCCGCAAAAGTTCCAGATTTGGGCATGGAGAGAGAAGTGGTGTTGTCAAGTGACTTCTTCTCAGTTTCTTGGGAACAAGGTGATGTCAGGATGTGACTTCAAGAAAATGGATGAAAATGACAGTATGTTGACATGTTTGAGGATAATGGATCCACCACACATGGAGGTAGGGTCCAAAAGCTACTCCAGAAGAATATTGAAGACAAAATCTCCCTCATGGTCAAGAGGGGGTGGTTGTTGAGAAAGGAAAATGATTCTGGCCCATGTCCTAGTTGGATATGGACACAAGTAGGAGTTGGCTTGTGCTATCAATCCTAATAGGAGGCAAAACTAAAAGTGAAACAAGATTTTTTCCTATGTGCAACATGGTATTGGATTAGGAATTGGAGTAGGATTCCTAGTTTCAATCACATACCATGGTATCCTATAAATAGAGGCTCTGGGGGATGCCATTGAGATAATAATAATAGTTCAAGTTAGATCCCACCAGTTGTTTGTTGGTTCCTTCTATGGTAGAAGAGACAGAAAATAAGATCAACTAGAGGAGATCTCTTAGTTTATAAGAGAGGGTCAGTGACTTTGCCTTGAAGCAAAGTAGTGGTTGACAATCGATGACACATTTGGTGCACTGACAAAGTAACTCTCTTGGTTGATAAGATATGGTCAATGACATTATGTTGAAGAAAAGTAGTAGTTTGCGGTTACAAAACATAGTGTTTCCATAGAGGCAGCAAGCCTGACCCAGTCGGTGGTCGCAACAGCATGAAGCAGATCCCAGCAAAGATAGTGGGTGATGAGGAGATCAAGTAAAGAGGGAGGCATTATACACACTAGGTGTGATTCTCTTCATTCTCATATTTTTTCTCCTCTGGGGAGGGCTACCCGGATTTAGGGGTAATTAAATCAAGGATGTGTGAGTTGTAATCTTATTTACATAGTGCTTGTTGAATGATATTTCGCTGAGCATTTTCTCTCCTCGTTGGGAGAGTTTTCCACGTTAAATAATGTGTTTCTTCTTTGGGTTTCTACTCTTGATGGTAACACTTTTGCAATAAGTTCTTGTCACATTTGGGACCAAATAGGAACAACATCCCCAACAAACTATTTGTAAAAATAAATTTAAAAAACTTGTGTTGCCTTCTATTGAAAATGCTTCCATAATTGAAAGAGGAATTCCTACGCTTGTCATTAATTACAAGCCTCTAAACAATGTACTTCAATGGATTAGATATCCTATATGTAATAAATACAACCACATGAAAGGAATGCATGGTGCCAATAGCGTCTCAAATTTTGATATGAAATTTGGAAGTTGGAAAATAAAAATAAATGAAAAGGATTGATATAAAACTACTTTCACAATACCACTTGGTCACTTCAAATGAAATGTTATTTTTCTGGGCTAAAAAATGCTTTATTTGAATACAAAACATAACGAATGACATAATTAATCTGTATACTCCTTTAACATTGTCCATGATGATAATGTACTTATTTTTTCTAAAGAGAGTTACTATCATAGTAAATACCGAAATACATTCTTTCAAGTAGTCAAACATATGGGTATTGTAGTTTCTTCAAAAAAGATGAAACAATTTCGAATTTGCATAGAAGTATTTCATTTCAATGATACAAGATAGAAAAGGAAATTGTATCACCTATAGTAAGAGATATACATTTTGCAAGTAAATTCTCAAATGAAATACTAGAGAAAACTCAAATTCAAGCAGTTTTAGGATGCTTAAACTATATATATGAATTTTATGAAAACCTTGCTCTAGTTGGAAAGCTTTTTACAGATAGACATTAAGAGGTTCCACTAAGTTGGACAATAGATCACACCAAGGCTATTCAAAGAATAAAATAAAAGTTCATTAGGTTATCATTTTTAAACATCCTTGAACCAGAGGCATAAAAAATAGTAGAAAATGATGCATTAGGTATATAATAAACTATAATACACCATAGGAGTGTGGTATATAACCATTAAGAATTATTCTACTATCAAATAACAAATATTATCAGTAGTCCATGCTAATAAAAAATTTTGAGGTTGTCTTTTAAATCATAAAGTTTTATTAAGAGTAGATTGTAAATATAAAATATCTTAGAAAATATGTTAAAAATATTGCCTCAAAACATATTTATCCTAGATTGAAAGAAATATTAGCAACATTTTATTTTCATAAAGAATTTATAAAAGGAGAAAGCAATTTCCTACCATATTTCATATCAAGAGAATTTTTCTAGGGAAATAGTCTTGAATAAGACTATCATGACGACTTCAATACTCACCTATAATCAAACTCCTCCATCAATGATGCAAACAAGAGAGAAGGATAATGTTTAGAAACTAGAAGTTGTTTCGTTATCTGATAATTCATTTATATTCATCTTAAAGGCGTCTGAAGAGGTACTTATTCTCAAAAAAGATAACCTCCCAAAATAATGAATCATATATTTGTTATTATTTTCCCAAAAGGATACAATCACATCTCTACTCTAACTGGAAAAAATCAAATGCACTATTAACAATACTCCTAGAAACTAGAAGTGGAAAAGTTTTCCATAACTATTGAGATAAATTTACAAAAGAATCTTGCAATTTTGAAAATTAAAAATTATAAAATATTCACACTATTTGAATAAAATAAAGAAGAAAACCCAAATAATAAAAGATGATTTAAATGCTTCGATAAACATCAATATAAAAACTATTCAGATTATAAAAATTCATGGGAAAAAGTTCTATATGATCAAAATACATTAGTGGGTCATACATGGTCAGTAAATTGGTAACAACAAATTAAATTGCCAAATGTTTACTTTGTAAATTTTGGCAAAATTTTGGAGCAATAAGAAAAATACTTCCCTTAATATTGAGATAAAATATTAAGATGAATATCTTATTGAAGACAATCTAAATATTATGAAGTATATATCTTCTCATGGAACACCATGGAGTATACAATGGAAATGGAAAAGGAAATCAAGAATTCACCACCAATTTTAAAGAGAAAATGTAAGTCAAGTGGTGGGATAAATTCAATATTGATCTCATTCTAAAGGAAACATTGATTTCTTTACAAGCATCTTGTTACCAAAGTGACCAAGAACTAAAATAAATAAAATTTAACCAAGTAATAAAAAAAATCATTTTTTCGACTAAAACAAGAGTTGACAAGAAGTATTCAAATCCTAATTCCCAATCTTGAGGATAATTAACAACAATGACTGCTCTTCAAAGAAATGTTTGCATGAAGATTTTCCAGATGTCTCAAATAAATTTGAAATGGAAGAAGATGAAAAGCAGTATAAAAGTGAAAAAATAGTTGTTGGACATTAGAATGTTTTGGTAGAAAATAGTGGTAAAAATGGAAAGTAAATAATCCATAATGGTCTGGTAAAATATAAATAAAAAACAATCTAATAGAAGTCAAAGTAAAATAATTAATATATTTTGCGTAACATGCCATCTATAAATAATTAAGTCACTCGAACGAGGAAGTAAGATATCTATAAAAAATTAATGGTGAAGAAGATCAAAATATTTTATCAATGCATCCATGCAAGAAGAACTTTTCAAGACATGAAACACTTTTAAAAGGCACAAAGTTAAAAGAGCAAGTGGCAACCAAAGTAATTTTGTTCAGTCCTTCAATGACAAATACTTGTTAAAGGAAAAAATGGGAGTGAGCAAGACAAAAGCCAAGTAACTTCGTCCACTCCATCCAAAGTATATATAAAAGGAAAGGAAGTTGAAGAAGAGAATAAGTGTTTTCATAGCTACTACACTCCTCCATCTCAAGAGCTCCCTTTTATTATTGTTCTTAGTTTCTGTAGTAGGAAGTGCCCTAGTTTGAATTTCTTTTCAATTAGAGAATATATAAGTGTTGTAATCCTTCATCCACCTTCTCTATGTTGCAACTTCATTCATATAGTCTTGTGTTCTTAGTTTTGCTCATATTCTCGAGTGTATACCCTCTAGTTCCCAATACAATTTTGATTTACATTTTGTTAAGATCAATTGTGTGCACATGTCCTTCCCTTTATAGTTCATAATCAAAGATAATATATTTGATTAAAATCAAGATCAAGGAGATTGATGTGACTGGATGATGTGCTCGACGTTCCTTTGGTGCAATCATTGAAACTCTTCTTCACCACAAATCATAACCATGTGTATGTTCTCTAGCATTTTTAAGTTCAATATTAATAATTATGCCTTCATTTTATAACACCTAATATCTATAACTACAAACCCTAATCACTCTACTCACCCACTTTCATCAATTGTCCAACACAACTTTGTCACTCCTACACCATCTTCCATCAATTCTCCACCAATCAACCAAATAACCAAATCTTAGCTTCCATATCCTACTATATATATATATACACATATATATATATATGAGTATATATTCACTACCAATGAGGGTAGCTAATTTTAGTTACCCGTGTATCTATTTTGTAATATAAAGGTACCAATTTGTAATGAGATAGACAACATTTGTAATGAGATGACCAAATGTGAAATATAAATGCTTGTTTTGTATTACACGTCTGATTACAACAAAAATTATAATTATGACAACAGTTTACAATGTAATACAAAATGAGTGTTTTTATTACAAATTTGGTCATCCCATTACAAAAGTTGTTTGTCTCATTACAAATAGGTACCTTCTTACTACAAAATAGATCCACGGGTAACTAAAGTTAGTTACCCTTGCGGTTAGTGAATGAATGGACTATATATATATATATATACATATATATATACATACATATATACATATATACATTATATATATATATATATATATATATATATATATATATATATATATATATATATATATATATATATATATATATATATATATATATATATATATATATATATATATATATATATATATGGGATTGTATTGAATGCCTGCGCGGGTAGCGAGGTTAAATACTCGTGCCATAGAGTTGTAGTGGCATGATCTGTAATTAAATCAAAATCAATTACGTTTGTATGGTGGAGGTGGCATCTGTTGTAATTATGTAGAATTGTTTCACGTATGCATGGAGTAGCGGTGGCAACTATTTGTAATTATACAGAATTCTTGTGCTTATGCATGGGACAATGGTCGCATTATCTTTTTAATTCCAAATTCATTACTAGTGCATGGGTGTGATGCCACTATTGTAGCTAGATGACAATTGATTATGAATGCATGCACTAGTGGGAAAGATAGTGGACAATGAGACATCCATGTTAAATGAATAAAAAAGTGAATGAGGATGAATACTTTAAACAATGTTCACTCTAAACACATATTCACCGTTGACTCATAACTAGGAGATGTTCCACGTAGTTGCCATATACATAGTTTGAATTGCATGTCAGATATAATGGTTGTAATCAAGCAACCCAGAACGGATCTGAGCCTACATAATCTGGATACAGAATGTGATACTGTTAGGTTGTATTACAAGACGTCATCTTAAGTTACAGTTTTTTCATCGTCAGTACAATTCTTTTATTCGTATTACATAATGTTCCTTCTTATTACAATTTATTTTGTACTAAAGTTCATTCTCTTAGATAAAAAAAATTGATATCTCCATATTGTAATATTGATTGTCAACCTTAATTATAACTTTCTCATTTTCATTGTGGATTCTCAGTTCTCATTACAAAACATTCCTTCTTATTATAATTTTCATGTACTTCAGTTCATTCTCTTAGATAATAACACTTCATACACGCATGTTGTATTACAGAATGTTATCATTAGTTACAAATTTCATTCTCATTACAAATTCTCTATTTTTATTATAATGTGTTCCTTATTATTACAACTTTTGATGTATCGAGGTTCATTCTCTTGGAAAGTAAACTTTGATACATCTACATTGTACTACAAACTGTCATCCTTGGTTACAATTGTTTTTTTTTCATTACAAATTACCTGTCTTGATTACAAAATTTTCTTTCTTATTACAAATTATCTACATTAGTTATAACTATCTAGTTGTTGATGTCATCATTGGTTACAACTTTTTCATTCTCATTACGAATTCTCTCTGTTTATTACTAAGTGTACCTTATTATTACAACTTTCGATTTAATGAAATTCATTCTCATGGATAGTAGAATTTGATGCATCCAGATTGTACTACAAAATGTCACACTCAAATACATTTGTTTCCTTTCCTTTACAACTTGTTTGATCTTATTACAAACTTTTCTTTCTTATTACAGAATACCTTCTTTCTTTACATTTCGCAATAACTCGCTACCCATCACCAGAACTGTGATATCGAAAATTTTTGTATGCAAATATATTTTGTAGAATTTAAATACTTTGTAAGGATAACTGGTATATTGTAATGAGAACAGAGACCTTGTAATGGAAATGAGAAATTTGTAACTAAGGATGACGTTGCGTAATACAATCTGGAAGTATGATTTTATTTCTCATGTTTTTAATATATCTACAAAAGTACACCACTACAATGACTTTAGACTTGTTACGTTGAGTACGCGTATGCTTCAAGGTTGGTATGAGATCAACTAGAAAATTCACTTTTGTTAGGAGTTAATTTTTTGTACTCATAGACTAAAGATTTGTTACACAATGACCATTATAATTATTGTTTAGATGTGTATCAATAACTTAGTCATCAACTATAATAGCTACTTGTAAGAGATAATATATACATTACTTGTATAGAATAGTTTCTCAGTTTATAAATTGCATGTCACATCATTAGAATAAAACTTTTGGAAAAAACAAACAACATGCAAGTCTAGAGGAGAATGTAGATTTGGAGAAGATACATGGTGTTCGATTAAGGATCTATCAACACTTCTGTTCAAAGAAAAAATCATGCAGTCACCTATGTCGATCACTATATTATGGATTGCTAACTTAAGAGTCTGGATTTTCAGATTATGGATTGCTTTGTGTAAATGCTAAAAGAAATGACAAGCAAAAAGAGGAAGAAGGCATTATCGTGACATTGTTTGAGCACTTATGCACCGGTAAGAGAAAACATTATCACACTAGATTAGAGAAATTTAACACAATACAATAAAGGATACAACAATGTAATTTAGACTATTGTTTTTTCAACAAAATCTAAACATGCTAGTGGCTAACATTACAATAAAGGTGATCGACATGGTATCACCTCAATTTAATGTACTCGACAAAGAATTCATGACAATGGATTTAGTGTTTACAATACTTTACAATGACAATCCTTGTCACTTGATTGAGTCAAGCTTTAGTGTTGGGGTGGATAGATCTTACAATAATTCATTAGATGGGTAAGAAAAGGTGAACATTTTTTAATTTACTTTTGAATGAAAATGGTGTTGGTTATATTGTACTTAACAATATTTGGTTTTGCATGCAAGTGGGATTTATTCATGATTTCTTTACGGGTGTGCCAGAGCATGGAAGCCAAATGTCTCAATGGACAATAGAGTACCCTGAATACCGCCAGTGAGAAGATGATGGTGTTGATTTTGGAGTATACATTATGAAGTATCTTAAATGCTTGATTAATGGAAAAGAAATGAACATAAGTAAAGACATCCCTGCAATTAGGGTAGAGATCTTCCAAGGAATGATGAATTGGGAAGACTGCAGCTAGATACAAAACCTACTCCAAATCAGAAATAGTCAAAAGAAGTAGATGGTGACAAAAAAAATGAAGACAAGTCTGATGATGTTATGCCAAGCCTGACTACATGGCTTGTGTTAGATTAAAGTAACTTGGGAACGATAGAGTAATAGTCTGAACTGAAAAATAGTTCTATGTACTATAGAGTAATTATTGAATATATAAAGTAACTATTAATTGAAAACGTAACAAAAGATTTACAAATGTATATACTAAGGATTTCTATATAATTATACCACTATCTGAACATAAGGTTTAACATTTTTTTGTGATATTGCGGCTAAAATAACAAAATATGATCATTCCACATAGCAATTGACTATATAAATTGAAAAACAACTCTGTCAACCTAAAAGTAACAATTTGATGTACAAAGTAAATAAATCAACCCGAAAGTAACATTGTGGACAAGAATGTAACTGTTATACATTATTAAGTAACATTGGGTACACAAGAGTAACGTAGAGTTCCACAATGTATAAAAAGTGATTCTTTCTTTTTTTAGACCGAGGTGTGTTCAATTAGATCGGTCTTGTTATATATCTAATCTATATATGTGAGTGTGACAACTTTCATTATGATCAACATGTTCATAAGGTTCAATAAATTCTTGTGAATGATGTTGAATAACAAGGTGTGATTATTCTATCTATAAAGTAAAGATTTGAATAAAAACATAAATATGACAACTGAAAAGTAACACTTTGAACACAAAAGTAAATGTATCATGTAAAATGTAACTTATTGGACTGGAAAATAACTGAACAATCTGAAAGGTAATTGTGTAAATTACAATGTAACTATCAGACGTATTTGTTAAGTTTTGGTCTACAAATGTAACAAATAGTTATAGAAAGTAATAACATGCCGTTCTTGATAAAAATGTAACTATATTAAGAACATTACACAATTATTGTGTTGTAGCTGCTAAATAACAAAGTGTCATATTTCTATTTATAAAGTAAATCTTTGAGCACATAAGTAACTATATGAACTAAAAAGTAACACGAACAACTTAAGCGCAACAGGTGAAATCATAACATATCATATTGACACAAAGAGTAACTATAGGGTACAAAAAGTAGCCTTTTGACATAAAAATAAGTTTATGATTGAACTCTAAAAGAATGAGCCTGATATTGAGTAAGGACTAGTTTGTAGTAAGAAGGATTTCTTAAATATGATACTAAATAATGTAAATAGGAGAAAAGAATTCACAAATGTGGCGTGTAACAGAAAATGGAAGAACATATTACATGCCCACCAAATATTGAAGAATCTTTAACATAGATTTGAATTTGATACAAATGTAGCTCCTTAAAAAAGAGTAACAACAAAATTGAAGTGTAATCAAATGTGAATTACAACCACCACAAAGTATATATGAGCCATTACATTTATATCAACTTTTGACATGACTCACAGACTAAACAATCGAATAACATTACACTAAAATAACTCAATAATCAACTCCAATAATAGTAGTACAAACAGATCTACATGAGGAAGCCAACATCAGAAGAAACATTAGCAGCAACAATACAGTGCAGAAGGGAGCATCGTTATAGATAAACCAAGACAAGTAGCACATCAATCAGGTATACCACAATCCATTATACTATCTCCGTGAATAGAAGAGTAAGCATGAGAATAGAAAAATAACTTATGTGAATTAAAAATTAATTGTGTATACAGGGAAGTAATTATTGGGCATATAAAGTAACAATGGGTTAAAAAAGTAACAAAATATTCTGAAATGTAACTATAAAGGAACACTTACAGATGAACCACTACAAAATTGCCAACCACAACTTTCAAAGAGCATGCCCAGTTCATGCACATAAACAAAACAAAAAAAAGTTAAGACAATAATTATGTAGATTTACAAAATATATCTGCTTAGTAGGAAACACCCACCTATTTCTTCTAAGGATAGTTTCTTCCATCATGATTGACATTGTATTGTTAGTAGTTTTTACATTGTCTCTCTTTAGACTGGAAAATTTCAACTCCAGATCTATACTGCAGATCGGTCGCTCTAGGTCTTCCTTTAGTTTTGGAAATATTGGGAATGTTGACCTTGACAACAGAAGAAGAAGTTGTATTAGAACTAGTTACATAAACATCAACAACATCTAATTCTGACATCTCCTTTTGCAAAGTAATGAGCCTTTCATGATAAATATCTATAGCATTGTTCCTACACACTGTGTTCGTCACTGAATTGCAAGAAGAAATCGACTGAACTATACTTCTAGTAGATGAATGTATAATAGATACTTTGTCGAACACCATTGGGTGATCTCTATATCCCTTGCTCCACCTAAAATCATGAATCTTTAGATAAGCAAGGATCTGCCTACATGGAATTCGTTTGAATTTTAACATTAAACAATTACATGATAGCATATCAGAAGATGAATCTTTCTTCAAAACATGAGTACAACTAGAACCAACAACATGATAGACCTCAAACACACCTTCATCAGATGTTCCCTTCATGTTATACACCATAGTTTGATGAACTTCAGGTTCAAAGATCTTATAAATAGACTTGGTGTATATACCTCTCATTTGCTCCTCCAAAGGCCACAATGAAGCCAAAGACAGATTGTTGTACTCGCCATCAAAATCCTTGAAATTTTCCCTCTCCCGCACATGAAAATAAGTGGTCTCCAAGCTACAAACAAGTTCAAAGAGTATTTTTTTGTTGTTGACATGGAGTAATGAATTCATTAAGGCTCTCACTTCTTTGGGTTGTCCTCATGCCAACAAAGAAAGAATCCTGCATAAAACATGGAACCCACTACCACCACATGGCATACACATCACAAAACCAACTAATGGACAATAAGTTGTTCTCTTCAACTATAGAACTCTATCTCTCTTCAAAATTGTATGTACCATCTATGTTCCAGATGCAATCATTCAAAGCACTGATTATTTGATCTTTGTTAGGCACTCCACCAAGTTTCGAGGAAAGTTTTTGTAGAATGTGCCAGCTATAAAAACAATGCTTATTGGATGGAAAAGTAGTAATGATCGCAACATTCATTGTTGGGTCTTGATCATTTATGATGGAGACTGGCTCTTTGCCAAAACACAATAAATATTGATTGACAACCCATAGAAATGACTCATACTTCTCACCCGACAACAAGGTTGAAGCAAATAATACTATTTTGTGATGGTGATAAAAAACACCAAACATTCCAAAATCCAGTGGATACTTATTCATATGATAAGTGGTATCAAATACAATGGCATCACCAAAGAGAGCACAATCATCAACAACAATCGGATCAGACCAAAACAAATGTGTCAAGCAACCATCAAAATCTTTTTGACACATATGAATGAATTTAGAATCCAAGAATTTGAATCTTGCAAAATGATCTAACATGATATCCACATCATATTTAGATGACTCCTTTCTCTTGCTGCTGAGGTGTCTAAGAGCTTATCTACATGTAAATGTCAAGTTTTCATAATCACCAAACTCAGTTTCTATCAATGCAAGTTGTTTGGAGACATGAATGATTGCTTGACTCATAGAATAAATCATCTCTTTTTGGGTTTGGTCAAGAGAATAATTACACTTCAAGTAGTGTAAGTGAGCATCATTGACAAGATCATGATTGTGTTCATCAACAAAAGTCATAACAACCCATTAAGATGAGGACTTGCCTAGAGTAAATCGGATCATGGATTTGCATCCACAACTTTTCATAGAACACTTATACTTCTTTGACAACTTTTCATGTAGATCACCAAATTAATCACAAAGAGGGATCAAAGGACCTTTGGGTCTCTTATAACGACTAATATGACCTTGCTTATCACAAACCAAATATTTAGCAAGAAAAATCTTGGTACCTCGTTCATATTGATTGTCATCTTTCCTAACATTAAACCCAATTAGACCAACATATCTAGAATAAAAAGATATACCATCATCTTATCTTCCAAATTCAAGTCCAATTCTAGGGACATCAGCTGAAGACATAGTATCAATTATGAAAAATGAATATGACTAAAAATTATCATCATCACAGTAAATCATATCATTATTAGCATCAGTATCGAGACTATTATCCATAATAGAAATAGCTTGTATAAAAACCCGCATAAAAACATGCATAAATGATTGATAAACAGACATAGGAAAATCCATTTCAAAAAACATAATAAGGGATGAATATTGTTTGAACAAAATAGATGGAAAATACAACCATTTCATGTACATACTCATCCAACCAGGGTTTTAATATAAATTCATTTCTGAGAATAGAAAAATAACAAATTCAATAACTACCTATATGTATTACAACAGTTAATTCCAACAATTACATTAAGTTACTAATCATATTCAGTGTTATTTTAGTGAAATGTGCCCCATGTGTATAAGCCACTAGAATGTACTTATATGAACATCACTGCATATTTGAAAATGATTACAACAAGGACAAGTAACAAAAATAACTAGGAAGTAACTATCTAAAATTTAAATTCACATTGTGAACAAACATGTAACTATATAATAAATAAAGCAATTGTGGGTAAACAAAGATAACTGTGTTATATAAAGTAACTCCAATGAAAGAAAAGTAACAATTAAAACTAATTGTTTGATTTAGATACCTAACTATGCATTCAGTTTTATTTAAGATCTGACAGAGTGAACAATACTCGACTAATAAATAGAATTGTCTTCATATTAAGATCAAAAAAGACAAAAATTCTAGAGGAAGCTGATAGAAAAAGGATGCGCAAATGAAATAGAATAGGATGGAGAACCCGATCCCAAAAAAGGTTGATAGTCTGTGAGAGATAGGGAGAAGGTCTGGAAGAGGCATGGGATGCTTCTTACCTAGTTGTCAACTGAGTAGAGTCGTCATCATCAATGTTTGCAATCTACGACACCTGCTCCTCCTCCTCCCACCATTAACAAAATGTCATCAAGCAGGGTAGTAGGGATGAGGAAAATTAGGGATGATTGCCGTCTTTGGGTGTGGGAAATTATCGTCTAGGTCATCAATGTTCAACGTCTTCAAATGCTGGAAATTACAGATAAAGGTCCTCAAATTGTCCAAGAAGACAGAAGAATCAAAGGAAGAGGGAGATAAATGAAAGGAAGCAGGAGCCAAATTGAAGGAAGCTGGAACCCATATTTTCAAAACTCCAAAACAACTTTAGAAACTGGTAGCATAGCTATAGTAATTGTGCAAGTATTAAATGATATATATTTACACACACACACACACATATATATATGTATATATATATATATATATATATATATATATATAGAGAGAGAGAGAGAGAGAGAGAGAGAGAGGTTAGGAAGCGTGTACCGGCCGGTACATGTATCTTATGTGTACTGACCATTAAAATAACACATGGGGAGTATGTTGATAAAATCCAAACATATGGATTGATTCAAGACTATATAGATTAGATGTGTTTCAAAAATCATAGCCATATCTAATATAGACCATGAGATATAACAAGATATCATTCAATGGTTTATACAATTTCTGCATTTACCGTTCATTAGAGAATACACATTTTCTTTCATTAGATGATCTATTTATATTAGATTGTGGTGATTTTTTGTACACATCTTATCTAAGGAGTATACTTTACATCCATAAAGTTTGATTACTCAATAGAAGTTTACAATCCTCATAAATGAAGGTGGGTACATGTAAGCTATATATATATATATATATATATATCTGTGTGTGTGTGTGTGTATATATGTTTATAAATAAATATATATATATATATAGGGTAGCAATCCAGTGAGAAACATTCTACGGTGAGAGCATGATAGGCATTTGAATAACTACAAATAGGGAGTTTTTTTTGTAAAATCTAACCGAATAGATAGATAAAGAATCATTTTATTTATCTTCTAACAAAAAGTCATTGCAATCAAACATTGTTTACATGTCCATATGTACAATATACACTTTTTACATCCAACAGTCAGTGTGAAATTCAATATAGATCGTTGAAAAGTATTATATTGTTGTGAGTGATATACAAATCAGATGGTGATGAAATTTTGTATGAAGGTAAATGTTAAGGTATTCTTGCAATCTATATGGCTAGATTATGAAAAAATTATATATGTGGAAAATTATGCAAATGGATCTCATTCTCTCACCAAGACATGTTTCTCACCAACATATATATATATATATTTATATATATATATATATTTATATATATATATATATATATATATATATATATAGAAAGTATTTGTAACTATATTCTGAACCCAAGAAAAGGTACAAATAATACAAGAACTCACACATACATGAATCCTTCAATCAACCTCCTATGCTCACAATTGAGTCATAGGTTACAAAATTTCCCAATTTCTTTTGATAGTCCCCAGGACCCCTGCAATAGTTTTTCCATTCACCCCATACATGGACTGAATGTCCTTTTTAATGAAGAAAAAGACCGAAAGTTCGTCCCTAGTCCTAGCACCCAACCATCTTTTATTTCTTTCAGAACACAAGGATTGAACACAAGAGGATAAGCACCATATGTAAAAAGTTCTTACTGGCTTCGACATGTTAATCATCTCGTGAAGTGGGGTTTTATGGCTTTTGCAACCTGTATCACCACATTTGGGAAGACAACACCCCCATAGGTATTTCTACCATTTACAGGTGCTAAATTAGTGATCACAATCGTCTTCACCATCATTGCAGAGGAAGTAGATAACATCAATCTCCGATTTCAATTTTTTGACTTTCATCAAGGTAGGTAGATAGTTCTTATAAGCAAAAAAGGCTACAAGGGTCCACCTTGGATGATGGCAACACCTCCAGAGCATATGATGCCACGATCCTTAGGTAGGCTTTTCCTATAGATTTGCCATTAATCATAAGTTGACAAACCTGACCTCCATTTAGTCCATATTTCATTCATTCTCCTCCATGATGTTGAGAACCCCCATTTGTGCTTCATTTCTTGACTTAAGCTCTATTTGTATCTTCTTTTCATCCAAGTTGTCCATACTGAGTTACTTGTGATCAGCTTCTGTATTCTCTTAGCAGTGAAGAAGTCAGTAAGGTCGTGTAGTTACTGTGTGCCGAGTCCTACCTCATCTAAAGAGTACAAAAGCTTCTCACATGACACTGGATGTGTGGCACTACCCCACAGAAATCTGACATCATAATTTCCATTCTATAGAGAACCGATTTCAGTAATTCCCCCATGGTCAATCATTATCTTATTAGACCCATAGCTATGCTTTGCAAAAGAACAAGCCTACCCGTCGTAGACATTTGCAATCCAGGCCATTTACTTATCATATCCTTGAGCCTATCTAGACACTCATGGAAGTGTGTTGTATGGAGATTTCCACCTACTAGGGGATATCCCAGGTATTTAGTCAGCCGAGCTCCTAGTCGGAGGCCAATGGACTCAAGAAAAGAGGTTGTATTTGTGCAGGATGTGGAGACTCTACCGCCAATCCCCACCTACGTCATGCAAACAGTGGTTCTGCAATTGCAGCTATGTGACAGGATCGACGAAGCTGTCAGAAGGTTCATATTGGGAGGGAACCATAAAACTCACCCTCTCGCCTTGGTGGCCTGCGATAAACTAACCTGCAGCAAACGGGATGGTGGTCTAGGCATGAGGTGTATGCGAGACTGGAACTTGGCCCTCCTTTATAAGCATGCTTGGGAGATCAAGAGTGGTAGTAACTCTACTTGGAATCAATTTATGAGACAGAGTTACAGATTCGGTTCTACGAGCACGGGTGGAAACCAATCGAGGTTAGGCAAAGCAGTGATTATGGGGACATCATTCATAGATGACAATTCTTACCTCATCCCCATGGATGGCGAGAGTATTAACACTTGGGTGGACCGCAGGTGGGTCAATGGCCCAATCCTAAAGGATCATACCCTTAGACCAGTACCACACAATCTGAAAGAGCTGAAAATTGCAAGCATGGTGAATCTGGACGGGTAATGGGACACTGAGTTCCTGCGAGAGTGGTTACCAGGACACCATGTCGAGAAGATTGTACAACTCAAACCTCCATCATCTGAGGACGGAAGGGACGTGTAGTAAGAAACCATTCCTCTACTAGTGGCTGATATACTACTAAATCTGTGTACATGTTCCTGAGGGAGGGAAAAGGTATCCCGATGGAGGGAGACTAGAGTGTTGTCTGGAAAGTCAAAATTTTGACTAGGATCAAGTTATTTACTTGGCTTATGCTTCACGACGCCCTTCTGACAAATAGTAAGAGGGTGCGGAGACATTTGACCAACTGCAGTACTTGTCCCCGATGCCAGGAGGGGGAGGAAACAATCCTTCATGCCATCAGGGATTGCAGGTTTGCCAGGGAGGTGTGGGATGGCATTACTAATGGGGGTGTTCCCCCCGATTTCTTCATGATGGAGAACACCCAAAGATGGATCCATACCATCCTTAGGCAAGGAGGGGAGCATATGATTAAGGCTCTTGTGACCTGCTGGCATATCTGGTACAACAGAAACAAGCAGGTGTTCAACAATGTCACCTCTTGTGCAGCCCAACAAATCAATACCATTCACAGAGAGACAATAGTGCAGAAGGAGGTGTGGGCTATACAGACACAGGAGAATAAGATAGTGGAGAACCCAGGTTGGAAGAAGCCTGATCCAAGAATGATTAAACTCAATACTGATGACGTGGTCAAGAAAAAGGAGGCTTGCTGTGCCGTAGTTGCCCACGATGAACAAGGCAGGTGGATAGCAGGAGCAACCTTTCGGCTGTACACCAGTGACGTGCTTGAAGCTGAGATAGAAGGAATCTTGCTAGCGGCCGAAATTTTTGTTGCTAACAACACGTCGACAATGATCATAGAGTCAGATTCCATGGCGGTGGTGAATCTATTGAATCAGGATGAAAGCAATAGCCTCAAGTATTCCAAAATCTTACGAAGAATCCACCACCTGAGGTAACCTAGTTGGAGAGTGGAACATACCCGCAGAGGAAACGATGCGGTTGCTGATCAATTGGCTAAAGCCAACATCAAAAACACTACTGCATACATGTTGTATGCACCCCCGGGGAAGTCGTTAGTGCTCTAGAAAATGACTGTAATGGTAGTCGTACTACCATGTTTACTGTTTCCATTTTAATTAGTGAGTGTAATTTTTTGTTTGATATTGTTCGCATGGGGAGGGCGGGATGAATAAGATTGTCTCCCGTCTTACCTATAAAAAAAGAACAACACGGTGAAAAGTATATAATGTGCAGTATCAACTACCCACACGATGTATCAGAAAATGAGTGTACATATACACTCTACACTTGATTTTGTTATTTCTTATTAAGGTTTTTTCATCATGTCATTTATGTAGCTCCTTTATATTTATAAACATCATGGAAGAACCATGTGTCTCATAAATAGTCCCAACATGAGGATTGCTCCATCCTAGATAGAATAAACATGTAGTTGAAATATATTAATTAATTTAAAAAAAAGTGAAATTAATTTTTAATGTATAAAGTGATCTTATAGTCCCATATAGGGTATATTAATCATTAGATATATAAATATTGCTACATTTTGTAATAACAAATATCACATATCATTCACCTCAAATATTAGCATCGCTTACAATAGTCCATTACATGAATCTAATCATTAAATCCTTGTGTCCTCCATACACAATCCATGCATGATTCGATCTCACGAGGATATATAAATGATTTGTTCTCAAAAGGACCGTTTGTCAAAGAACCATAATCCCAGACCCATGAACCAATTGAAAACCAAAGACAACATACGGAAGTGTGAAATGCCTAGCATACATGAACATATAACAAGATTAAAGAACCAACCATAGTCTCAACATTCAACAAAATATATTAAGAAACATTGTTTATTGCAAGCTTTCAATTACATGCTCAAGAGTACAATTTTACTAGTCTTCTCATGTACACTATGGATCTATAGTAAGAACATCTGACATAGCTCACTGAGCCCATCAACTTCTATCCATCTCTAAACCTATAAAATACGTGAAACAAGGCGGGTCAAGCACACGAATATCTGAGTACAGGGCTGAAAGATACATTTAAATAAGCTTGCATAATTTGAAAAGATATGTAGAAGTGATGAACAAGAAATAAAAAAGTTAGGTATTTAGAAAAATGATATCCCATGTTTTATGTCATTTCACTCCAATTATACCATCATTTCATGTATTCATCAATATCATGTATTTGTGAGGCCTTTTATGGACAACTTCTCACTGGAAGAGTCTAGGAGGGTTTTCAAGATTAGCTAACCCTTTTGTCAACTATTTTCCCTATCATGATAACTCAAGTAGGATGCCCATCCACATGTCCTTACTGCAAAACTTTAGGCAGGTGCATGAGGTTCGTATAATGGAGTTACTATATTATGTTTGCAAATTATAAAATGACATATGAGACAAACATTGAGTACAATATTGGATAATACATAACACTATTTGAGCAAGTAAATGATCATAAATATGTATCACATTCATGCAAGAAAGCCATAGTCATATAATTATTAAATCTGGTACATGATTCATAGATTCATAACCTATCCCTGATCAACCAGCCATAAGAACACCTGATTAAGAAAAAGATTACATACATGCATTAAATTCTAATCATTACCCTAATTAGATTCATTTTAGGGTTTTGGCCAAGTTAGGTTTCAAGTGACTTATTAGCACATTTGATGATCTTTTATGATTTAGGGGTCATCAACGAGGTTGGTTCAAGTTTCAAGTCATCTTGGTGTTCCATTCACTTTATGTGAACATGCCGAGATTCATGTCACTTATGTACATAATTAGGTCATAAGACTCATAATCGGGTAAACATGGTCAAGATTCATCAAGACATGAGGACCAAGAACAGATGATGGTTTAGATCAGCAAGGTAAAGACAATATTAGAAATCACAAACATGGTTTGTTGGCCACCTAGGTCTAGCCTCATAAGGATCATCATTATATTCAACATTCCAACGTACATAGATTTTATATTCCACATGTGACTTAGGTGAACCATACACATAGAAAGGGTTAATTAAGATTAGGAAAATCCTTGATTTGATAAGGGAAGACATAAGACAAGATCAATCAAGTTACATATGTCACATAAGAGGTCAAAAAAAGGTGAAACAGGGCCACATACATCATATAAGCCAAAAGAGGTTGCCTTAGACATATAGGTCAAAAACCATCATAATGTTACTAATGTTACATATCTACTAGGGTTGAGAGCATCAAATGGGTCAAAGGCCTCATCAGTTTAACGTCCTAAACATCAACACAAAGGAGTCTCATTCATACATTGGGTGTTAGGAAACAACCATTGAAAAAGGGTATTTGGGCTTATATTAGAGTCATATAGAAGTGCATAACGTACTGATATTCAAGATTTGGATGATTCTAGATGTCCATTGGAAGAAAAATTAGCAATCTAGGGCTAGGTTCATCATTAAATTCCAAAAGCAAGTTACTTTATACCATTAATGACATTCATGAGCCAAATGGATGTTTAACAATTCAAACATGTTAAAAGGGCTTCTAAGTTACTAATTTTGCATGTAGGAGAGAATAGAGGCATCAAACTTTTCAATATTTAGCAAAGTCAAGGAATTATCATGGTCAAACTAGGTCAAGTTAGTCTTTTTAGCAAACTAATGGAACAAGGAGGAGATTTAAGGCCTGAAAATTGGTCCATGTCATAGGTCTCATTGATAACATTTGATATATATGTTCACTATGTTTGGCCTGAAGATGAGAGAGATATGATTTTTACAAAATTTCACATAGAAACTATATAAATCAGGGGGAGTGTGACATACACTTAATCGGGTGCTCTATGCCATTGATCTTAGATCGAGAAGTTGTGGTGGCGCTCCTCTCCCGTGCATTCACCCAGGCACATTGTTGGCCCTCCCCGTGGTAGGTAGAAGTTTGGCTACAGTTGGGCACATCTTGGTGCAGCTTGTACCCTCCCTCGGTTGCTTGCAGTCACCTCCAACCGCTATCAAGTGATTGCCATCCCGTGCTCACCACCCGCCAACCTCCCATTCTCGCTCCTAGACTAGCCTAGGCCAGCCACCCTCTGAGAAAGAGAGCTGCCTGGGTCTCACACTGAACTGCACTGGCACGTGATCAACCGACCAACAACCCCCACCTTTGCCCCCTTTGCGAGTTTTCCACTTCCGTCCTTGATAGGATCTCATCAGAGTAATTCTAGCATTGGAGAAACAATGATGTCGCGACATGGAAAAGATCCGTTCATGTTCCCATTGGTTCGCAAAGTCAGTGGGTATGAGAAAGTGACCCTCAAAGGGCTAGGTAAGAAAGCCCCAACAAAGCCAAGGTGGCAGTCGCCATGGAGGCTGAAGCAATGAGAAGAAGAATAGGGGTCGTTCTAGGGTGCGAGGGAGAGAAAAAAGTAAGGGGAAATGATTAGAAAGAATAATGAGGGTGGTTGGGTTACTCAATTTCTCAAGATGGGTGAGGACATAATGGATTGGTTGCTCCTCTGCTACAATGACGTCATCCTATACGGACCAAGGAAGGTGACAAGTCTGACACCTTTAGATTAGGATAATATTCATGAGTGAGTGGTCCAATGGTCAGAGTGAGAGGCACCTAGGGTTTGGGCAAAGCATGGGTGGAGGATAATGGGCCACATACATCTTATTGGGGCCAATAAGGCCCAAAACGGGGTTATATTTACTTAAAATACATGCAAATTGAGCAAACTTCAATGATTCATAACTTGGGCTTTGAAAGTCTAAGTGAGATGATTTTTAAGCCGTTGGATTAATTATTGAATACTATACATTGTTACACATAATAAGAATCCAAAAGATCACAGTAATAAGTTCCAATTTATATTGCAAGATAGTGACATGTTAAGGAATGATACTTTGTTCAAAAGTACAAAATGAAGTCAAACATTGTGAAGTCGATCATTCTAGTGGACAAAATGGAATATCACCACTCTCTAATTGTGAAATTGACATGAAATTGAGTAATAGGACACTTGATGAGGGAATAAAGAACAAGATAGATGAGAGAAAAGTCCAGTTTGTCACATCCTTCCCTCCTTAAAAGTAAATTTCATCCTCAAAATTTGTCGAAGATTGTGTTCAAGAGTCAAAGTCAATAATCATCGAGTCTAGGAATCCAATCATGGTTTTCAATACATTTCCCCACAATGGGATACAAACTTAGTTTATAATCATCAAGGGTGCACTCATCTTGATTACATACATATAACTTAGTGTTCCATCGTATCATGACATCATCACGACATTGGAGTTTCCCATCCCTTAGTATCCCTACATTAGGTTTTTTATCTACATCTTCATATGAGACCAAAGTGTATTATCAAAATCTATGTTATCAATCCTCAATTTAACATGCTCATGGTTGTTAATTTCAAATGAGATCATCATCGAATGTGTACTTCATCTTTATACTAAATTTCAGGCAAGTTTTTGTTCCCCATGTTACACTAATCATCAATAATTATATTTTTTTATCCCTCATTAGGTTTGAAATTAAGCAGTTCATTCATCATGTTATTCAGTTTAAGACCCCCAAGAGAATTGTCATGTCAAGCTCATCATCTTTCATTTGGGTATGAGATTAAGTGTGTTACCCCTAATTATTCAAGTCAAGATCTCTAGGCATCATAGTATCAAGTTCACGATTCCAAATTACATCCTTCATGTATGGTATGATTTCCTACAAAGTATGGCTTGTGAGGGCGGCATATCATGTGTAAATTAAGTTTTAACTTAAGTGAGATATTTCACATGTTGAGCAATATTAAAGAAACATCATTGTTAACATTAGTGTTTCACAATGATCTCACTTGTATCTCAAATGATCTCTACCAGATCAAGCCACTCATGCCAAGACCTATATATGTCAAGGCATAACAAGCTAACCACCAACAATACCCATACCAAATTTTTACCCCACATACCAATTGATAAAACCCCCTATGTTCCTTTACATCAAATCACTAACTCGAGTATGAGGCTCGTCATGAAGATCACATGTCATGTGCTTAATGTTAGGGTCTAGGGACATCCACCTAACATATATAGTTAAACATCATATATAAACTGCTTCTCCCTCTAGGGTTAGATCTTTTCATAGAAAATCTAGGGCTCACCATGTTCAATGGAACCATCCACTTGAAAAATCAACTCATATACTTAGAAGTAGTATAGCTAGGGACACATCATCATGTATTTCATCATGCATAATTTTTCAACTAATTACATATTTTGGAGTTTAGGTACTCTGACCTTATACCGTGGTGGATTGACTCATATCATGAGGTCACCCCTTTTCTTATGTCCCAGGCTATATGTCCTCTTATGTAAAGATTGAGGCCTATGTTGGTCCCAAACCATATATCACATATTGTATCTCAACATGTGTAATACTAGGCACAAGCAAGCATTCTAACACACTAGCTATTTTTAGCATATCGACCAAGCAATGTGTACCATACTTTGTGCTAGGTCTAGATAAGGTTGATTGGTCAAACTCATCTCATGTTGTCAAACATACTTGACCTTCTCAAAACAAACTTGGGTAATATTAAAGCAAGATCATATCATCCATGTCGACATCCTTATCAACATCATCATCATCACTAACATCATCATCATCATCATAATTATCATCATCATCATCATCATCATTAGATTAGGTTAGCTAGGCTAATCACTAGCCTGACCTTTATCATGTATGTAGACAACTATAGAGACTACATATATCATATAAACTCTCTCATATAGACTTGATTTTACATCTCTTTCTCTTAGGTTACATGGACACTCACTTCCTTTCTGTGTGTGGTAACATTTTTCACAAGTACATATAATAATACTTGAAATAGGTTTTCTCCAATGTTGAAACAGGCGATGAAAAACTCCATGCTCCATTTGAATAAAACCAAAACTAAAACTAAAACCAAAACCAATATGAGTTACCACACTCATTGAATAGTGTAGTACCATGAAAATTATAGAACTAGCAAGAACATGGTGCACACCTATGTTGCTACCCTATGCAAATGCCATGAACATATGTCTAGGTTTGTAGTAAGATCTCCCTTTTCTCACCCTCTTGAACCTACAACCCATACTAAAGGATGGAAGGAAGAGAAAAGAAAGGTTCTAGGAATTACACAAGTCTACACCTAGTTCTAGAAAATACAGGTTCTAAGCTAGAGGCTAAGTCAACATACTCCACAAAGGACAACACATTAAGTTTCTATGGTTGATATGTCAGGTTATCTTTAGTTAGTGTTTCATGTGAGAAATGTTTGGTGTAGTTATTGTTCATGCTCTGATACCATCTGTCATGGAAATAGAATCCCAATCCCATGAACCAAACGAATACCAAAGACAACATGTGGAAGAGTTAAATGCTTAGCATACATGAACATATAACAAGTTAAAAGCACCAACCATAGTATCAACATTCAACAAGATATATTAAGCAACATTGTTTATTACAAGCTTTCAATTACATGTTCAAGAGTATAATTTTACCAGTCTGCTCATGTGCACTGTGGATCTACAACAAGTACACCTGACATAGCTGACCAAGCCCATCAACTTCTAGCCATAATTGAACCTATAAAAAATGTGAAACAAGGTGGGCAAGCACACGAGGTGTCAAGTACAGGGCTGAAAGATACATATAAATAAGCTTTGCATAATTTGAAAAGAATTACAGAATTGACGAATAAGAAATAAAAAAGTTAAGTATTTAACAAAATGAGAACCCATGTTTTGCATCATTTTACTCCAATGATACCATCATTTAATGTGTTCATCAACATCAGGTATTCGTAAGGCCTTTTATGGACAACTTATGACTGGAAAAGTCTAGGAGGGTGCTCAAGATTAGCAAATCCTTTTGTCAATGATCCTCCATACCTTGATAACTAAAGTATGATGCCCATCCTCATGTCCTTACCTCAAAACTTTAGGCAGGTGCATGAAGTTTGTATAATGGGTTTTCCATATTTTATTTGCAAGTTATAAAATGACGTACGAGAAAAACATCGAGTACCATACTAACATACTACATGGAAATATTTGAGCAAGTAAACAATCATACATATGTATCACATTCAAGCAAGAAAGCCATATTCATATAATTATTTAAGCCCGTACCTGATTCAGAGATTCATAAACTATCCTTGTCAACTAGCCACAAGAAACACCTAATTAAGCACAAGATTACATAATTCATTAGATTCTCATCATTACCCTAATTATCTTCATTTTAGGGTTTTGTCCAAGATAGGTTCCAAGTGTCTTATTAGCACATTTGATGATATTTTATGATTTATAGTCATCAAGGAGGTACAGTTATTGTTTCAAGTCATTTTGGTGTTCTATTCACTTTAAGTAAACATGTCGAGATTCATGTCACTTGTGTACATAACTAGGTCATAAGACTCATAATCAGGTAAACATGATCCAGATTCATCAAGACATGAGGATCAAGAACAAATGATGGTTTAGATCAACAAGGTATAGACAATATAGAAATCTCAAACATGGGTGGATGGCCACCTAGGTCTAGCCTCATAAGGATCATCATTACACTCAACATTCCGACATACGTAGCTTATATATTCCAAACATGACTTATGTGAACAATCCACGTAGAAAGGGTTCATTAATTTTAAGAAAATCCCTGATTAGAGAAGGGAATACATATGACAAGATCTAGGGAATATATATGACAAGATCCACATCACGAAATAGAGAATAGGATCATAATAAAGTCACATATGTCACATAAGTTGTCAAAAATAGGTGACATAGGGCCACACACATCATATAAGCCAAAATAGGTTGGCCTTAGACATGTAGGTCACAAAACATCATAATGTTATTGGTGTCACATATCTATTAGGGTTGAGACCATCAAATGGGTCAACGACCTCATTGGTTCAAAGTCCAAAACATCAACACAAAGAAGTCTCATTCATACTTTGGCTATTAGGAAACAAACATTATAAAAGTGTATTAGGGATGGTATTGGAGTCATATAGAAGTGCATAACGTAATGATATTCAAGACATGGATGATTCTAGATGTCCATTAGAAGCAAGATTAGCAATCTAGGGCTAGGTTCATCATTAAATTCCAAAAGCAAGTTACTTAATACCATTAATGACATTCAAGAGCAAAAGGGATTTTTAGAAGTTCCAACATGTTCAAAGGGCTTCTAAGTTACTGATTTTGCATTTAGGAGAAAATAGATGCATCAAACTTTACAATATTTGCAATGTTAAGGAATTATCATGGTCAAATGAGGTCAAATATTTTTAGCAAAAAAAGGGAACTAGGAGGATATTTAAGGCATGAAAATTGTTTCATGTCATAGATCCCGTCGAGAGGATCAATTTGATATATAGGTTCACTATGTTTGGCCTTAAGATGAGAGAGATGATTTTTACAAAATTTCACATAAAAACTATATGGAATTAGGGGGAGTGTGACATACACATTTATCGGGCACTCTAGGCCCTTGATCCCAGATTGGGCGCACTAGTGCATAACCGGCCTTTAGTGTCGATTATTTAAGTCCTTAAGTGTCAGTTTTTAAGCGACACCTATGTGGGCACCACTAAAGCCCAACTGTTATGCATCGGTTCTCAAACCGACGCCACAACCCTTCCCACGCCACTAAAAATGCACCAGCAGGGGGTATCGGCGTCGGTTATTAACTTTGAAACCGACGTCATATACCTTCGCGCCACAAAAAGGGCTCCATCTGGGGCACTATCAACATCCGTTTATTAGTGATAACTGACGCCATCTCACCCGCTGCCATGAGCGTGCTGGCCAGCACGGCTGTGGTGTCTGGTCTGCTACCACGGCCGTGCTGGCGAGCACGCTGCCACGACCGTGTTGGCCGGCACGGTCGTGGTGTCTGGCCTCATTAGGGGAATCGACGTCGGCTACTAGTAGGGAAACCGAGACTGTAACCATTTTTCATCGGTTTTATACAGATAACCGACGCCTATTATATGTTTTTGTTTTCTGTTAGTCTACAGATCTACTGTGGCTGGTCATAGGATGAGATACCTGCAGTTCAGTTATGAACTGCATGTTTTACGACATCTATTGATATCAGCCAACAACATACCACAAACCTGCAAAATTAACAACATAAATGTTCACACATTTAGCAACCTGCAGTTCCATTCGATTTTCGCACATGTAGGAACATTCATGTAGCAATCTGTAGTTCCATTCATTTTCACATTCACACATGTAGAAACATTCATATACAACCAATAGTTTCATTCATTTTCACTCAGACACATGTAGAAACATTCATACATGTAGAAACATTCACACATATTATAATTCAGAAATTCATTTACAAAATATCATTCTTTAGTCATTATTCGCTATCAACATCCCAATTATAAGTTAAAACCCCCACTACTTGTATGGCTATTGCCCATTCTTCTCTTCAATCATTTAATTCTTTCGTCATATAGGGAGCATGTACATCTGGTAAGGCCTTTCCTGTATTGTGGTCAATTTTAAACACCTGCAAAAGAGAATGATGCATATATATAATTAATAATATATAAATAAGAGTGATATATTTCATATTATCTAATGAGACTATACATAATACCTCAGGAATGGTATCGATGTCCACTGCGGCATATTTGATAATTATGTGCATAAATCACATCACATAGTATACACATGACCATCCGTTGTCTTGTGTAGCACACTATAAATTGAAACATACAAAATATTAAAAAATACAACTAATTAAGCAGTGTTCACATAAATAATATATACATTGTAGTCGGGAACTTACTTCCACATTTGTCCAAATTATTTGCTGGTTCTTTTTCCTGGGGACCTTTCCTCCAACCTTTTTGAACTCATCTAAACCCCTACATGTTAATGTAACATAGTACATTGCATAATTAAATAGTAATGTAATAACATATGTTAACGGATATGAAAATGAAATATTTCTCACCGGAATAATGCCATTTTTATTTTGTGTCCATATTTTGAATTCAATTTAGTCCCCTTAGGATCTAGATAATAGCCAGTGAACGTCTCGGGGATAAGAACTGGTAACTCCCAATGCATACCACTAGAGGTAAAAAAGTTAAAAATTAATAACTCAAAATCCACAATAAAAATGTAATTTTTACAAGTCCAAATTATAAGCAAAGTAAACTTACTCCACATTGAATGGAGCTATTATCAACGTCTTCTTATTTTGAGCAAAATTTGTAAAAGCTTCACAGCAGTATTGTTGAACTGACAGAGGGTCTTTAGCTACTCGACTAATCAAAGATGGAATCAAAAATCCTACATGTTCGAATGAAAAATCTGCACATATCTTGTCTAAGTAGCTACAAAACATGTATTACGTATGCATTAATAAATAAGAAACCAGATCACCAGATCCTATACAAGGTATATGGATGTATAAAGAAGATCTCACCTTATCCATAGCTCTATCATAGATGTATTCAGCCAATCATATCGAAACAACTCCAAAATATCTTGTATAAATAGTTTACTTTTGTATGATTGACCAGCAGCATCCGCATCTACAGAAACAGTTATAGGGCAATTTATATCATGTTTGCCTAACCATATTTCCATACCCCTACAGTTAGGACCTAACGGGATAGGTAGGTCCTGTGGAACCCAACTTGGTAATGTAGGAGGTGGAGGTGGAGGCCTAGATGCTCTGGGTGACTTATTTTTAACCTGTATATATATAATTTCAGATCAAGTGACATCATATACACACACTAACAATTTAACGTAATGTAAATTTATCATACAGTTTCAGTATAGAGGACAATCACTTTTGGCCACAATATCACTCCCCCTTCTGCCTCACCAAGCGTTTCACAATCTGGGTGGGCATATGGCAATGGAAGATCCGTCCAGTTGGGGAATATACATAGCGGGCTCACACGAACCCATCCAGCTAGTAATGGAGACCCATGAAACATTTCCCCTGGTAGGGATGGGTAAGCCGGCGCCTCTGCAATGACAAATTCTTTACTTTTTAGACAGCATGACTTCAACCCCTACAAATTTTGGTGTACAGAATGTTATATACATATATACATATCATCTTGAAAACATATCATCTTGAAAGGACTAGTTATTATATCATAAAAATACTTACATTGGATGTGCTAGGTGGTGGGTCTACAGGATTACTCCCAACCTCTACAGTAGGAGTAGAGCGGGACGCCATAGGTACTGTCTGATGAGTGGCAGTCTGAGATGCCTGCCACTTGCTCAGTGCTGCTTCGAGTTTCCTATCAACTAGCTTATCTACCTATACATGGATAAAAGAAATGTTAGCTTCTGATTATTGAATTCTCTTTTATAGTAACATTATAAAGAAAGAATATGTTACCTCTTCTTGTGAAAATCCCACTTTTGGGACATGTTTGCGCTGGGATGGCCCAAAGAACGCTTCATTGCCCACACCAGCGTCTGCAACCCTAACACGTCCTGGATGCTCTGGGTTACCCAGAGCAACTGTCGATTCATCCCTTGTGCCCTCAGGGATGAACTTTCCTTATGTCCTCAGCTCGTGCAGCTCCCGCTAATCGCCAAAACAAAAAATTGTAATTAAGTAAACACCACAAATAATCAATATTTGAACGATTGCTGTAAGAGTTGTATTTTACTACTTTTGCAGCCGCCTCAGCAGTTGCGGGCTTCCTTATTTCTCCCATCTTATTTTGCATCCCATCTATCCAGACATCAGGGTGAGGTAGAGGTGTGCTACCTATAGTAGAGGACTCTTGAGTAGCAGCAGACTGAGCAGTAGCCTCAGACTATAGTCTTTGGCGAATGCCTGCATACCCCTTTGGACCCATTGTGTGGTCATGCACATTCAGTGCACGCCTTGCTTTTTGCGCCTCACTGAGGGCCTAGTTAGTATGAAAATTAATGATTTGGTTAGTAACACTAAATGTTAATCTTGAATAGGTGAATACAACGTATATTAATTAAATTGGGGGTGATGCCTAATACCTTGAATTCATTAGTTTGTCTTGAAGCAACAAATGTGTCCCATTCTTCTTGGTCCAGGAAGTTCCATTGTTCTGTGGTTGTCTTCTTCCTCTTGTCACCTTCTTTTATGTATTCTCGGGTGAGATTTGTCCTACTGTTCCTTAGGACTCTCCCACAACATTGCATCACACATTTACGATGCAGCTTTTCATCCAATTCAAATATACTCTGCAAAATAGAATTGCTATTAACTAGTATCCAAAAAATTAGTAATCTAACAAATAGAATTGAAAATTAATAATGACTCACGCATAAATCCTTCCATATTACGTCTTTCTTCCCCTTAGGAAATTTATGCCAAGAATCTATCTTACAACCGTAATGGCTATGAGTAACATACCTAAGATATGAAACAAATGAATTGCGATTCACTCCAATTGCATTTCCTGCATTATCAAAGTCCACAACAAGTTTGGGTCCATTGCCCCTTTGTGCTATTAACTTCTTCATCATAGCGATGCCCCTTCTCCTGTCAACTTTTTGGTGATGCTCATCAAGTGCCTCAAGTGCTTCAGAGGGTACATTTGCATCATCAACCTAAAATTTGACAAAATAAACACACTTACAAGATATAACTAGAAATGGACATATAGATATAAATATATGACATATATTTTTAAAACTTACATTGTGAGGTGGCACATTGATGTCCTAACCCTCACGGTAATCATCAGCACGATCATCAGGAGATGCTCAGCCATCTGAAAGTTCACATTCACATTGTAAAGTTCACATTATAAAGTAATTCATATTGTAAAGCTCATATTGTAAAGTTCACATTCACATTGTAAAGTAATTCACATTGTAAAATTCACATTGTAAAGTTCACATTCACATTGTAAAGTTCACATTGTAAAGTAATTCACATTGTAAAGCTCACATTGTAAAGTTCACATTCACATTGTAAAGTAATTCACATTGTAAAGTTCACATTCACATTGTAAAGTAATTCACATTGTAAATTTCACATTTAGAAAAATAAAACATATAAAAAATATAAACATGCCTCTAATATTGCAATTTTTTATTAATTAACAATCCTTCATGGTGATCTCCGTGCACATACAAGTCATCATTAGCTTCAATATTTGCTGGTGTTGGCAACCCAACTGAGAATGGACTGGAGTCATCATACTTATCATAGTACTCTTCTTCATCTATAGGATCTTCAATGAACTATCTTTTACCATGAAGAACAACCGACCATTTATCATTTGCAGGATCATCGATATAAAATACTTGTTTCGCCTGTGATGCCAATATGAATGGTTCACCCTTCTCTCCAATCTTTTCAAAGTTCACTAAAATTAAACCCAATTCATCAACTATAACTCCTTTGGTGTTATCAACCCAATTACATTTGAAGAGCGGAATTCTGAAATCTATGTAGTCAAACTCCCATATGTCTTCAATGACACCGTAATATGACATTTTAGCTTCACGTGAACTCTTATCCTTTGCACTTGCAAAAAACATAGTCGATGCTTGAAGGGTGACCCCAATATTTTGGACAACACTCTTATCATCTTGGTGCTTTGTGTAATATGTGAATCCATTAATGTCATACCCTTCATAGGACATAACATTCAATTTCAGTTTAAAGGCGAGGCATTTGATAGTTTCAGTAATATCATCTGGTGTTTGAGATAGTTGATGTAAGACTTTATCTTCGAACCACTTAATAAATGTCTTGTTATGCTCTCTAGCAAGCCACATTGTATTGGCTTGAGGATATTGTCTCTTGATGAAATTGGTATGTTCCTCGAAATAAACACTCACTTCGTCCATGTTGTGTAAAATATACAAATGACCTTGTTCCAATTGCTCACGGCTGATTACTTTCACCCGTGGTCCCAAAATTCCTTTGCCAAATTGCTCCTCAATATTCTTGTCACTACCAGGAGTGTCATTACCACTGAGAAAGTCATTGCAAAAATCTAACCTCTCTCACCACATAACCCTCAATAATACTCACTTCAGGATGATAACGGTTTCGAACATCACTTTTAAAAATGCTCATGTATCGTTCAAAGGGATACATCCAATGCAAGAATACTTGTCCCAACATTTTCACTTCCCTAGTCAAGTGGACAACAAGATGTACCATGATATCAAAGAACAACAGAGGAAAACACATCTCAAGCTGACATAGGGTAACAACCACTTCTCTTTGCAAATTATCGAGAGTATCAGGGTCAATAACTTTGCTGCACAGACTGTTGAAAAAGAAACAAAGTCTGGTGATTGCAAACCTTACATGCTTTGGCAATATAGATCTAATTGCCATAGGCAATATTTGTTGCATTAGAGTGTGACAATCATGATATTTAAGACCTATCAACTTCAGATCTTTCATTGATACCAATCTACAGATGTTGGATGAGTAACCCTATGGCACCTTAACATTTACCAAACATTCACAAAAAGCTTTCTTCTCCTTTCTAGACAATGTGTAACAAGAAGGAGGTAAGTATGTTCTCCGATTTACAATTTCATGAAATTTTGTTAATTCTGACCTTATTCCCATTTCACGTAGGTCCAGTCTGGATTTTATCCCATCTTTAGTCTTACCTGGTATATTCAACAAAGTACCAATGACACTATCACATACATTTTTCTCAACGTGCATGACATCAATACAATGTCTGACTGTCAAAGAACTTCAATAAGGAAGATACCAAAATATTGACTTCTTCTTGAATAAAGATTTGCACTCTGTGTCGCCATAGTACATTGTGATCTCTTACCAAATTCATTGACAAAGTCTTTTACTCATTCATAAACAACCTCCCCTGGTATAGGTTTAGGTGTTCCTCATTCAATCCATTGAATGCTTTACGCTTCCTACGATACAGATGGAATACTGTAAGAAACCTTCGATGATCTGGATATACAGTCTTACCGCCATGTTTTAGTCTTTTTGAATCAGTGTTCTCTTCACATATAGGACACGCTTTAGCTCCTTTGACACTATATGCAGACAAATTCCCATATGCTGGAAAGTCATTAATAGTGCAAAACAACATAGCATGCAAACGAGATGTATCCCTTCGTGAAGCATCATAGGTCATCACACCTTCACCCCAGAGTTTCTTTAAGTCATCAGTCAGAGGTTTAAGATAAACATCGATATCATTTTCATGTTGTTTAGGGCCCGATATCAACAACGACAACATTACATACTTATTTTTCATACACAGCTAGGGAGGAAGATTGTATATGACAAGCATGACTGGCCAAGTGCTATGTTGGCTGCTTAATGTCCTGTATGGATTCATCCCATCTGTACAAAGCCCAAGTCATAGATTCCTGACTTCTTCACCAAATTCAGGGTACAATAGATCAATCTTCTTCCACTGTGGGGAATCAGACGCTTGTCGTAGGATTCCATCATTATTTTTCTTAACATCTGCATGCCACCTCAAATTCTTCGCATCTATCGGATTGGAAAAAAAGCGTTGAAACCGTGATATTATAGGTAGATACCACATCACCTTGGCAGGAGAACCAGTTTTGGACTCCCCCGATGTCGTCAATTTATACAGTGACACACCACATTTTGGACAATCTTTCAAATCCACATAGTCCTTTTGAAATAATACACAATCATTTGGGCATGCGTGTATCTTCTTGGCATCCATTCCCATTGGGAACAACAATTTCTTTAGCTGATATGTTGAGATTGGCAGCTCGTTTTCTTCAGGAAGAATTTCTTTCAACAAAGACAATAATGACGTGAAGCTTTTGTCGCTCCATCTATTGTTATCTTTCAGCTTATACAATCTCAACACAGCGCTAAGCTTCGTAAACTTAGTACAACCTGTGTATAATGATATCTTAGCATCATGCACAATGTTTCTAAAAATGGGAGGTGGATCGGTGTGCTCTACCCCACAACTATCCAGCATCGCATCAACGATGTCTACTGGAACTGGTTCATTCACATCTACGTCATCAGAGGAGATTTCTTCTTCCACACAAGAACTGTTGTCGACATTAACTGGTTTTGAGTTTGAAATCTCTCCATGCCAGTGCCATTCTATATAGCCTTGTATAATACCGTTTCACATGACATGACTTTTGATTTCGTCACCAGTGCTGACTTTCAAGTTGTTACCGCAATGCCTACATGGACAGTAGAACCTATCTCCAGGTTGTTTCCTATGTTCCTCGACAAATCTAATAAACTGGTCAAGACCAGATATAAACTATGGGGTGCAACGATTGCGAATGGGCATCCATGATCTATACATTCTATGATCAAAGAGAAAACAAGTATATATTACAACAAGATTAGGGTCTAGGGTTAACAAATACATGTGATGTCATTCTTATATATAATAAATGTGTACCACCTATCCCATCCTTAAACACCTAATCTCACTAGTAAGTGTATAATGTGTATTGGGTTTTCAAGAAAATTTTGACAGCATTTCCCCATTGTTCTCTAAGTACATATGTACTTAGAGAACAAACAGAGAAATGCTACTGAAATTTTCTCAAAAATCCAATACACATTATACACTTACATCATAAGTGAGATTATGTGTTCAAGAACAGTCCCAAATCGGGGACTATCCAAGATTTACTCCTAATGAGTAAATCTTGGACGGGTTTCTAGGCCAACAAATACATGTGTTGTCATTCTATAACATTGATTTCAACATTTTGAGTGTCCATGCATGTTCATCATCAAGATAAAGATTACACATAAATTAGTATGACCTAGGGATGGAGAGATTCATAATTGATTTCAAAATTTTAAACTAGCTCATGCATTATCATCAATCTACATCATACAATAGGGATTCATGTAGATGTTAGTGTGACACATCACTACAAAATTAGAGATTTAACAATAGGGTTATAATATCTTACATAGATTGATCACAAGATTTCAGCAATATACTTAATTCAAGATTATGGTGAAATGTGTATTAGGGTTTTAATATCTTAATTCAACATGCATCAAAATTTACAGAATTAGGTCAAGCATTAGTATTCAATTGCAAATGTATCTTCTTCTTCCTCCTACTCCCTCTCAGATGGCTATTGGATTAAAGCAAGGCAACGATCGTGTTAGGTTCCAAGTGGATTATTAGCACATTTGATGATCTTTAATGATTTAGAGGTCATCAAGGAGGTGTGGTTCAAGTTTCAAGTCATCTTGGTGTTCCTTTCACTTTATGTGAACATGTCAAGATTCATATCAGTTATGTATATAACTAGATCATAAGACTCATAATCAGATAAACATGGTCAAGATTCATCAAGACATGAGGACCAGGAATAGATGATGGTTTAGATCAACAAGGTAAAGATAATATTAGAAATCTCAAACATGGGTGGATGGCCATCTAGGTCTAACCTCATAAGGTCATCATTATATTCCACATTCCAACATGCATAGCTTATATATTCCACATGTGACTTAGGTGAACCATCCACATAGAAATCATTCATTAAGTTTAGGAAAATCCCTAATTTGAGAAGGGAAGACATAAGAGAAGATCCACATCATGAAATTGAGCATAGGAGCATAATCAAGTCACATATGTCACATAAGAGGTCAAGAAAAGGTGAAATAGGGCCACATACATCATATAAGCCAAAAGAGGTTGGCCTTAGACATGTAGGTCACAAAACATCATAAAGATGTTACATATCTACTAGGGTTGAGAGTATCAAATGGGTCAATGACCTCGTTGGTGAATGATTTGGCCTGAAAAGGACTGCTTCACTCCTAGGTTGGTGTGAGTAGAGAACGTAATGGTTCATCTTTCATAAACCTACTAGTAGGGTGTCCAATGCCAGACATGCATCATTACATGCACCCTTGATAAACATGTCATAGACTATACATATCACATATCACCATTATGAATAACATTTCTTTTCTCAATTGCTTTGCAAAGATGAGCACCACACAAGAGATACGACCTTGACTTCACTAACAACACAAGTTATATTAGGGCATCAAAATATTCATACCTAATATGGATTCTCAGTGTCACATATAGTCAACAATATATGACTTTAAATACCTTATCACAACCCTTAGGTTTATACAAGGACCTATGTTTCCCTTCACAAAATTCATACACTTGGGAAGTTCCCTAGATCTAGGGCATAACCCACTTGCTTAATATCATCCTTAATCACAACATCAACACCATGTATTTTTATAATCATGATTCATACTCTCTTCATGGAAGGATACTTATATGATTACACTTTCTCATGTATAAACATTTTTAGTCATCATTACTTTAAAAAATTATGGTATCCAACCACATAAACTATGTCAATAAAGTGTAAGGGACATATATGGATATTATTCAATTGCATAAGTTTCTAGAATAATCCAGTTTCAAGGCAATTTATCACTATTATGTTTCTTATTCAAGGCCTAAACTTCACAATTATCATATATTGTATGGAAACATATGAAAGAAAGTTCTTCAAATCATGTAAGTATATTAATTTATTCACCCCCATTAATTCCATATTTCCTTTTATATTTTCATATTTAATTTTTTTTCAAGAAATAAATTTATCTTCGTGATTATCTCTCCCAATGAGACCATGATGGCAACCCAATTCAATTGTTCTCAATTAATCAATCAATAAATATATATATGCCCCTTTGTATCATTTATTAATTACTCTCATTCTAGTTTAGTCTATATCATGTGAAGGAAATAGCATATGATTAGAATCATAAAATTCTACTTTTATGAAGAAGATCCCTTTCTTATGTATAATCATTAAAGGGGTTTACTCCATTAATAATAGTAAATGGTTTTACTACATTTGGGATTTTACCCTTGGTCAATTAAAAACTCACTATCAACCCTTGTTCGTACCTTCTTTTATCTATTATAAATCATATTTTTCCATGTACACATACACATATGATCATGTATTCCTTGTTGTAACCATATAAGGCATAAAATACTATTTTATACCTTTAATATATTCTTCTAAGAGATATTCTACTTTCAAGGATTATACATATATTTTAAATCTATATATATATATATATATATATATATATATATATATATGCTAGAATATGTAATATTAATGATAAGAAGAATAAAACTTGATGCACCAAATACTTTTCCAATTTTGAGCATGAAAAGGGAAGTAAACTAAAGGCATCATTTCAGTCCAAAAAAGTAGGTATTCCATCTAACCATGACGAACACTGATAAAATTCCTAGAACTCAAACCAAAATTGTAAGATAGGGAATTACATAATTCATTTTTTAATTCCATTATCCATTTTTTCAGTTTTGTACTAATTCATATCCTTGATTTTTCATCTAAAGATGTGTTTCACATCTCTAACAATCTTTATCTCATTATTGTCATCATATATATCTTATTATGTTGTTAGACCATCTTCAACTGAATACTTGATCAAAGTGACCAACAAGATAGAAACCAAAGAGTTCCAAGGATACTCCACATTGCACTGATAAATGAATAGGGTCAAAATATTGATTTGGAGAGTATGCATCATGCTCATGTCATATTCATAACTTTAATCATCAGTTTTACCTATTTCTTATAAACCTTGTAGAGATAGATCACCTAACCTATGATGCCAAAATGTTAGAATTTTCCCTATGATAAAAAACATCAATTGATTACTTAGAAATATAAAAAAAAAACCCAATTCAAACTAGCATACAACAATATTTAAAATGAAAACCCAAATCAAAATATTCCATATAAGAAAGAAGATGATCAAAACTCTATGTGTAAACATTAATCATAAATCTTCAAACTGCCTGTCAAGTATTGGGTCACATGGATGGGGGATTTCCTTAACCTAGGATTTGGAATTATACATGAATCTGGATGTAACTAGCTCAATGATTGAGTAAAATATATGCATATGACGTACCTAGATGTGAGTTTTAACCCTTGCTTTTAGTGGTACCCTTATATGAAAATATTTACATCGTTGTAAGTCAGTAAATAATTTCTAAGTTAATAAATTGCATTCTCAATAGATGTCTTGATTGATAAAGAACCAAAATCGCCATTATTTATCTCAATGTATGATTTATTAGAAGATCTATATATAAGCATTTACAACAGCATATGTAGAATATTCTAGTTTATAACTTATGAACGTGGGAAAAATGTGGAAAACAACATGAAACATGTAGTATTAATAATCCACATGAACAACTAGGAATATGAGAGTAAACAACACTCTAGACTAAACTATCATATTATTGTTAACCTTTCAAAAGCTACACTTTAACTAAAAGCATCATGGAATAACCATGTGAGACTCATTAAGAGTCCCAAAATGGGTAATTATCTTTCTATGATAGATAAAATATGTACAAATAACATATTAAAGGAACTAAAAGAAAAAATAAACTATCATTATCCACATTAATTTCCAAATAATAGTGTGATCTGAAAGTTTGAAACAAGGTATCTTTATCAAAAGATATATGATATCTCAAGATACTGTAACATTAAACTTAATTTATCCACCATATAACATAAATAAACCTGTCATTCCTTGCAAATATCATTATTATAGTAAACACTTATAACCTACAAATGTCTAAGAAAGGTTAGACTCTAGCCCTTCTAAATTCAGATCATACCACCCAACATGCATGCCTATGACTAATAAGTCCACCATAAAGGATCTAGCTAGTAGAAGGTTTCACTAGGATCATTCAAAACCTCAGCCAACGTGAGTATAAAAAGTAAGGGCTCATAACTTGTAAACCTACTCAAAGTGCTCAAAATCTACAACTGCAATAGTATGTTTGTCTTGGGTATACATGTTGCAACACCAATCACCATATCACATAATAATTATAACATTTTGTTTTTTAAATTACATTGAATGGTTTCCATAAAAGTTTGGCATATATCTTCGACTGCACCATACAATGGGTGACCTTCAAGATCCAACAAAACTATATTCCATAAGCATTCTTGATCGACCACATATACATAAGATTATATAACCTTGACTATCTTCTCAGAACCATAGGTTACTAAAATTATGCCCATTACCCTTCCCTGACTATTGTACACAATGGAAGTTCTACGCTTCCAGGGCATGAACTAAATGCTTAGATTTTGACTTATTATTTAGTACTATTACTCATGATTCCAATCCATTTTATACCTACACATTATGTTTCTTAGTTTAACTCAAGAGTTTTTTTGTCTTATTCAATATCATTTAAAAAAATATAATAAGTAAAAAAAAATTAAGGTTGTAGGGATATGATAATACAATGTAAAGATATTTATGATTATAAACATTCAACATCATGTATTTCTCAATTTACATTTTTTATCTCTACTCCGGCCTAGATATGTGCCTTTATTGTTATCATGTGGGACACATGCTTCTTATCCCATAAATGCTCAGCATTAAACATAATATAAGCATCAATGTCATGCATTTCTCTTTGCAACATTTATATTCAAAATTTCATGTATAGATTCATATATGAGACTACTTTCTCATGTACAAAGTTTTCACACATCATTAATTTAAAAAATGAACAAGATCTAACAAGACTTGGGTTATTAAGGGATATTATGATATTTAGTCTACTTCTAGGATCATTCTATTATAAGGAATCTAATCATTCTTAATTTCTTATTCAAGGCCAACACGATGACCATATATTATATGAAAACATATTACATGAAGTGCATCAAAGAATGTAAGGAAAGTATATTACCAAACCCAATTATTCCATAATATGTTCCACACTATTATACTATATTTTTCTTCAAGCATGAAGCCAATCGTTGTCATTGGATCCTTGTCATTCACAAATGGTGGCAACCTCATAACATTCTCCCTATGGCATGAATACATAAATATTTATATACCTCCTAGCATTATATTTTCATTAACCTCATAATCGTTAAATAAAGATCATATTAAGGAACTATGAAAGATGTGGAATCATAATTCTTCTTTTAGGAATAAGATCCCTTTATTATGACTAATTCCATGTAAGCCTTATCTCCTTTAAGAACATGCCCTTGTTTGAATAAGGCAGAAAATAGTTGTAACATAAAAGTGTCATCCACTCGTGAGAACTCATCCTTCATTCATATGCTTCATTTAGGACATTGGTCTATCTAGACCTAAAACAAATCTTTTTCTTTTTAAATCATCATACGTCCATTAGAGAAAAGGAAGGCATTAAGATTTGTCACAAAGCCTAGTAACATTATATAATACAAGCATGTAATGAGGAACATACACAAGCTAGCTAGATTCTATTATTAAAAGAAGTACACATTTTAAAATTAATCAAGGTACTTAAAAAGAATTATGTCTAAAATGTAGGTTTCAATTTATTTAACCCATTGGATTTTGAAATAACAATGAGTAAGAAAGAAACTTGCTTAGATGTTGTCAAATTTAGTTTTTTTATCAACATTTAACAAGAAGATGTGTGGAACCACTTCATCTCATGTTATTGCCTTCAAAGAATTACAATAGAGCCTCCTCTCATAAGAGTAATGAGCACACTAGTACTATCAAGCCCATAATCACCTTATTCTAATTTGTAACTAGCCAAAACACCAAGAGAAGAGGGTAGTCTAAGAACATAACTCAACATCCCCAAGATCATCAAGTACAACGCTTAAAATAGAGTAGAAGAAGAAGTAAAACCACATAGAGAAGAAACTACCTCTAGATTTGCATCTCATCCAAGATCCATCCAATTTTATTCTTATCCAAGGAAATGGTGGGATAGAACATCTTAAACTTATCTGTTTCACTCCTTTGTGATCCACCGCTTCAAACATGGTGACATGAAATCTACACTACTACAGAAATAGCATTCAGTGTCGCTTTTCTGGGCGTCGGTTATTAAGGAAAACCGACGCCTAACATATAAGGCGTCGGTTGTTTAATAGAACCAACGTCTATATTCGAAGACCAGCCAGACACGGGTACCGCTTTGTATTAAGCGTCGGTTTTTTATAAACAACCGACGCTTAAAGTCGCCCGCGAAATCCATTTTTCGATAAAAAAAATAGTGTCATTTTCAGCGTCAGTTATCCCTCTCTAACCGACGCTGAAGGTGGTTCCCGCCAAAAATTTCCATGAAAATATCGTCCAATTGGACGTCGGTTGTTTCAACCAACTGACGCTAAAGATGTTTAGGCGTCGGTTGTGGTAAACAACCGACGCTATTTGGGAACTTATAACCCCCCGCGATCGCCCGACTTTTCCCCTTTCTTCTGTTTCATTGCTACCCTATTGCGGCGATTTTCCCTGTTGCGGCGACTTTCTGGCACTTCTCTGCTGCTGCTGCTCTCCGGCGCTTCTCTCCGGCGCCCCATCTCCGGCGTCCTTCTTCTCCGGCGCCCTTCTTCTCCGCCGCCCCTGCTACTGCTGCTGTCCGCTCGTCGCCGCCGGTCGTTGCCCACCGCCCCTGCTCTCCTCTAGTCGTCGCCGCCAGTAGAAGCAGCTACGGTGCTGTCGTCGTCACCTCCGCCCCCGCCGGTAGAAGCAGCTTTACTCGTGCTGTCCTCGTGCAAGGTAACCCACAAACCTTCACCACCTTTTTTGTCCTCTGCCTTGCTTTTCTCTGCCGCCGCCAACCTAGAACTCACGCAGGCAGCGCCTAAGTAGGTGCCAGGGCACGCCTAGGGTCCCAAGCCCAGGTGCCCTGCCTAGATAGGCCTCTAGGCAGATGCTTGGGCGGCGCCAGGGCACGTCTAGGCTGCACGTCTAGTGGATTTTTTGCTAAAAGTTATTTACTGATTGTGTTTATTTAATAATGTACTGATACATATGTGATATACCAATCTGATAGTCCATGATAGAACAAAACATAATGATGTTGACTGCAACTTTGTGTGTCATGCTATTCTTAATTAAGTGTATATTTACTTCATAATTGAATGTTTAAGTAAGTTATAGATATCATGATGATGAACTGTAATGCACACATGTGACATGTTTGGAATGTAAATGATGAACTGTAATGCACACATGTTTAACTTATTTTATTGTTGAGTATATTGAGAATCCTAATCACCCTTCTTGCTTAATGATGAACTGTAATGCACACATGTGAATGCTTGGAATTTAAATGATGAACTTTTCCCTAAATTGCCAATCATGCTTTTAAAGACATCAATAATCACCCTAATTTGAAGAACTAGGATTTTAGGTATAAGAATGACAACACATTATTTGTTGGCCTAGAAACCCGTCCAAGATTTACTCATTAGGAGTAAATCTTGGATAGTCCCCGGTTTGGGACTGTTCTTGAACACCTAATCTCACTTAGGATGTAAGTGTATAATGTGTATTGAGTTTTCGAGAAAATTTTTTAGCATTTCCCCGTTTGTTCTCTAAGTACATATGTACTTAGAGAACAGCGGGGAAATGCTGCCGAAATTTTCTTGAAAACCCAATACACATTATACACTTACTAGTGAGATTAGGTGTTCAAGGATGGGATAGGTGGTACACATTTATTATATATAAGAATGACATCACATGTGTTTGTTGGCCTAGAATGTGAACAATCATTGTTTTTTATATTACTTGTACATTGATATAAATTAGAATGAACAATCACTAAATTATATACTGTTTGTATGGAGTCCGGCTTCATTGTAGATATCTATTATTGTGTTTGTTGGCCTAGAAACCCGTCCAAGATTTACTCATTAGGAGTAAATCTTGGATAGTCCCCGGTTTGGGACTGTTCTTGAACACCTAATCTCACTTAGGATGTAAGTGTATAATGTGTATTGAGTTTTCGAGAAAATTTTGGTAGCATTTCCCCGTTTGTTCTCTAAGTACATATGTACTTAGAGAACAGCGGGGAAATGCTGCCGAAATTTTCTTGAAAACCCAATACACATTATACACTTACTAGTGAGATTAGGTGTTCAAGGATGGGATAGGTGGTACACATTTATTATATATAAGAATGACATCACATGTGTTTGTTGGCCTAGAATGTGAACAATCATTGTTTTTTATATTACTTGTACATTGATATAAATTAGAATGAACAATCACTAAATTATATACTGTTTGTATGGAGTCCGGCTTCATTGTAGATATCTATTATTGTGTTTGTTGGCCTAGAAACACGTCCAAGATTTACTCATTAGGAGTAAATCTTGGATAGTCCCCAGTTTGGGACTGTTCTTGAACACCTAATCTCACTTAGGATGTAAATGTATAATGTGTATTGAGTTTTCGAGAAAATTTTGGTAGCATTTCCCCGTTTGTTCTCTAAGTACATATGTACTTAGAGAACAGTGGGGAAATGCTGCTGAAATTTTCTTGAAAACCCAATACACATTATACACTTACTAGTGAGATTAGGTGTTCAAGGATGGGATAGGTGGTACACATTTATTATATATAAGAATGACATCACATGTGTTTGTTGGCCTAGAATGTGAACAATCATTGTTTTTTATATTACTTGTACATTGATATAAATTAGAATGAACAATCACTAAATTATATACTGTTTGTATGGAGTCCGGCTTCATTGTAGATATCTATTATTGTGTTTGTTGGCCTAGAAACCCGTCCAAGATTTACTCATTAGGAGTAAATCTTGGATAGTCCCCGGTTTGGGACTTTTCTTGAACACCTAATCTCACTTAGGATGTAAGTGTATAATGTGTATTGAGTTTTCGAGAAAATTTTGGTAGCATTTCCCCGTTTGTTCTCTAAGTACATATGTACTTAGAGAACAGCGGGGAAATGCTGCCGAAATTTTCTTGAAAACCCAATACACATTATACACTTACTAGTGAGATTAGGTGTTCAAGGATGGGATAGGTGGTACACATTTATTATATATAAGAATGACATCACATGTGTTTGTTGGCCTAGAATGTGAACAATCATTGTTTTTTATATTACTTGTACATTGAAGGATTGCTAATTGATAAAAGATCACAATTTTAGAGACATGTATGTTTATAAAAATGCTAAATGTTTTCCTTATTCTAGTTGATACAAATGCTAAATGTTTTCCTTTTTAATGAAATTTTCAGATGGCTCACCATGATGAGAATGATGTCCATGATGAGCATGAAGTCCATGATGAGCATGCTGTCCATGACGAGCATGGCGAGGATACCAACGTAAGTTCTAAAAACATATCCCGTATTTCTATAAAATTCATTATCTTCTAGTTATGTCATATATCCTGTATTTCTATATTGGCTTAATTCAGTGTGTTTATTTTTGTCAAATTTTAGGTTGATGATGCACAGCTACCCACTGAAGCAATTGAGCAACTTGATGCGCATCAACAAAAACTTAACAAGAAAAGGGGTATCACTCTGTTGAAAAAGTTACTTGCGCTGAGTGGCAGTGGATCCAAATTGGTTGTGGAGTTTGATAATGGAGGGAATGCAATTGGAGTGAACCGCAATAATTTTATAAACTATCTTGGGGTTGTCACTCGAAGCCATTGTGGTGTTAAGTATGATAATTGGCATAAAGTTCCTCAGGCGAAGAAAGACTTGATATGGAAAGATTTATGCGTGAGTTATTATTATTTGCAATTCTATTTTGTAGATTACAAATTCTATTATTTGCAATTATATTTTTGGTACTAGTTAATAACATTTCTATTTTACAGAATCTGTTTGCATTGGATGAGATGTTGCATCGTAAAAGTGTGATGCAACGCGCTGGAAAGATGCTTAGGAATTACAGGACAAATCTGAACAGAGAATACATAAGACAGGGTGATAAGAAGAAGAAGTCAGCCCTTGAACAATGGAACTTCTTGGACAAAGAAGATTGGGACAATTTTGTTGCTTCAAGAAAATCTGAAGAATTCAAGGTATTAGGCGTCACTCCCATTTTAATTAATATACATTGTATTCACCTATTCAAGATTAACATTTAGTGCTACTAACCTAATTATAAATGTGCATACTAACTAGGCCCTCAGTGACGCACAAAAAGCAAGGCGTGCACTAAATGTACATGACCATACTATGGGTCCAAAAGGCTATGCAAGCGTTCGCCAAAGACTACAGGCGGAGTCTGCGGCTACTCAGGAGTCTGCGACTACTCAGGAGTCTGCGGCCACACCCTTCCCTCGCCATGATATCTGGATAGCTGGCAGGAAAAACAAGAAGGGTGAAATAAAGAAGCCCGAAACTGCTGAGGCGGCTGCAAAAATGGTAAAATACAACTCTTAGAGCAATCATTTGAATATTGATTATTTGTGGTGTTAACTTACCAAATTTTGTTTATGGTGATTAGAGGGAGCTGCACGAGCAGAGGAAACAAGGCACGTTCATCCCTCAGGGCACAAGGGATGAATTGACAGTTGCTCTGGGTAACCCAGAGCATCCTGGACGTGTTAGAGGTGCCGGCGCTGGTGTGGGCATCAAAGCATTCTTTGGGCCATCCCAGCGCAAACCCAGAGCGGGACTTTCTCAAGAAGAGGTAACATATTCTATTTTTATAATGTTACTGCAAAAGGAAATTCATTAATAAAAAGCTAATATTTGTTTTATCCATGTATAGGAGAATAAGAGAGTCGAGGATATAGTTGCTAAGAAGCTCAACGATGTGGTTGCTGAGAAGGTCAAGGAAGAATTGCTGCGGTGGCAGGCATCTCAGGCTTCCAATCAGCCTATGCCGACCCACTCTTCTCCTGGTGCACAGACTGCAAGTAATCCTGGAGACCCATCGCCTAACACGTCTGCTGTAAGTATTGTTTATGACATTGTAGCTAGTCTTTTCAAGATGATATGTTTTCAAGATGATATGTATATATGTATAACATTCTTTACGTAAATTTGTAGGCATTGAAGCCATGCCGCTTAAAAATGGAAAACTATGTTGTTGCAGAGGCGCAAGCTTACCAGTCCCTTCCTGGGGCAACGTTTCATGGGACTCCAATGCCACAGGGCTACATTCGTGTGAGCCCGATACATGTATTACCCGATTGGAGGGAAGTTGAGTTGCCATATGCCCACCCAGATATTGATACACTTGGTGAGGCAGAAAGTGGGGTCATATTGTGGCCCAAAGCAGATGTCCTCTACACGACTGAAATTGTAAGATAAATTTACATTGATTTAGACTGTTAATGTGTATATATGATGTCAACTGATCTGAAATTATATATACAGGTTAAAAAGAAGACACCAGGAGCACCTAGGCCTCCACCTCCAATTCCCGCATTACCAACTTGGGTTCCAACAGACCTACAATACCCGTTAGGTCCTACTTGTAGGGGAATGGCATGTTGGCTACGGGCACATAATATACTTTGCCCTATAATTGTTTCTTTAGATGTAGATTATGCAGGTCAATCATACGACAGCTCTTTATTTATACAAGATATTATTGAGCTTTTTATGTATGATTGGTTGAATACATCAATGATAGAGACATGGATAAGGTGGGATCTTGTTTATACATCCATATACCTTGTGTAAGATCCGGTGATCTAGTTTCTTATATATTAATGCATACGTCTATATGTTTTGCAGCTACTTAATCGAAGATCATTGCAAACAATTTACACAAGACAATGGCTGGGCATGCGCATACTGTGTGATGCGATTTATGCAGATGATTATCAAACATGCCGCATTGGACATCGATACCATACATGAGGTATTATATATAGTCTCATTAGTTAGTATGAAATATATCAATCTTATTTTTATATTATTACTTATATATATACATCATTCTCTTTGCAGGTGTTTAAAACTGACCACACTATAGGCAAACGCTTAAAAAATGTACATGCTCCATATACGAGGGAAGCATTAAATGAAGTAAGAGAAGAATGGGCAATAGCTGTACAAAAAGTGGCAACTGTAAGATATAATTGGGATGTTGATAGTGATGATGAATGATACTTTGTAAATGAATGTTTCTGAATGTTAAAACATGTATTTGAATGATTCTATATGTGTGAACGTGACAATTGAATTGATGTCTGAATGTATCTACTTGTGTGAATCTTTTTATGTTAATTTTGTAGGTTTGTGGCCTGTTTGTAGGCTGATATCAATGGATGTCGTAAACCTGCAGTTCAGAAAACTGAACTGCAGGTTCTCATCCTGCTGACCAGCCACAGCAGGCCTGCAAACAGATTTATAAAAAAAAATAGATATAGGCGTCGGTTATTTACCGATAACCGTCAGCACAGACTTACAGCGTCGGTTTTTTGTTGAACACCGACGCCAAAAGTGTTCGCGCTACAGGAAATGGGAGTCATCTAGGACACTTTTCTGCGTCGGTTGTTTAGTATATAACCGACGCAGAAAGCGTCCTAGATGACGCTGTTTTCTGTGGCGCGAACCCTTTTGGCGTCAGTGTTTTATAATAAACCGACGCCTTTATGTTAAATAGGCGTCAGTTTTTTAACCGACGCTGAAGTGTCCAACCTTTTAGCGGCGCCCACATAGGCGTCGTTCAGAAACCGACGCCAAAGGGGGTTAAACAACCGACACTAAAAGGCACTTATGTAGTAGTGCTAGCTCACAACATAAGATATAGTGTGGCTATATAGATTTTAGAAAAATAATAAAATGTCACGCTAATAAATAACAAAAATAGGAAGAAACTGATCTCTGATTGAGGGAATATTTAAATATTCCAAATGTGGTAGGATCAAATCAGGAAAAAGAATCTTGATGCACCATACCACTAGTATATTCTCTGCGAACTTAAGCCAAGTTCATGTGAGCTATGAATTTTCCATAAGTAGAGCCCTCAACGCTGCCTCCAATTTGAGCATATAATATTCAACTTATTTGTTTTTCTGCCACCTCATCTTGATTTCATTCATAGTGGCCTATATAAGTTCAATAACAATATCACAACAAGTCTGAGTTGCTACAAACTCAACCTAATTTCATGCACAATGCCCATACTATGATCAATTAGACTGGAACATAAGGATGTTGACAAAGAGGTTGAGGAGCCTATTCTTCACTAGACTAATGCCTTCATGGAGGCACATGATGATTGTAAGTCTAATCTAAATAATCTTAACAATGTTCCCTCCACATAAAAATGTAAATATTACGCAACAATGAAAGATTGACCCCACAAGGGCTTACCACTTCTACTACTAATTTTAGAGTCTTAAAATGTCAAATAAGAATGAAGAATATGAAATAACTATAATTACATCATATAACCCACATTTACTATATGTAGTATGGCCATTATCAACAACAATAAAGAAAAGGTTACAAAAACATTCCACATCTATTTTATAATAATTACAAAAACAAATACCTACTCCAGGGTATGCTCAGAATTGATAACATTTGGAGCCACATCCCTCATTGTAGTAGGAGAATACATACTTGATATGGTGATGGAAAGCCAAGAAGGACATTTGATGTATTATAAATTGATGATCTTCCCATGAATATTTAATTTAGTTTTTTCTTAGGGATGAGAAGATTTCTATGCTTACAATAGAGGATGGTTGGGACATACAACATTTTTCACACACATATTCATTTTAAAATCATCAAATATATTTCTAAACTATCATTTGATCGATTTATTTCATTTAAGTAAATATATTTTGCCACATCTAGATGTTCTTTACTTTTGAAATTTAAAATTTGTAATCATTGGGTTGTGTAACTACAATAATTGTGTAGTGATGATAGTTTTATGTTCATGTTCACATCATAAAATGACTTATAAAATATGTCAAATTAATCCTACTATGAAGAGTATGGCCTCTAATGAATGAATCCAATCGTGGTCCAAAACTATAGATGGTGTTATCAAAATCAACTCGCATGTTACAACTAGTTAGCACACTACTATTATAGCATCTATCGCTAGGGATAACATAGGTATTTGGATAGCAAGAATGGGGAATGTAATGAAGACAACATACCCTACCATGTCTGAAATTGTTGTCGTATACACAATGTTGTAACTTATGGAATTGTTGAATCTTAAGACAAATGTGCATTGAGTTTTATTGTTGCGTTGTTGTGAAAATGTAAAAGAGCAATAACCTGATGTTTCCTAAGTATTCTTATTGGATCTTGATTATCTAAAAGCATGCAAAAGTGAATTGGACTATCAAGTTTACTCAAACAGAGAGCAACATGATCGCTAACATGCTGGCTTAGATTCATCTCAAACATCGTAGAAGGGACTAATTCTATGTTAGACCTCCTAGTGAGATGAGTGATCTAGTACTCAGTGAAGCATGTAATGGTAGTAGTACAAATACGCTTAAATTTAAAAGTCCTATTAGAGATTGTATCAAGTTTCCCAGTTTTCTTGCACGAGGAAGGCAAAATGAATAAGAGTACCTCCTAACATCTCCCAAAAAAATAGTCAAGATGTTTTCAGGAAAGAAAGGAAGGTGTTAGTGGAACTAAGATGAATTGCACTCAATATTCCTTTTACGGTTTCATGAAATATATCTACAAAATTTTCATGTATCCACCAGTCATGCACTATTTGGGTTTGCTAAAATTTAAGAAAAAAGACACCTACCTTGAATAAATAATAATATTTCATGGTCCATTCTCTCTTTTAAGTATCTTCTTTTGTCTTATAAGCTTCTATCATATAAAAATAAGAAAAACCACAGATTGTTCTAAACATTATTGTTTTAAAACTACGACTTCTTTCATACCCATCTCAATGTAGTTTGGGTGTATCATAAAAGATAGAATGAAAATATGTCAATGTGCAAAAAATGATTTTCGACCATTAGCAAAGAAGAATAAAAGTAAGAAAAAATCTCGAGTCAAGCATCGATGGTATATGCATTTCTCCCTCCACACCCCCACTCTTAGTCTTTTCTTCCTAGAATCAAGTTACATCTTCCATTTGATTTCCATTCTCCATTACCACAAGTTGGATTATGTGCAGGTTCAATCGATTTTTTCAAGAAATTTTAAAAAAAGTCTGATATAATAGGTAGTGGTGAGGGAGTAGTGTTGTGAAGTAAACTCAAGGATTATTACACGCCTACTCATGTTATGTGATATGAAGAGGTTGGATAAATTGGACATGTTAGAGGTTGGGATTGAGGTGTTATGTGAGTGTGATACATATATACTAGATGAAGTGTATTCATTTGGAGATTGTTTTCAATTTTGTATTACTCGATCATGAATTATGCCAAACCCTAGGTTGTTTTATGAATGTTTATTCATCTAATCTTAGTAGTGCTTCATTTCTAGTTATACATTTTGATAATGCATTAGATTGATGTTTTCACTAAATTTAGGTTTTCTTCATTAATTGTTTTTGCTTAAATTTGAGATATTATAATTATTTACAACAATAGTTCAAAATAGAAAACTTCAAAGTCAATCGTCCATGTGTTTTTGGTTAAGTAATTAACTGTAATTGACTTCATTTTTACTAAAATTCTATAAAATCAAAAGGTTGTCAAAATATCCTTAAAGTTGTTTTGCATCCCCGTAAATAGACTTTACCTGATTCAGTTTGTTGGTAGACTATATTTTGCACAAATTCACCAGCATTGAAGAAATAATAACCTACAAAGAATACCTCAATCCTTACTTCAACTTATATACTTTTGACTAACTTTTTATAAGTTTCCATTGTGATAAAAATTTGAAAAAAATGAAATTTTCATATTTGTACCTTTTTTTCACACAAACAACAAAGTTGCACTAACCCCTAAATTTAGGTAACTTGGTTCCTCAAAATTCCATAGTAGTCATCATCATCTAAATATATTTGTCATATGAAATGATACTCTTAAACTATGTATAAAAAATTAAGAGAGATATATTTAACATAAAAAGACGAAATTTTGGTCAAAAATGTTAATGCAATCGATTTTGAACAAGCCCAAAACCAAATCTCCTTGAAAAATGGTTTAACTTGCTAGACTAATTCTTTTTTTGACCAAAAAAGAAATTCACACACATTAATTACTATAAAAACAAAGAATTATAATATGGATCAATCAATTAGATTGACATACACCATTTACCCAATTACGTGAAAACCAAGTCTAGATATTTTCCCTATAATTTATGTTGATGTTTTTGTTTCAATTACTTCAATATTATTTTGTACATGAGTATATTAAAAATTATGTAATTTTAATTATGTTACAAGAAGCATAATGTAACTTGTTATGATTGTTTACTAGAATTTGGTCAAATATTGAAAATTTTATTTTTTACCAAAGTCCAATTGTACTTGTTTGTTAAAATTTTGAGAATTTATTCCTTTACTTTGAAAATATGAAAGTCATGTGTAATCACTATACCCATAATGAGTATTATATTGATATAATAACTTTACCAACTTAGAGTTTTTACGACTCATATAAGAAAACTTGAAGTGCTATCAAATTTAATGGTTACTCTCTTATAAAGAATAAAATTACAATTTTAAAATGTTTTGTCTATTCCTCTAAATTCAATGTATTTTGGAAAGGATTCTAAGAATATAGAACCCACCTGAGACTATCATTCTAATGATCTCACTTTTTAGAAACCCCAATTAAGGAAGGCTAAAAAGATGAGAGCCATTACCCTCAACTTTTACACAAGATCAAGATTAATCAAATAACAAATAATAGAAAATAATTTCATTAATTCACAATTATTATATACTTACATGAACCTTCTATCCTCAGAACTATACATTTGAGGAGAAATAACTACCTAGTCCTCCTTTTAAATCATTATTGTCTTAATGTGATTTCCATATTTATCTTCATTTTCTTTATAATGTATATCTATTTATACCTAAAATGATGTAAAAAAATTACACGATGAATATGTTGCAATACTGATACGTGGAGTGCATACAAAATGTGCAAGTAAAACAACATATATTCCAACAAATACTTGGAAATGTGAACTAGCATTTTCTTCACATAATATATCTTTTATGTGATATTCAGAGTGGCATTATATTTTAATAAAGGTAAATACACAACCAACGATTTAATTGTTCAAATCTTGAGTAAAACTTAGAAAATGTTGACAAAATAATGAGGTTATTCTTAGGTGTAACCACCTACCGTGATGGTGAGCCATGCAGATTATCATGTAGAACACACTTCAATTATGTTCAAGCAATCCAATCAACAATGGTCAATCCATGCAATCATATTATATTTGCATGTATGTAAATCCTAATGTGTCATCATCATGATAATAACATTGAACTCTACTCAGACCCTAGTCTAGGGTTTACATTTCTTTGGTATCGAGTTATCATTAGAATTATATATTCAATACTCCTTCTCCAATTTTTATTGACTTAAGAACCCTAATTCATGTTAAGTATAGCCATGATTATCAAATCTACCATATTACAACACCATGAACACTAATTTCAATAAAATTCATTAATGACATGGAATGTTTTGACCTCTCAACTTAGAGTTATCATATGCATGATCATTCACATTTGTTACCCTAATTATTGTCATGTATCTGCTTATTCAATTAAAATGTACTTATTCAACATTATTATCAGGATTGTTTTAGATTATTGTTAGATTACACAATATTAGATATAGTTCCAAAAAATAGGTTTTTAATGTTGCTAACATTTTAATGCTCAAGTCTAGGGTTTTGTGTACTAATCACCACTTAAACACATATTACTATTACTTTTGGAAGAAGAAGCATAATTAGATCCCAATTGTATTCTTTGTATTCCTCTTTTTTTCTAATAAAAATGATTTATAATTTTACTACATTTCGAGCATCTTAGCAATTTCTATGATTAAATCAAGATATGCCATTATACCTTAGTTATGAGGCCACACGGGGCCTCCTAATTGGTCAGAGATATGTGTCCTACTTGTAAACCAGCATGGTTCATGGATCCATTTTCTTTTGGACCGTCCAATAAATAGTGGTTCACGTAGCTTACTGGACCACTCATCCCTTTCCTCATGATCTCATGAGGTCTTCCGCATGCCACCTAGCCTAAAGTCAGGACTAGGCCACGAGCGGCCTTCCCAGCTCACGCCTCATCCACTCCGACACCTATCTACTACACCTTTGTTCTTGCTCCTACGTACATCTCCACATGTTATCGCTTACATTCGATGGGGTTTGATGCCATCCTTTAACACTTAGTCTCCCAAATGAGGGTGATGCCTTCAAGGGTTGTTTCTTCACTGCTTCCATATCGATTTGTCCATCATCTCTAACACTTCTCATATCCATCGATCTACTTCTCACGCTCGAGAAGATTTCAGCTTGACTACCTACTCTCGATGTGCATCCGTTCAACCAACATTGGACTCTACTGCATCAACTTTGAGGGACCATTGACCTAGACACATTAGGTCAATGCTGCCTCTGGTTCCTTTCTTGATCCTCCATTCTCCCTTATGTCAATCATCCACCCTACCTCGATAGTTTTAGCATGGACTGTGGCAGGGAGATGATTAGGAAGGTTAACATACTCACCCCTAGAAACAGGATGGTTTAAACCTCCACGACATCCACAGAGGAGTACCACAACATACAGAGTCTGGGCTAGAGTATGTTGGGAACGAGGACTCCTAAGGTCTCTTTTATAGGAGCCAAATGGTGCTTAGGGTTGTGGCAAGAATGGTTGCAAGCGAGGAAGGTATTGGTAGACTAGGATCTATTTCCCCCTTAGGGAGATGACAAGGGAATGGCCTCCTTAAAACCACAACATCTCTTTCTCATATAGCCATGGGTGAGAGAGTGTAACATTCCCCTCTCCCTGTTATACCCTATTCAAGTGGACCAAGTGGGCAAGGGCTATTATCAATAATATAGGATCACAAGTTTAGAAAATAACCAAAATAATTAGTAAATCTTACAAATAAAAGGAAGATAGTACAAAATTGATGGGATGTCTAAATTTTTAACATAAAATAAAATCTAACTATAACTTCCATGTTTACATTATGTTTCATCATCTAGTACTTTCTTTCTTGATATTCAATTTCATCATAATAGTAGATGGCAGATTATCCTAAAACGGCGACAAACAAATTGTCAGCCAGTATAGCAAATTATTCCAGTATGAGGGGGAAACAAAATTTCACATATAACTATAACAACATAACCACAACAATTATTTGTTACAAAATAAAATTTATAGTTTCTACATAAATTCTCAATTGTTTTAGTCAACCTCTGATGCACCATCTCTTAGTATTTTGTCCATGCAAGGAACTTTAGACTACCTCTCAATGTGGACCTAGGTACCTTATTGGCCACCTCTCAATCTGGATCTAGGTGCCATTAGGTCTTCCCATCATCGGGCTTGACCACTTATGACCTTCCCAACCTAGGGCTTGGTCCTCTAGTCATCATCATGACTTCACTCATCTTTTCATTCATTATTTCCAAAGGTGGTATGTGGGTTTGAGCAAGTTATAAGCATGATATAGTGATAGCCATAGTCACTTTATAGATTTTAGGAATTAAAATTCATCCAAGTATTTAATTTTAAGAAATCAGTAAAATACTGGAAAAACGTTAAGAAACTACATCGATTAGTCATAAGTGTAACCACATACCTTTATGAGTAGTCTAGATGTCCAAGTAAGTAATCAACTGATCAACCAAGAAAGTTCACCCTAAAAGTTAATGGAACACAGTCATGTATTACTATTTTATCTAAATCATCCTTAACACTGACTTGGTCCTCAAGTTAGGGTCTCTCAGTCAAATTGGGGTTTTATTAGGGTTTTGTCATCACAAACCCTAGTTTTCATTCTTATTAGGTTACAAACCCTAATCATTCATTAAAACACCTTTAATTTCAAGGGAACCCTAATTTACCAAATTATGGGTTGCTAAACTTATATAACTTTCAAGTTTCTCCTTTTATGCATAAAAGACAAATCTTTGAAAAACATTAACAATTGGACATACTAAGATCATCAATTCTCAAAAACTAGGGTTCTAGTTCATTTAACACATGAAAGTTTCAAACTTCAAGCACTTTTCAAACAAACAAACCTAGACTCTGATTATATTTTTAATGAGATTCTACATATTTTTTTTTGTTGAAAAACCGTATATTACATGTTCCCATTGGATAACCTACATTTTTGTAAATAAATCATTTCTAGGCCAATGAGAAAACACCGCTTGAGCATTTAATCTAATTTTGGTCACGCCAACAAAGTGAGGCTGAGCTAATGGTTTCCAGCCACCTCATTCTTTATGCTCGCGTGCAAACAAGTCGAGATTGAACTAAAACATGCAAAAAGAGTGGAATAGCCTTACCTTAACAACACACACACAAGGGCATTATCATCCTTTCCCCATCTCCCTTCTTTAGCCTCAATGTGGTCTGCTTCACGAACCATATAGTGGACTCATGGATTGACCCATGGATTCTCATCCTCTGAGCTTCATATGAGGGTGCTCAAGGCTTTGCCTATGCACGACAGACTCGGAGGGTGTACGAAATCCCCTAGTGAAAAATTGAGATGTCTGGATGGAGAAGGAGATTTTTGGTGGGGAAGCAGAGAGAGGTGAGGGTGGTGCAATGATTGGATGTGCAATTGAAGGTAAGGAATCATAGATGAAGTTCGTCCGATGATTATGAGTTAGTTTGTACCCTCACTGAGAGACTGTACCCCCATATATATATATATATATATCTTCTTGTGATGATAGGGTTAATCTTAAGGTGGGAGATTGGGTGAATCTCCTAAAAGCCTCAACCATAGGTGAAATCCAGCGTAAGTATGTTCACAGTGAACTCTCAGACTCAATGGAATGATTCCCCACTGTTCCCTACACTGGGTTGCGAGGATATTATCCTTGAAATCCTCTTGCCATTTTTTCTTTTTTTCTTACTTGGCCGGAGGTAGATGATGAATCTGCATTGTTGGATCTCAGATCCAACCGTCCAAATCACACATGCCTATTAAAAGGTTAAATTAAAAAACAAAATTGATTCAAAAATTGGGACATTTAATATTAGTCCTCTCACTTTTGGGATTTTTCAAAATCTATATATCCTAAACCATGTATCCTTTTAATCCCAAATCTTAAGGGAAGGTCTTTAATGACATAAATGACTTGTGTGAATTGTTTGGAACCGAAAATAAAAAATAAAAGAGACATTTTTTCATATGAAAGTCATCCACTCAAAAATAAAAGAGAATTTTCTTCTATGAAAGTCATCTAATCATAAGGCATATATTACGTATTAAAATTCATCTTTTATCTTTCTTTCTCTTCTATTTTCCTTATTTTGAGTTCCTTTCTGATTAGAAACCTAGTGGAACTGAAAACTAATCAATAGTGGTCATCCGTACCACTTTCTAGAGAAGTCTACACAATTCTCACATATGCACACAATTATCTTTTATTTATTTTTCCTTTCAATTATTATGGTATTTCTTTTATCTTTTTTCCCTTTTTATCATTAGTGGATTTATCAAAATAGTATAAACCAAAAAATTATGCATCGAAAGGAAATTTGCAAAGGAATGCATACTTTGAAAATAAGGCATACAATTTACCATTCAAGTCCCTTTTATTTCAAAAATTACATAATCTATTTAGATATAAGCAAAAATTGAGGATTGAACATCCTTCCCCTCTTGTAGGAAAAGTCCTTTATGTCTGCCCATAAGTCTGGGGATGATAATATGTGCAAAACTTCAGCATAGTATTGAGTTCTTCATGCACTTGCTTCCACTACTTGGAAGTGAACATAGGACTACAATCAGAAATAATTGAACTCAAAACACTATGAAGTCAGACTATCTCTCTAATATATAGATCATCTAGGTCTGTCACCTTGGCAGTGATCTTTAAGAAGAGGCAATGTGCTGGCTTAGTAAGGTGATCTACCACAATTCATATTGCATCATGACCTTTCTTTGTCTTGAGGAGACCCACCACAAAGTCTGTGATGACCCTAATTTTTATATATTTTCCTTAGTGACATCCACATATATGCGTGCACTCATATCTATAAATGTCAGAAGGGAAAATACAAGAAATTAAGATAGTCGACAAAAATCAGAGAATTGCCAAGGTCATTATTCACATCATCAATAGATAGCCACACAAACATTTCATTCATTGAGGATAAATAAAGTCATTACATACTTAACATTTGAGAAGGAAGAATAAATAGTTCTATAAGAAGTTAATTATGATTATTACATATGATTTAGAACATCCTATTACAACATCTAGAAGAATAAAACTATCTAGTTGAAAAGACTAAGATAAGAAATAGATGTAGATCTTTCTATCTATCCTCTATGTCCATTATTTATTTGCTTCTGGTACTTTGAAGTGCATCAAATGTTCCTTGTACCTAGAAAAACATCAACAAAAGTTGGTACGTGGAATTAAAAATCCATACTATGCTGGCATATGGAAACTATTTGAAAAGAAGAAAGAGAAAGAAACATTATTTAATGGTAGAAAATTAGGTAATCCCAAGTTATTAATCACATTTCAAATGAATATGCATTACTATGGTGGACTCAACACTAACATAAATTGATTGGGCCCTATCCCCACATACCTTGTACCATTAGGGATCTCCCTACATACCTTGTACCATTAGGGAGGTGATGGTCAACATTAATTCTTTCCCTCTCTAATAGGGAGGTTAATGAGCACCACTAGTAACTACATTTCATTTCTCATTCATTTATGTTCATTAATATTCAATGCGGAAAATGACAATACTCATATATTTACATCAAACAATGTACTCAAATACATGCAAGCAAATACTTATATTTAACATCCAGCAAAAATTAGTCATATAATTATATCTGTGTAACTTGAATCTCAAAGATTGATTCCAACCAGCCTAGATAAAGGGAGAGTAGATCACCCTGAAATGTAAACAAGGACCTAATATAATCATGGTTTCTCATCATTTCATATTAGGGTTTCTATTATGGTTTAGATCTTTAGGGTGTTGTTCTAGGATTCATATGGCTTAAAGGAATCAGAGTTAGATCTTAGGTTTTTGGGTCGTTCAAACATCATAAAGTGTCATCAATTATTTAGAATTTGACATATAATGGTATAAGGTATACACGTGTAGAGAGGGAAAACTAGAAGGTTTTCCATCCTTATTGATTCAACTACCCCTTTTTTATTAGGGTTTTGAGTCATATGAGGATCAGATTGGGGTTTCATGGTTTTTCATAAATACTGATCCTTATTCTTATCATTATTTTCTATAATTTAATTTATAAAGGAACATTTAAGATCCAAAACAAAGGTGACTCAATTTTAATGTTGGAATTAGGTCTTTGCAATATTTTCAATAGATTAATATTATTTTTCTGAGAATGTGGACATTTTATGGGGATTTTTCTGATACATGAGCTATTTTTAATCGATTTTACAAGATCTGGCCAATCAGATAATTTCTCGAGGAAAAAATGAAAACATAAAAAAGAAAAGTGAGCTCTCCTTCACGGATCATGTGAGGGATCGGACTAATCGAATCCTCCCACTGACCCATGAGCAGACACTCGTCAGAGGGGAGGGTCAGTATGGGTGAAAAGACAAAATGGCCCAAGGGATTTCAATGGAATCCATTGATGGGTATGGGCTGGGTGGTAAATCCTATTACTTGATTGTTCCATGCTCGCGCACCATGGATGTAACAAGGGAAGAGCAGGGGTGAGTTGAGGTGAGGTCGAGGTTCCCGGCTGTGTTGAGCATGGCTGAGGAGTGGGTTGAGTATGTGGTGTCACGCCAGTTGTGAGGAGAGCAAGATCATCGCTGGAGGTGGTGTGAGCTTCATTCTACGATCAAACATGCCAAAAGGAATGAAGAGTGAAGATAGGTGGTTACCTACCCTTGGGCTAGATTGAGGGTGTTTGAAGATCTACGATGGTTTGTTGATGGGTTTGCGGTCCTCCCATAGCTCCGAGATGGCTCCAACCTCACCGACAGTGAAGCCTTTGGAGCTTGGTTGCGTGGCTCGTCGACCCGGGTCTTTGGGCCTTCATGGCTCCAACTAAGAGTGGTGATCCTCTCTTCGAGGTCCCCCGAACGTGCTGTTGTGGTCGATTGGATGGTGGGAGTCATTGGAGTGAGGAGGAGGTCGGGTCAGGCGAGGGTGATGTATGTTTGAGGTCAGAGATGAAGGGGTGTCCTTCGATGAAATTGATGTTTCTAAAATATCAAAGGACTGTAGTCAATGCTAGTGGGATACTTAAATATGCATGAGGGGCTAGAAGAAGAAGCCCTAAAGTTGGCTGCCGCCGCCAGTGAGAGGTGCAGAGAAGGTGGAGGTAGTTCTCCATGATCCGTATGTGAGAGGCGTCGAGTGAGGGGTGGTTGACTTCATCTCGGTGAGAGGAGTCTCTCCTCCAAATATCTCACATGAGCTCTGTGGGAGTTGGGCAAGCGAGGTAGGTGTTGGGGTCGACGCTCTATTGGGATTGAGGCTGAAGAAGGTGGAAGGTAGAAGATGGGGTCCTTGACCCTTAGATCCCTATGCAGATCTGTGGTCCTCAGATTGAATGACTGGGGTCGAATCCCCAATTAATTGGTATGTGCTCAAGTAGCTTAATGGGTCTCATGACATATTATTACCCAATTAAATCAAAAACTTAGGTCCTAGAGCTTACTAGATGACACAATACACATGATTTTCGAATGTGAATTACTCTTAATTGGTAAATCCTATTGTAATGAGATTTTTTGCATAACTCTATAATGTCATGATGTAGCTATGTTGCAAAATTGGAAGTGAAATTTGAAGGGTCAACATAGCTATTGATTAAGTGTATTAACTCCTAAAATTCCCCTTTATGTGACATTTGGGGGTTTGTATTATGTGGAATTGATAGGCCATTTAATCACTTTAGTGAGAGATGGTTGAGGGCATAATTGGAATAATCAAAATTATAGGAGAGAGAAAATATATAGAATACTCACTCTGTCACATTTTCCCCTCAATAAGAATTTTGTCCCCAAAATTCAAGCTCCCTGAAAAAGATGTGGATATTTCTTCTCGACATCAGTCTGTAGCTCCCAGGTTGCATCAGTCTCATCATGGTGGCTCCACAAAACTTTAACCATGTCTATATGTCGATTATTGTGAAGCTCCTTTGACTTAAAGTCAATAATTCTAACTGGGGACTCATCTTATGACATATCATCCTTCAACTCGAGAGGCTCATGATTTAGAATGTGACTGGGGTCTTTGACATAAGGCTTCAAATTAGATACATGAAAGACATTTTGCATGGCACTATACTGAGGTGGCAATGTGAGATGATAGTCACATTCACCAACCCTTTCCAAAACCTCAAATGGTCCAACATAGCGAGGACTGAGCTTTCCTTTATTCTTGGCCAAGGCTTGTATAGGTCAGATCTTCATAAAGACATGATCACCTTCCTTGAACTGTTGTTCCTACCTGTGATCATCTACATAAGACTTGTATCTATCTTATGCCCACTTCATCCTCTGCCTGATCAGTGCAACCTTATCGGTATATAGCTACATCTCCTCATATTTCATCAAGGTATGTTCTTTGACGTCATCCCAGTGTAGTGGAGACCTGTAGGGAAGCCCATATAAAGCTTCATTGGGAGGCATCCCAGTACTTTCCTGAAAGTTATTATTATATGTGAACTTAGCAAAAGGTAGGTAATGGTCCCATGAGCCTTCCCAATCAAGAACACAAGCTCGCTGAAGATCCTCTAGAATCTACACAGTACGCTCTGACTTCCTGTCTGTCTGCAGATGGTAGGTTGTACTGAAGTTCAATTTGGTGCCCAACTCCTCTTGAGCCTGCTTCCAGATCTTTGAGGTAAACTTTGGGTCCCTGTCTGAGACAATAGATGTTGGAACTCCAAGTAGACGTACTGTCTCTCGTATATAGAGGTCGACCAACTCAAAAACATTCACAGTAGTCTTCACAGGGAGAAAATGAGCTGATTTGGTGAGACGATCCACAATGACCCATGCAACATTATATCCCTTCCTGGTCCTAGGTAATCCAACCAAAAATTCCATTGCGATGTGTTCCCATTTCCATTCCAGAATATCAAGGGGTTGTAATAGACCACCTGGTCTCTGATGCTCGACCTTGATTGTTTGGCATGTCAGACACCTGGACACAAAATGTGCAATATCACACTTCATGCCCCTCCACGAGAACAGACATTGTAGGTCTTTATACATCTTCGTCGTGTGGGGATGAACTGTGTACTTTGACCCATGTGCCTCACGAAGAATCATTGTATTTACAACTGACTGTTTAGGAACCCACATATGGTTCTTGTATCGAAGACCACCATCAAGACCCACAGACAGATGTGTTTGAGGCTTCAATAGGAGACAGGAGAGCTCTGCAAGATCAGTACTAGCATTTTGTGCCTCAAGAAGTTCAAAATGAAAGTAGGACATGATGGATATGTTATTAACATGCACACATTTAGACAGAAACTGTGGCTTCCAGCCTACTAGATCCTTCATATTCCTCCATTCAGGGACAGATGGAGATGCACACACTGCCCTTTTCCTACTAAGGGCGTCAGCTACTACATTTTCCTTTCCTAGATGATAGGTAATAGTGAAATTGTAGTCCTTTAGATATTCAATTCATCGGCGTTGATGTAGATTCAAGTCCTTCTGAGTCAGGATGTACTTCAGGCTTTTATGGTCGGTGAAGATATCAAACGTTTCCCCATACAAGTACTTCCTACAGATTTTAAGAGCATGAATTAATGCAACTAAATCCAAATCATGTGTGGCATAATTAAGTTCATTGGGTTTTAGCTTCCTAGATGAAAAGGCCACTACCTTTCCATTCTACTACAGGACGCATCCTAACCCATTCATTGAAGAATCAGTGAATATCACAAACCCTTCGTTGCCAGAGGGTAGAACAAGAACATGAGCTAACGTCAATTTCTACTTTAATTGCTGGAAACTAGGCTCACATGCAGCTGACCAGATGAAGTGTTCGTCCTTCTGAGTAAGCTTCATCAGAGGAAGTGCGACTTTGGAGAAATTCAAAATAAAGTGACGATAATATCCGACTAGACCCAAGAATTGCCCCCAGAAATGACATGTCTAAGAAAAATGACTTTATCAATCAAGAATTCAAAATTTGATAGCTTGCCATAAAATTTCTGGGTTTGAAGAATGTCAAGAACTGCTCGCAAGTGTTCCCAGTGTTTTTCCATAGAATCAAAATAGAAAAAGATATCATCAATGAAGATGACCACGAACTCATCAAGAAATGGTTGGAAGACTTTGTTCATCAGGTTCATAAATACACCCGGTGCATTGGTCAACCCTAATGGCATCACTAGAAATTCATAATGCCCATAACGAGTTCAAAAAGTAGTTTTTGAAATATCAGAATCCTTCATTTTATGTTGATGGTAGCCAGAGCGAAGATCAATCTTTGAGAAAACTTTAGCAGTATGAAGCTGATCAAAGAGGTCATCAATACGAGGGAGAGGATACTTGTTTTCAATAGTAGCTTGGTTCAACATGCGGTATTCAATACACATACACATAGAACCATCTTTATTTTTGACAAAAAGAACAGGAACACCCCAGGGGAAACACTAGGATGAATGAAACCTTTTTCGAGAAGTTCTTGCAAGTATTTCTTCAACTCCATAAGCTCAGCAGGAGCCATCCTATATGGAGCCCTAGAAATCAAAGTGGTTCCAAGAAGAAGATCTATATAGAACTCAATGACTCTATTTGGAGGCAGCTCAGGAAGCTCCTCCAGAAATACATTAGGGAAGTCATGTACCACCTCCAGACTTTCTACAGGCCTGTTACTAGTACTGGTCTTTGAGACTAATGTGAGGAAGAGATTACCTCCTAGATAAATAAGCTTTTTATCTTTAAGAGAGGAGATTATAATATTATTATAGAATCTGCTTCCCCTAGGTATTTTCATAGGATAAGAATGAGGTTGAGAGAGGACTACCATCTTGTTTCTAGACTCAATGTGAGCATGGTATGTGTATAGCCAATCCATACCAAGTATAATATCAATGTCTTCCATAGTTAAGAGAATGAATTCAAAGGGCATATCATGATTTTCAAATTTAAGAGAGAGGACATCAGTTTTCTATAGGGTTGTGAGTATTTTTCCACTAGGAGTAGACACATTCAGAATATATCCCAAGTCCCTTATATGCAGATGTAATATAGATGCCAAAGTTTGGTAAATAATTGTATTTGTAGATCCAAAGTCGAATAAAGCTTTAACAGGATGACCATTTAATAATACAATACCTACACATGATAATTGAGTTATGAATAATTTGTAGGCTTGTACAAGATATTGTATTATGAAAAGAATTTAGGTTACCTTCACAAAGCTAGTTGGGATTTGCCTTGGCCTCTTCTACATTCACTGCAAATACCCTGCCATTGCGGTCTCCCTGAGGCTCTGGAGCACCTGCTGTAGGATTTCCAAAGATGAAGGGAGTGGGGCACTTGGTGACGAAATGACCCTCCTTCTTATAGTTATAGCAGATTGGCTTGGTATGGAGGCATACGCCACCATGAAAATGTCCACAAGTCTTACACTTGGGATGATTCATCCTCGACTGGTTCTGGTGGCTTTTTTGTCCTCCCTTTCGTGAACCTCCTCGTTTCCCTGATCCCTTATTGTTATGGCCAAGATTGAACTTCCTAGACTTATCGTCCTCAGTAGTGGTTAACCCTAAGTATGCCATGCTGGAAGGTTTCTACATTCCCTGCTCTCTCTCCTACTTGAGGGCCATGTCTAGGGCTTCATCTATGATTCTGGGATAGGAGGCTATGACTAGGGTTTTCAGGTGGGAAGAAAGGCAGCCAACATAGTGCTCAGTGAGGTGATCTTTAGTTCTGATAGGTGTAGAATGCTCCATCAGTCTAAACTTCTAGGTGTAGTCAGCTACTGAAAGGCTGCCTTGCTTAAGCTCCATGTACATCTTCTCCTTCCACTTCCTCTCAGGTATGGGCATAAAACGATCAGTGAAGAGGGTTTTGAAGGCTTCCCACCCCATGTTGTCTACTTCTTATATATTCTCACCATAGTTCTCCCACCAGATTTTTGCCCCTCCCTTAAGCATATGGGTGGCGAACTTGACCTTCTTCTCATTGGGTACTTCTACGGTACGAAAACCATTCTCCACAGAGAGGATCCATGCCTCAGCCTTATCCATGACCTCAGGCTGATCTTCCCCCAAAAATGTGTTAGGGTTAAGTTTGATGAAATATATCATCGTGACCTCTTTTTCCTAGAGGAGCTAGGTTCAGGGGTTCCCTTTGTGGTAAGGGTCTGCATAAAGTCTAGAAGGATCATATTTTGTTCCTCCCAACTTTCCTTGGCTGCAGTATTGGGATCAGGTACTTTAGAGGTTTCAGGCTCTTTCCTCTTGTTAGAGGATGATTCCTCTGAGGCTTTTGAGTTGCGAGTCTTAGGAGGCATCCTGAAATTAGGTGGACATATTAGGTTTATCACTCAACAATTATTTTCATTATTATTAATAATTTTATCACATAGTATTTCATTATTCTTCTTTAGTAATAATTAATGTTCTTAATGTTACAATTTGTGGAGGATACCCTAAAATCCTTATCAGCCAGTCCTTAAGACTTTCTAAATAGAGAGACTCTTTCTTAACCTTATATAATAAAGGTAAGGGGGAATTATTCAAAAATGTAGATAAGAGGGAAATTTTTCCTATAGAAAAGATGAGAGGGAATGCCTATAGATGAGAAGGATCCTAATTAAGGTATGCCCAAGAAGTAGGGGACATTTAGGATATCGGCCAGGTAGACTTACACTACCATCTAGGTAGCCGCGTGATTGCCAAGAAAAGTGGCTCAGGGACTTTAGCCAGACCCATGGCAGATGCTATCCTAGTCACCTCAACCCTTCACATCCCTAACTCAAGGACTACCCTAGACTCATAATAGGGTGAATGAAGTTCATGTGACTATGATGTGTGAACATTGGCTCTAATACCAGTTGTGCCGACCCCAATTTCTATATATTTTCCTTAGTGACATCCATAGATATGTGTGCACTCATATCTATAAACGTCAGAAGGGAAAATACAATAAATATAGATAGTCAACTAAAATCAGAGAAATGCCAAGATCATTGTTCACATCACCAATAGATAGCCACACAAACATTTCATTCTTTAAGGATAAATAAGGTCATTACATACTTAATATTTGAGAAGGAAGAATGAATAGTTATATAAGAAGTAAATTATGATTATTACATAGGATTTAGAACATCCTATTACAATATCTAGAAGAATAAAACTATCTAGCTAAAAAGCATAAGATAAGAAATAGATGGAGGGCTAGCTATCTATCCTTCATGTCCATTATTTTTTTGCTTCCGGTACTTTGAAGTGCATCATATGTTCCTTGTATCTAGAAAATATGAGAAACAAAAACATCAACAAAAGTTGGTGCATGGAATGAAAAAGCTATACTATGCTGGCATATGGAAAATATTTGAAAAGAAGAAAGAGAAAGAAACATTATTCAATGGTAGAAAATCTGGTAATCCCAAGTTATTAATCAGATTTCAAAAGAATATGCATTACTATGGTTGAGTTAGCACAAACATAAATTGATTGGGACCTATCCCCGTGTATCTTGTACCATTAGGGATCTCCCTGCATAACTTGTACCATTAGGGAGGTGCTGGTCAACATTAATTCGTTCCCTCTATAATAGGGAGATTAATGAGCACCACTAGTAACAACATTTCATTTCTCATTCATTTATGTTTTTTAATATTCAACGTGGAAAATGATAATACTCATATATTTACATCCAACAATGTACTCAAATACATGCAAGAAAATACTAATATTTAACATCCAACAAAAACTAGTCATATAATTATATCCACATACCTTGAATCTCAAAGATTGATTCCAACCAGCCTAGATTAAGAGAGAGTAGATCACCCTGAAATGTAAACAAGGATCTAATATCATCATGGTTTCTCATCATTCCATATTAGGGTTTCTATTATGGTTTAGATCATTAGGGTGTCTTTCTAGGATTCATATGGCTCAAAGGGATCATAGTTAGATCTAGGGCTTTTCGGTCATTCAAACAACATAAAGTGTCATCAATTATTTAGAATATGACATGTAATTGTATTGGATATACACATGTAGAGAGAGAAAACTAGAAGGTTTTCCATCCTTATTGAGTCAACTACCCCAATTTGATGAGGGTTTTGAGTCATATGAGAATCATGTTGGGGTTTCATTACTTTTCATAAATACTTTTCCATATTCTTATCATTATTTTCTATAAGTTAATTTATAAAGGAACATTTAAGATCCAAAAGAATAGTGCTTCAATTCTAATGTTGGATTTAGGTATTTGCAATATTTTAAATAGATTCCTCTTATATTTTTGAGAATTTGGACATTTTACGGGGATTTTTTTGATACATGATATATTTTTAATTGATTTTACAAGATCTGGTCAATCAATTAATTTCTTGATAGAAACGAAAAAAGAAAAAAGAAAAGTGAGCTCTGCTCTGTGGATCATGTGAGGGATCTGACTAACTGGATCCTCCCACTGAGCCGCGAGTAGACGCTCGTCATAGGGGAGGGTCAGTAGGGGCGAAAAGACAGAATGGCCCAAGGGATTTCAATGGAATCCATTGATGGGTATGGGTAGGGTGGTAAATCCTCCTACTTGATTGTTCCCTGCTCGTACGCCATGGACGTAGGGAGGGAACAATAGGGGCAAGTTGAGGTGAGGTCAAGGTTCCCGGCTGTGTTGAGCATGGATGAGGAGTGGGTTGAGTCTGCAGTGTCATGTCAGTTGTGAGGAGACCGAGCTCATCATCGGAGGTGGTGTGATCTTCATTCTACGATCAAGCAGGCCAAAAGGAACAACGAGTGAAGATAGGTGGTTACCTACCATCGGGCTAGATCGAGGGTGTTTGAAGATTCATGGTGGTCTGTGGATGGGTTTGTGGTCCTCCCACAGCTCCGAGATGGCTCCAACCTCACTGGTGGTGAAGCCTTTGGAGCTTGGTTGCACGGCTCGTCGACCCAGGTCTCTGGGACATCACATATCCATCTGAGGGTGGTGATCCTCTCGTTGAGGTCCCCCGAATGTTCTACTGTGGTCAATTGGATGGTGGGAGTCACTAGAGTGAGGAGGAGGTCGGGTCAGGCGTGGGTGATGGGTGTTCGAGGTCAGGGAGGAAGGTGTGTCCTTCGATGAAATTGAGGTTTCTAAAATATCAAAGGAGGGTAGGAGGTGCTAGTGGGATACCTAAATAGGCACTGAGGGGGATAGAAGAAGAAGCCCTAAAGTTGGCTGCCGCCACCAGTGAGAGGCACGGAGAAGGTGGATGTAGTTATCCCAAATCCGTAGGCGAGGGGCATCGAGTGAGGGGTGGTTGACTTTGTCTTGGTGAGAGGAGTCTCTCCTCCAAATATCTCACACGAGCTCTATGGGAGTTGGGTGTGTGAGGTAGCTATTTGAGTCAGCGCTTTGTTGGGGTCGAGGCCGAAGTAGGTGGAAAGTAGAAGATGGGGTCCTTGACCCTTGGATCCATGCATGGATCCATGGTCCTCAGATCGAATGGCTGGGGTTGAATCCCCAGCTAAGTGGTCCTTGCCCATGCAGCTTAATGGGATGTGTGACATATTATTACCCAATTAAATAAAAAACTTAGGTCCTAGAGCTTACTAGATGACATAATACACATGGTTTTCAAATGTGAATAACTCTTAATTGGTAAATTCGATTGTAACGAGATTTTTGGCATAACTCTATAATGTCACGATGTAGCTATGGTGTAAAATTGGAATTCAAATTTGAAGGGTCAACATAGCTATCGATTAAGTGTATTAGCTCCTAAAATTCACCTTTATGTGACATTTAGGGTTTTGTATTATGTGGAATTGATAGGCCATTTAATCACTTTAATGAGAGAGATGGTTGACGGCATAATTGGAATAATCAAAATTATAGGAGAGAGAAAAATATATAGAAAACTCACTCTGTCACAGTGTCCATGGTGATTTGTTCCCATTTCCACTTAGGAATCTCGATCAAATGTAGTAATCCACTGAGTCACTGGTGTTCACCTTCGCCATCTAGCATTTGAGACAACTGGCCACATATGCCTCTATGTCTCTCTTCATTCCAAGACCCCAAAAGTATCGCTACAAGTCTTTAAACATCTTGGTAGTACAAGGTTGTACCATGTACTTAGAATCATGAGCTTCTTGGAAGATATGATTCTCTAGGGGAAAATCATTAGGAACCCAAATATGACTCTTGTAATGGATTCCACCATATACTCCCACTGAGAGATGTGTCTGTGGTTTCTCCAGCAAACCTTTCATCTTGTAAAGCCTTGGTCTGGCTAACTGGGTAGCTACCAACTTAGTCAACAAGTCTAGTTTTATCTTAATGTTATCCACACAGATGCGGTCTTCTAACGGCTGTGGAGTCCACCTAGCAAACTCTTGCAGATCCCTCCATTGAATAGATTAGACAGTTGCACACTTAAGCTATTTCTGACTAAGAACATCTTCTACCACATTAGCTTTCCCAGGGTGATAGGTGATTGTGAAATCATAGTGTTTCTTATACTTTATCCATCGTCTTTGTCTCAAGTTTGGGTCCCTCTGAGTCAGGAGGTACTTCAAGCTCTTGTGGTCGGTAAGGATTTCAAAAGTAACTCAATAAAGATGGTGTCACCAAATCCTCAGGGCATGTATAATTGCACCAATTCTAGATCATTTTTCAGGTAGTACATTTCATTAGGCTTCAGCTGATTGGAGCCATAAGCAACAACATGCATGTTTTTCTCTAGCACACATCCAATCCCTATCTATGATGTGTCAGTAAAGATCATAAAACCTTCATTTCCAGATGGTAGAGTCAACACTACAATTGTGGTCAACTTTGCCTTCAACTCCTGGAATCAAGCTTCACACAAGTCTAACCACACAAACTTCTTGTCCTTTCAAGTATACTTGGTGAGTGGCAAAGAAGTCTTTAAGAAATATTTTATGAAGAGCCGATAATATCTGGACAATCGTAGGAAGCTACAAATCTCATAAGGGTTCTTTGGTGCTTGACAATCTCACACGATCGATACTTTACTAGGATCAACTGAGATGGTCCCTTCGAATATGATGTGTCTAAGGAACATGACACAATCTATCAAAAACTTGCACTTTGAGAATTTCCCATAAAACTTATGCTTTCTTAGAAAATCAAGGACTCTACCCAGGTGGTCACAATTTTGTTCTAAGTTGTCAGAGTAAACCAAGATGACATTTATGAACACTATGACAAACAAGTTCAGGAAAGGATGTAACACAATGTTTATGATATTCATAAACAAAATCGGGACATTGTACAATCCAAAAGGCATAACCACAAACTCATAGTGGCCATAACTGGTTCAAAAAGTAGCTTTTAGGATGTCCTCACTCTTGACTAGAAACTGGGGATACCAAGACCTCAGGTCATTCTTTGAAAAGACTTGGACTGACTTGAGCTAGAAAAATAGGTCATCTATATGAGGTAAATGATATTTATTCTTAATGGTATCCTAGTTGATCATTCTATAGTCTATGCACATCAAGAGCGATCAATCCTTCTTCTTCACAAAGAGGATTGGTTCTCTCCATGGTGATGTTCTAGGTAGAATAAAACATTTTTCTTCCAATTCCTCCAGTTACTTTCTCTGCTGAAGCAACTCAACGAGGGCCAACATGTAAGGTGCCCTAGAAATAGGATTTGTCCCAAGAGTTAATTCTATCAAAAACTCTACCTCTTTCTCTAGAGGAATCCTAGGAAAATCATCAAGGAACATAATTGTGTAGACCCTGACTACCTCTATTTCCCCTTAGGGCAGCACCTTAGGCTCCAACTCAATAACTACTACTAGGAATGCCTGACAACCCTTGGCTATCATCTGTTTTGCCTTCAAGGCTAACACATACACGCTGGAGGTAGCATCCTTCCTGCCTCTAATGGTGAATGGTAAATGAGTTGGTCTCTCTATTTTTATTTTCTTTTCCCTACAGTCAATCTTTTCCTTCTAAGTATAGAGCCAATCCATACCAATGATCATGTCAAAGTCATTCATGTCAAGGAGGATAAAATCTATAGGGAGCTCATTATCCAGATACTTTATGGGTATAAATGGGGTTTTAAATAGAGACATAAAGATCCAACCACTAAGGGTTGTAACATCCAAAACATATCCTAAATCCTTAATGTCCAAACAAAGCATAATCACAATATTTTAAAAATGAAAGTATAAGAAGAACATGAGTCAAAATGAGTTTTTGTATTGTGTCTTGTGATCTCAAGCATGCCTACATTGTTATTATGACAAGTCAAAATACTATATTCTTATCTTAAAATTGGAAAGAATACTCTAAGGGTTATTAGCCTCTATCAAACGATAAGCATTGTATTCAGCCTCTTCATTGTGGATGGAAAAAATCAAGCTTGACTTCACCCTCATGCAGTCGAGACTTTAGCTAATGCACTTGTTTCCATTAATGGTGATGTTACCACAGGTTGGACTGCCACTGGGCCTAGACCTCTCGAGTCAGGTAGAGGATAGTTGTCTTAGAAGTGTCCCTCTTACTAGAAATGGAAACATGCCTTCTTCTCAAAGTGGCATTTTCCCAAGTGTGACCTTCCATAGTTGTGGCACCTAGAGTGGCATTTCTCATTGTTGGGATTCCCTTTGCCTCCATGTCTTCCTTTGGAATGGTTGTATCCTTGTCCTTTCTTATGGTCATTCCTTAGGTGCTAAGTACCTTTAGTGAAATCCAGGTACCCCTTTGGTGGGTTTGATGTAGGAATCACCATCTTCAACATGTCTATGGAGGTGTTGTAACTATTAGTCAAGTTTTTCAATTTGCTCACCATCACATAAGGCTTGATGGTGAGATGAAAATTCTCTACAAAGTGGTCCACTCTTTTTTCCACAGTCAACTTGTATCCAAACTACTCCAGTAAGCAGAATTTGTGGGAATAGTCTTCCAAAGAGAAGTTGCCTTGAACTAGGAAGGTCAACTCCCTCTCTTTCTCTTTCTTGGTTGAGAAGGGAACAAATCTAATGGAGAAGATGTATTTTAAATTAGTCCAAGCCATCAGGTCTTCATTTCGGTCTCGACCCATGATGTGGTTCTCCCACCAGATATTAGTTGCTCCTTATAGGAGGTGAGTAGCTAAAGGAACCTTCTCGTTCGGCTGTACATCCACTATGTGGAGATCATTCTCAACCACTAGAAGTCAAGCATAATCTTTGTCGACCACCTAGGTCTAGTCTTCTCCCCAGACCATCTCAATGTTCAACTTCACGAAGTCCAAAATGGTGGCTCCAAGTCATGGATGAACTAGAAGTAGCTCACTATTCACATCTCTAGCTATATCTTTGAGGGCCAAGACATTAATGGCCTCAGTTAGTTTGTTCTGTTGTTTCATCCAGAGGGCATCGAGAGTATGGACTAGTACCACTAGTCTAGAATTAGCTACAGGGTCGACCTTGGGCTCATCTTCTACCATTGACTCCCTCTTCTTGTCACCCAACTATGTTTAGGTTGACGAAGAGAACGGGTTTTGGGTCCGAATCATTCTTAGAGGATTCATCAGATCTCTTCCTTTTCATGGATCCTTCTTCCTCGCTAGACTTCCTTCTCTTCTCTATAGATCCTCCCTTCCTATAAGGGACCCTAACCTCAGTGTTCTCCTTGGGGTGTCAATGGAGATGGAGATAGTCTTGGTACGAGCCATGTTGTTACACATAAGCATGTAATTAAACTCAATTTAAGTTTTATATCATCAAAACTTATGTCCATGACATTTTTCTTACATGCTTTTTATTATTTGGTGGAGGTTTCCATAACCCCTAATTCTCATAACCCTAGTACTCAGAACGAGCTACAGAGAGAAGTTGTAGGCATCTTCAGTTTTGTGAGTCAACGGGGTAGAGAAGATGATTTAGATAGATAAGAAATCCTAGAGGTAAGTTATTTTTAGTAAAGTCCTCGGACTTTGTCCACCAAAGAAGCATGGGTCAGGGAGTCCTCACAAGCCGACAAGTGGTGTAGGGGAAAAATATTTTTAGCCCCCAGTCGTGGTCCTTTCTAGACACCATTTCCTTTGGAAAATGATCTAATAATTCCCTTTGGGCTCTAAAATATTTGTAAAATTCAATAATTATTAGTGTCTAAAGTGTAAACCCTTCTCTAATACCAAATGTAATGACCCCATCCCCCTGTTATCCCCTATTCAGGAAGACCAAGAGGGCAAGGGCCATATCACTAATAAAGGATCGCATGTTTAGAAAATAACCAGAAATAATTACAAAATCTTACTAACAAAAGAAAGATAATACAAAATTGAGTAGATATCTAAAATTTTAAAATAAAATAAAATCTAACTATAACCTCCATGTTTACATTATATTTCTTCATCTTGTGCCTTCTTTCTGGATATTTGATTTCATCATAATTATAGATGGTATATTATCCTAAAACTTCGAGAAAGAAAATGTCAATTAGTATAACAAATTATACTAATATGTTGGGAAAACAAAAGTTCACATATAATTGTAACAACATAACTACAACAATTATTTGTTACAAAACAAATTTTACAATTTCTTCATAACTTCTCAACCATTTTTACTCACAGGTGGTATCAGAGCATGAACAATAGCAAAGCCTGACATTTTTGGGGACATCACAGGTGGTATCAGAGCATGAACAATAGCAAAGCCTGACATTTTCTCATTATTCAACTCAAAACTAAAGAACCTTGAAATTAATAATGTTTAGGGTTAGATTAGTCATCTTTTAGAGACTAGATTTGACCTATCCTCTAAGTCATCACCTAGATGTCTAAGAACTAGGTCTAGACTGGTGCTTATTGTATAGTAGGTCCTTAGATGTCATTCTTTCCTTATAGTGCAACGGTATGGGATGTTGGATTATTTGGAAATGACGTGCATCAAGGGAAGAGAAACCCTAGACATATGGTGCTCATTGTCTAGAGTAGCTACACTAGTCTACCCCTTGTTCTCACCCTTTTCACTAGTTTTCATGACAATGTACTCTCTACTATGTGTGGGACACTCATTTTCAGGAATTGGTTTTTGATTCCAAATGGATCGAACCTCAATAGTTTTCTCTGACGCTTGTTTTATCAGAGAAAAACTATATAATATTTTATTATGTATATGTATTACAAAAATGTGTCCCCACACATGTACAAGTAGGAGGTGATCATGCAACCTAAGTGAAAGTGAATGACATCAGTCTAGAAGAGAGAAAAGTTCTAGATTAGATGTCAGAGCCTTGTTGGAATATGTGATAGATGGAAAGATGAAATAAGTTTTGATTATATGATGCAAGTTTCATATAGATGATATAAGATGGTTTATGATGATATATGTTTGTCTTTGAGGACTTAACTCCGGTTTTAAGGATTTGAGATAAGTGTTGATGATTCAAGTAACTAGGCTTTTATGAGGTAAGATACGTTAAGTTAAGACAAGGATGTGAATTAGCAAGAACCTCAGTCTCTTTTATGAAGGAGGACCTCTAGTGTTAGGACCAGTTTTAGGGTTAACTCCACAGAGAGTGAGACCCACATGGAGAAGGTCAGAGAATCGAGACTCCAAGATATGAGAAATATGTGATATTATATGTGTTGGTATGTATGCCCTGAGAGCCAATCATGGGATGATTGGTGGGATACATTAAGATTGATTTGATAAACATCAAAGGCAAGCTTCCAATTCTTTCTGTTTCAGTCATATGAGATAGTGATAGAACAGATTGAATGTCTAGAGAATGACAATACTCAATGACGTATGCTTTCAGGTTAAGGACCCAAACGATGAGATCATACGGATGCTAAGAGTTTGTACATTCTTGTTAAGTCCCTAGTCGGATGTCATTGTGGAAGGTAGATAGACATCAATGACACACAAGACTAGATTGTGGTGTTGGTTGATGACAAAATCTCATTAGTCATGATATAGAGATATCAAACCAAACACATAGGTACTTGTTAGAGAACAAGTGTACCGGACAGACCCACCGTGAGTTTGACACATTGAACCATGACATGGTAGTCACAATCAGTACTCACAGTGATGGTGGTGAATGTGATTCTTTGACCTGAAATCACTACACTCAACACATGTCGTTGGGTACACTTTGACATCATCAAACGCAGTCCTGAAACATGGGTTGTTATAAAGGTGATGATTGGGTGGCTTTGACACATGGGGATTTTGAGGGGTGAGTGATAGATATGGGATTTGTCCCTCCTGAGGGAGCTTGATATCCATGGCCACTTGATGAGTAGGATTGAGAAAGGCGTGCACACATGTGTGAATCAGTATGTGATATTGATGTCATACATATCTCTTCCAATCTACTCTGAGATCAAAAAAGTGAATGAATGTTGACAGGATGACTGGTCCATGCCTCGAGTTTATTCAGGATATCAGTGACAAAGGAATTATACATTCACTGTAACACCTTTCTCGGATTGTAGGATTGAAAGTTGTTCTCCAACTTTCTATTTCACTTGGGTAGCACTGATGTGTGACTAGGCACCGCTCATTGCTTTTGAAGTCATAAGTGTTATGGACTTTCACTGCCAATGTGAAAAAGGACTTGTAGGGTCACACACATAGGATTTAACCTGGAAGAGGAGTTTTGTCCACAAACTATGTTTAGATTGATTACTAAAGGAGTTTAGTAGTTCAATTAAACACTCAATTGATTGATAGCTCAAAATCATAGTATTCAAGGTGTTGGATCGATTGATTAGAGTATCAGATTGATTGAAACTGCAATTGACTATTTCTACACAATCTGCACTCCCAACCGATCGGTTCATGTGATGAACCGATCAGCTGAGCAAGGTGAACCGGTCGGCTCAGATCCTGAACCGATCAACTCATGCACAGGGTGAAACGATTGGTTCCAGAGTTGAAACGATCGGTTCAATTGGCGCAACCGAGCGATTTGGGAAAGTAAGATTGGTGAGAAAATTTCTTTTCATTTCACTTGCCCAATTTGATTAGTACAAGGATTGGGAATATGTACCGATTCGAAACAAAGAGATGGAAAGTCAATTTGAGTCGGATCAGGATCGTGAACCGATCGGTTAATGGTACCAACCAATCGGTTGGGATCCTCAGACGATCGGCTCAGGTCCAGCCGATCGGCTCAAGTGCCCAACCGACCGTTTCAAGTGTTGAAATGATCGGTTCAGGTTACGCATTTGGTTGTTTTTGTGGAAAATTCTCGAACCCTTCTACTCCTGCTTTAGTCCCGCATTGCCCGGAATAGAGAACCCTGTCCCATGACCCTCCTATATATGGGGGTATTGGGGGCTTATCGAACAACAACTCCGTGCAACCAGTTGCTCTGTAAAGTTGTCGTTCTCTCTGGTTTTGGTAACCGAGAGAGCCCGAGCAAGTGCTGCCTGATAAGGGAGGCACAACAAGGGAAAGACAACTGCAGAAAGTGACTGGTAGCAGGAGAGTGTGTGGGTGACTAGTACGCCTACAGAAGGGTTTGATTCCTTCCAATTCCTTGTGGGACAAGGAGATTGGAGTTCCAGGTGGTCCGTGTGGACTACTATAGAGGCGGGAGGTTTCTGCCGCTCAGGAGGACAACTATCAATTCTGAAAGTCCCGGTGAGAGGAGGAGTCGGGAGTCCCAGTGCGACCAGGAGATGCACAGACACCGTCCAAGACCAGAGGCAAAGACCGCACTAGTTGCGAGGTATTGTCGTCGAGCAAGCCTCGGGGCAAGGTATGATTCAACAAACCTTACCTTCCTATTGTATAGACGTTGATGCATTTCCTCGATTTGGGTTCGGGGGAGGAGAAATTTTTTGTTTTCGCTGCCTTACCTTCCTATTGTATAGACGTTGATGCATTTCCTCGATTTGGGTTCGGGGGAGGAGAAATTTTTTGTTTTCGCTGCCTTCTCTGCCTCCCTTAAAACCCAACAATGGTATCAGAACTACTTCAACTGCTCTATACTTTAGGATTGTCGATATGATCGATTTTGGTTTGTCACCCTTATTTATTGCATACGATGCAAGTAATAATAGCTTTATGTATGTCCAATCTTAAATCCACAAATCCACTACATATATGATATGTAATATTAATGCACTCGATACGCGTTGCCCTTAAATGAGTTTTGTGGTGGATGTATAGCGTGGTTATGGCCAATAAACCCTATATGTGTATGGTTGTGTGTGGTTTCTTGCATCTTGATCTGCGCACCGATTCCTTCTCCTATTCTTGATGTAACTCGAAATAATTCAAGATTTCTTTCCTACCTTTGCCCCCCCCAAATGTAACTCGGGGTTTCTCTTTTTAAAAATAGGATAGATTTTATTTCCTATTATGTCGAAGAATGGCAGACACCTGACGACAGCTGAGACGATCGGTTCAAGGAGTGAATCGATCGGTTGACATTCCAGACGATCGGTTCAACGAGTGAACTAATCGGTTCATGCTCGGTTCGAGGAGTGAGACGAGCGGGTGGCGGCCAGGAAGAGATGCACGATGACCAAGTGAACTGATCGGTTGGAGGAGTGATGTGCACAAATCATATCACCTTTTGGATCATGTTAGGTTGCATATCCATGTTGTTTTGACTCAATTATCACTCTCATACATGCTAGATTCTATATTTTTAGCTATTCTTACTTGTCTCATGGTTTGGATTGTAGGTACTACATATTGCAATGAAATTATGAGGAATATATCATATTATCTCTTATTCGATCACTCCTCAAGTATCTACATATTTTGGGGTTCGAAATTGGGCAAATACCACTTTTGACGGCATTTAAATCGGACCTACACACTGAAAGTTATGACCAGAATACACAACAGCCCAGAACAGAGAGGTTCACGCCGTGCACTAAAAGTGCATGCCGTGCACCTAGAAATTTTAGGCAGAATAAAGTTTCTGGAAAGTTGCACGACGTGCACCTGGGGGCCAAAAGTTTCTGGAAAGTTGCACAACGTGTATTCCTTTAGCGCACGCCGTGCAAAGTGAATTCTGGAGCAAATTAAAAGTTTCTGGAAAGTTGCACGACATGCATTTCTTCAGCGCACGCCGTGCACAATGCATTCTGGAGCAAACTGAAAGTTTCTAAAAAGTGCACGGCGTGCACTTTGGAAGTGCACGGCTTGCACCTGGCAGTTTCAGCATTTTGTAAAATACGAGTTTTTGTTTAAAACGAAGGGGGAACTTAATGGGCGGTTAGGCCCGGTCATTTTATGAACGTTCCCTCATCCTAGAGAAAGAGGGGAGCTTAGGTGGGCGATTTTGAGGAGATCAAGGGTGGTTTCTTGGGAAAGGAGTCCATTTCTTCTTCTCTTCTTCTCCATTGTCTTCTCCAAGGTGCAACCAAGCTTCCCCAACTTCGTGCAACTTCTCGGGAGAGGAGCCAGTCCGTTTTGGAGCAGAGTTAGGAGTGGAATTTCATCCCCAAGACGGAATTCTACTTCTCTTGGGTTACACTTCCAATTCTCCTAGATTTTCCTTCTCTAAACCATGTTAAACTTTGAAAATTCTGTAGCATTTCTGCAATACATGATCATGGACGAGTAGAATCCGAATCTTGAACATGGGAGAGTATCTCCCATGTCATAGCTTGTATGAACATATGAATTTTGTACTAAATGTTAGTTTCTTGCATGTTCCAAGAGTTGTTTCAGATCTGAAATGCTTGTTTGTGTGATTGGCCATCATACTTGCATGTTTTATGCTTTCTTTCATAATCTGAGAAGATGTGTTTGACAGTGTGGTGTTACTCTTTTGGCAACTTGTCCTTGATCGCGAGAGTGGCTGGGATTAAGTTGAGGAGAAAGGTTTGTGATTCAAAATGAAATACATGCACGAGAGTGATGTATAGAGTTAGAATCGTCATTACCTCACCGGGAGGTGAGTGATGACTACAAACCTCCTTTGCAAGTTCATTAACATGTTTAAATTCCTATTTTAATATAAGCTATGACGTGATAGTGAAATCCCAAGTCTAAGATCCTTCCAAATCTGAATCTTAACCTTTCTTAAGTGACAATTTACTATTTTGTTTTAAATCTATAATTTAGTTGTTCTAATCCAATCATCTTGTATATGACGATCTAGATTATTGAAAATCATAACTCTTGTGCCTAACTAACCAATGCTCCTTGTGTTCGACCTCGACTACAACTACTCTCGTATACTTGTGGGATATAGCTAGTTGAGTAAAAGATCATTCTTATGATTGAAACTTGTTAGTGTAAACAACCAACAAGTTTTTGGCGTCGTTGCCGGGGAGCATCGGTATTCCTGTTAGAGTAAGAGTTTTTGATAAGTAAATGACACTAGATCACAACCTTCATATCCACCATCATATCCATAAATCATAATTCATCATGATCATCATAATTTGTTGTATCTTCCATATTTATTTTTGTATCTCACTCACCTTGTTTATTTGTTGGAGCATATGGGGTGTTCATAAAAAGATCCTTGAATTGTGCATATCTCTACATTCAGAAAATGAACAAATCATTTGCAACCCTCATAGAGCAAGAAGGAGTGAAACCCAAACATGTATGGAGGAATCACAACCCACACAACCATCATCCATGTCACCATCATTTGCACCACCCTCATCCACACATCCTTCATCCACACCACCATCATTCACACCTAATTCACCACCAACACCCATACCACATTCTTCCACACCCTCATATCCACCACCTTCATCCATACCACACACACCACCACCATCTAAGCCAAATCCACCTAATCCTTTGGATCCACATGAAGTGCTAGTCAAGGAGGATGACCTTCCTCTTAAGGACTACTTTGGTACAGCTGCAATGCACATGAGTGGGCCTATTAATATTTTAGAATTTGAGGCAGAGGAATTTTCTATCAGCCCAGCCATCATACAATTGCTACAGTTGAATGCATTTGGAGGGACACCAATGAAGGATCCAAACCTCCACATTGTTGAATTTCTACAGTTGCTTAGCACCATAAAGATATATGGTGTTCCTACTGATGGGATACGCCTAATTATTTTTCCATTCTCTCTTAAAGATAGAGCCAAGGCATGGCTCTATACTTTGCCAAAGAAGTCAATCGACACTTGGGAGGAGCTTCTAAAGGTCTTTTTGGCAAGATATTTTCCTCCTAGCAAAACTTTACAACTAAGGAGTCAACTCATCAATTATTCTCAAAGGGATGGAGAGACCTTGTATGATACATGGGAGAGGTTCAAAGATCTTCAACATCTTTGTCCACATCACGGTCTAAGCAATTGGCTTCTATTGCAATCTTTCTATAATGGTTTGTTCTATAATACAAGGATGTTTATTGATGAAGCTGCAAATGGAGCTCTAATGAACAAATCTTATGGAGAAGCCTATGCTATTATCGAAGATATGGTAGCAAATCATTGGCAATGGAGTCTGGATACAAGCTACCACCCATCCTTTTCACATACTACTTCTGGAATGCAAGTGGAAGATCACACAGTTGATGCTATAGACATGATTGCAGCAAAGCTAGACACTTTATCACAAAGGTTTGAGAAGCTAAGCACACAACCATTTCAAGCAACCACTATTATTTGTGATTCATGTGGGTTGCTAGGACACTCATCTTCTACATGTCATGCTTCTTCTATTGATTCTCCAATGGGCTACACTCCACCGGACTTCTACAGCAATGTCAACCCAAATTTCATTCATCCACAACAACCAAAAGTAACTTCTAGATTAGAGTCCAGGCTTGTAACATTTATTTCAACTCAAACGCAGAAAAATGATGAGTTCCATCAACAAAGACAGTCAATGAAGGGTGCCATTTTCCAAATCTCTTCTAAGGTGGACAATATTGCCACTCATGCACACATCTTGGAGAAACAAATTGCCCAGCAAGCTCCTTTTCGTAAAGAAGCATTTCCACCTTTCTTGCCTAGTTCACCAGATATGAATCCTACATATTTCTGGTCGGTGACATTGAAGAATGGTGTTGTCATAAAAGTATATCCTTCAAGGTATGATGATGTTGATACCTATGAGGATTATGAAGCTACAAATCAAGGGGAGAAAGCTACAACACATGATCTACTTTTAGATTCTTTAAGCAAGCCACATGTCCTTCCTCCTCACACTCTAGATAACAAATTTCTTTATAATGAGAACACTCTTCCCAACTCATATTTTGATGATGCTTCAAAGGGGAATGAAAAGATAAATCATATTGGTATACAAAAGACTATTCTTACTACAGCTCATAGGCGCTTTCGCTTGCCCCAAATCAAGGACATATTTGCAAGGAGGCATCAATCTTTAGCACAACAATTTCCAGCTGCAAATCAGAGCACCGGTCCTCCATGGACCTTGATGTTTCCACCATGATGAGGTACCCGGTTGCAACCTTTTTAGTTTGATTTATGCAGTGAGGACATTGTAGATTTCAAGCTTAGGGGGGAGCAACCGGATGGTAACCTAGTTCTTTTAGCTTTTCCCTTTCATGTTATTTGCTTCTTGTCATTTATTTTTGTTTTGTGTTCACATTTCAGTCTTTTGTTTTCAATTATGTGCTTCTTGTGGAAAATCTAGTATGATATGATGTTTATCTTTTATATGTGGATATAACTCCTATGCTTAATTGATTGTCCTCTTTTGATGAGAAATATCATTTAGAGAAATTGTAAAAGGCATGCATTTATCAAATGAAACCTTTTGACCATCAACATGTGCTTAACTCTGGTTTATGCTTCTAGCCTTAACATTCATCTTTCACATCTTTGATTGCTTAAAACATGTAATGGCTTCAATTTTTGTGAGTAAATCAACTTTTCAACATCATTTGGAATACAGGATGCCCATGCCAAGCTCTTAGTGCATTTTGAACCACTCTTTCAATGAAAAAAAAATCAAAACAAATCAATGAAATCTAGCTGATGTTGCAGTTTAGTTGACTCTCCTATGCTTTGGAAAAATGTAAAATTTATGTTGGCTTATATCATCTTTATACCCCATAAAAGATGGCTACACTGCCCACATATCATGCTAGCCTAGTGTACGTCTGATCTGGCCACGATGGTTAGGTGATATGTCTTAAAAGAGGGTAAAATACCCTAACCAACACTCCATGTGTGCATAAGCCTACATTAGCAGCTGAGTGTCGGAACCCATAATCCATTATCATATCACTTTTGAGAAGAAGGAGAGTACAACTAAAATTGTCAATTTTAACTAAGATTTCATCATTTGTATCCTTAATAGTTGAGAGTTTGAGTTGCACATCCACTAATTGCTTGGCTTGGTCATCCAAATTCTACTTAGTGTTGTTTAATTGATTGATTCATTTAATTGTGACCACCCCTGCTAAACTAAAAATCTCTTTCTTGGGTGTTTAAGTTGAATTGATGGCTATGAGTGTAAACATGTTGATCATGGTTGGTTTGGTCTTATACACATCTTTCAATTCATTTGATCTATGCATGAACTTGACAATTCCTTCCTTTGTGTTTCTATGATATTTTTTCTTGAGGACAAGCAATGGTTTAAGCTTAGGGGGATTTGATGTGCACAAATCATATCACCTTTTGGATGATGTTTGGTTGCATATCCATGTTGTTTTGACTCAATATTCACTCTCATTCATGCTAGATTCTATATTTTTAGCTATTCTTACTTGTCTCATGGTTTGGATTGTAGGTACTACATATTGCAATGAAATTATGAGGAATATATCATATTATCTCTTATTGGATCACTCCTCAAGTATCTACATGTTTTGGGGTTTGAAATTGTGCAAATACCACTTTTTACGGCATGTAAATCGGACCTACACACTGAAAGTTATGAGCAGAATACAAAAAAGCCCAGAACAGCGAGGTGCACGCCTATTTGATGTGCACAAATCATATCACCTTTTGGATCATGTTTGGTTGCATATCCATGTTGTTTTGACTCAATTATCACTCTCATTCATGCTAGATTCTATATTTTTAGCTATTCTTACTTGTCTCATGGTTTGGATTGTAGGTACTACATATTGCTATGAAATTATGAGGAATATATCATATTATTTCTTATTGGATCACTCCTCAAGTATCTACATGTTTTGGGGTTCGAAATTGCACAAATACCACTTTTTACGGCATGTAAATCAGACCTACACACTGAAAGTTATGAGCAGAATACACAACAGCCCAGAACAGCAAGGTGCACGCCGTGCACCAAAAGTGCACGCCGTGCACCTGGAAATTTCAGGCAGAATAAAGTTTCTGGAAAGTTGCTCGACGTGCACCTGGGAGCCAAAAGTTTCTGGAAAGTTGCACAACGTGTATTCCTTTAGCGCACGCCGTGCAAAGTGCATTCTGGAGCAAATTAAAAGTTTCTGGAAAGTTGCACGGCATGCATTTCTTCAGCGCACGCCGTGCACAATGCATTCTGGAGCAAACTGAAAGTTTCTAGAAAAGTGCATGGCGTGCACTTTGGAAGTGCACGGCGTGCACCTGGCAGTTTCAGCATTTTGTAAAATACGAGTTTTTGTTTAAAACGAAGGAGGAACTTAATGGGCGGTTAGGCCCAGTCATTTTATGAACGTTCCCTCGTCCCAGAGCAAGAGGGGAGCATAGGAGGGCGATTTTGAGGAGATCAAGGGTGGTTTCTTGGGAAAGGAGTCCATTTCTTCTTCTCTTCTTCTCCATTGTCTTCTCCAAGGTGCAGCCAAGCTTCCCCAACTTCATGCAACTTCTCGGGAGAGGAGCCAGTCCGTTTTGGAGCAGCTTTAGGAGTGGAATTTTGTCCCCAAGATGGAATTCTACTTCTCTTGGGTTACACTTTCATTTCTCCTAGATTTTCCTTCTCTAAACCATGTTAAACTCTGAAAATTCTGTAGCATTTCTGCAATACATGATCATGGACGAGTAGAATCTGAATCTTGGACATGGGAGAGTAACTCCTGTGTCATAGCTTGTATGAACATATGGATTTCGTACTAAATTTTAGTTTCTTGTATGTTCCAAGAGTTGTTTCAGATCTGATTAACATGTTTAAATTCATATTTTAATATAAGCTATGATGTGATAGTGAAATCCCAAGTCTAAGATCCTTCCAAATCTGAATCTTAACCTTTCTTAAGTGACAATTTACTATTTTGTTTTAAATCTATAATTTAGTTGTTCTAATCCAATCATCTTGTGTACAACGATCTAGATTATTGAAAATCATAACTCTTGCGCCTAACTAACCAACGCTCCTTGTCTTCGACCTCGACTACAACTACTCTCGTATACTTGTGGGATATAGCTAGTTGAGTAAAAGATCATTCTTATGATTGAAACTTGTTAGTGTAAACAACCAACAAGGAGCCAACCGATCGGCTGGTGGCACCCAGTCGACCAGTCTGATGGCGAGCCGATCATTTCATATGATGAATTGATCAAACCCAGAAGGCAAAGCACAGAGTTCATCTTAAGAAGGTTGCATGTGATGTAGACCTAGATGACCGTGATTCCTCTTGGCTCGAGGAATCACATTAGGATGGCCATAATCATCGCTTTTATCATTTGGCATGTTTTCTGTGGGATATAGCATGTATATGATACGTACTATGTATTGTGGTGATTGGATATGTATATGTATATAAAACCAAATCCCTCATTAAATATTAAGTTTTAGATGCCTTCCAAATGTGACACATGTGAAAAGCTTGATTGACCAAGTGTGGGCACGCCCAAGCGTGGTGCACCGTCTATCTCGTGGAAGCGTGAAGGATGAATGTGTGGGTCTGCCCAAGCAAGGTGCATATTCATCGTGTTTGCTTTGGGTCAGACTTAACAAGGTGACCTAGATAGGATCTAGCACCTTGAGGCATGGAGATGTTCATGGCAAGGAGTTGCATATGACATCTTATCAAGAGTTGCATATGATGCAATTGGCAAGTGTTGCCTACCTGAGAGATCTAAGTTGTGGGTGACAGCCCAAGCTGGTCCATGACTTAGAGGATTTCAGGATCTTGCCCACTAGAAGGTTGTGCGCTACAATCTTCTGAATTGATGGTGAGGGCTATCAATTTGAACAAAAATAGTGGGAGCGATAATTAATTAAAGGCCTAATTTTATCGTCAAACTTTTCAAATCAATCAAATAAGTCAAAAATGAGTTTTGAACTAAAATTGCATATTTTCCTTTTGTAGTACAAATGGCAACAAACAACAACAACTTTTCTTTGCGATCAGTCCTTGACAAGGACAAGATGAATGGGACAAACTTCCATGACTGGTATAGGACATTGAGAATTGTTCTCACTCAAGAGCGAAAGCTCTATGTCCTGGATACTCCAGTTCTAGAGGAACCTGCTCCTAATGCACCAAAGGTAGAAAGGGATGCTTACAAGAAGCATTCTGATGATGCCATTGATGCAAAGTGCTTGATGTTGTGCTCTATGAACCATGAGTTGCAGAGACAACATGAGAACATGGGTGTCATTGAGATGGTTCAGCATCTCAAGAACATGTATGAAGATCAAGCACGACAAGAGAGATACGATGTCTCAAGGGTACTGTTCAAGTGCGTCATGACAGAGGGAGATCCAGTTGGTCCTCACACACTCAAGATGATTGGGTATGTGGAGAACCTGCAAATACTGGGATTTCCACTGAGCCAAGAGTTGGCTACTTACGTGATACTGCAATCGTTGCCAGAATCCTACAGTCAGTTTGTGATGAACTACAACATGAAAAACTTTGATAGGCCACTGTCAGAGTTGTTGGGCATGTTGAGGACAGCCAAGACACAGATGAAGAAGGACAAGCCTAAGTCTGTGATGGTGATCACGAGCAAGAAAGGGAAGTCCAAGCGCAAAGGCAAGGGAAAAGCTAAGAAAGGTTCTGATGCTAGCCAGGAGCCCAAGTCGTCTTCAGCTCTCAAGGCCAAGGGAGGAGTGACCAAGAAAGGAAATTGCCACCATTGTCAAAAACCAGGACATTGGAAAAGGAATTGTCCTCTCTATCTAGAAGAACAGAAGAAGAAGGAGGCAACTGCCATCTCCACATAAAGGTGTCATGAAAATAAACTTGTAACACTTTTTGAGGTATATGATACCAAGATGTTAAGTGTAAAGAACTCAATAAATGGGGCAAGTGTTGCCGCCATAGATAGGAGTACTTTAGTTTATATTTGGCCATAAAGGCATGTAATACAGTTATGAACTACTATTTCAAATTTGCCAATAGATAGAAACACTTTATTTTTGCATATTGAATGACAATGATGGCAATCAATAAAGTTGATGTTTCATTCTTTAAAAGATATGATCTTTGTGGCAATGCCTTGTTTGTCTTGTGTTATTTGATACGCATAAGATAAAATGATACCTATAAGTTATTGATAACTCAAACAATCAAATTGGCATGAATCATGAGAAATTCATTTCTAGTTTCCATGTGATGGATAAATCTAGACTCTTTTGGTTAGAGAACCAGTAAGAGACATGAATATCTTGGACATAATTAATCAATCTTCACTAATGGTAGTGGGAGAATGATTATCCTAATAGCTATAATACATGTGATGTATTTACATACCTATTGGAGTGAGTGCTAATACTTCAAATGGTGTTTAGAGAAATACCAATATGAATATCTTGAAATGTTCAAGAATATCATAGATGAAGTATAAATTTGGTAAAGTGTTAATTCTTGATGATATCAATGAATGAAATACTTGGACCAAATGTTTGAGAACCTTCTGAGTGATTATGATAATGTATCATAGTGATCTCATGATTAAGGCATAGTGATGTCTAAATCAAGAAGGAACCATACTCTAAGGATTAGAGAATGATTATCAAATAACTAAATTCTTCTTAATAAAAGAATACCCCACACTAATAAAGGAAATTAAGAATCACAAGGAGTTGTGAGTTCTTATATCCTTGACAGATACACCTCAATTATTTATGTGATAAGTTGGTCATATGATGAGTCAACTATCTAGATAAATATGAGGAATCGGATTTTGAGTCATGGTATATGACCATTACATCCTAAATGACTTCCATGTAAACCATAAGGTGTGACCTTGATGGTAGCACCCATTGGATGGAAATCCATAAGTGCAAATAAGTCTTAAGCGTTAAGACACATGGATAAAATTTTGTGAAGGATGATGCCTGTGATAGCAACTTAATGACTAAGACATTTGGCATATGGATACTAAAACCGCATTCCAATGAGGAATAAAATGAGGATGTGTACGTGACACAACCTATAAGGTTTATGAATCCACTAATGCAATTGAAGTCTATAAGTTACAATGGACTAATCAATGTGATTGATTGAGTACAAGCAACTAAGAATTGGATCTTTACTTTGATGATATAGTCAAAGGGTTTGACTGATATGTCAAAGATAAAGTAGGGATCTGTGATTTAGTGGGAGCATATTCACATTCCACATTTTGATGTGAAATGGAAATGTTCTAGAATGGAAATACAAAGTGGAAATTATCTTTAAGGAAGATAGAGGCGTTTCCTATGTGATAGGAATAGAGATCTATAAAGATAGTTCTCGAAAAACTCTTGACCTGGAAGAGAGAGAACATACATTGGCAATCTGTACTGAAGGGTTCAGTATGCACAGATTAAGTGGGAGAAAACTTTTCCATGATACATGGAGTTAGTATCCCAAGGTCAAGTGTCCAATTCTTATGAAGAATGTGAACACTAAGAATAGATATGGATCTATCATGTATGTGATCATCCCATTAGCTTGCATGTATGGACATGTCAAGAATGAAATGCATTCATCATCTTGTATGTAGGACATGACAATATGATGTGCTCATCCTGATAACTCGTATGTGGGACATGACGAGTGGATGTCTGTCTTTTTCCAGTAAGGGTTACTGGAAACCATAAGAACTTGATAAGTACTTATGAAGTACTAGTTCTATGGAGATAAGGAAGAGTTCTATGTAAAGTGTTAAATTGATGCGAACTTCCAAAAAGGGATAGAAAATTAATCGCAATATATATATATAAGATATATAAAAGTGAAAGTTTGTTTATAATTGGAAGTGTTCCAATAAAACTATTTAAAAGGAAATGTCGAGTATCTGTGTGTTAGAGAACAGCAGTGGATACTATATGGATTTGGAAGTTCATGAGATGAACTTATAGATATTCCGGTCATTGATGACAAGTATGGAATCCTTGATCATGCAATGTGGCTAAAGGTTAGCAAAGGAATACTAGATCGCATATTTCGGCAACTCCATCTCATACGTGTGACGTACATCGAAGAGATGTGAGATATGAAATTTATACTGACTTTGGCAAGGTGTTACCATTACTCACTATGTTCGCACTTGGGCACAATAACATGTGGGACATGTTTGAAGATCACTATGAATATGATTCAAGAGTGATTGGCTCGCAGTGCAAGTGGGAGTCTGTTGGTATGTATGCCCTGAGAGCCAATCATGGGATGATTGGTGGGATACATTAAGATTGATTTGATAAACATCAAAGGCAAGCCTCCAATTCTTTCTGTTTCACTCAGATGAGATAGTGATAGAACAGATTGAATATCTAGAGAATGACAATACTCAATGACGTATGCTTTCAGGTTAAGGACCTGATGAGATCATACGGATGCTAAGAGTTTGTACATTCTTGTTGTGTCCCTAGTCGGATGTCATTGTGGAAGGTAGATAGACATCAATGACACACAAGACTAGATTGTGGTGTTGGTTGATGACAGAATCTCATTAGTCATGATATAGAGATATCAAACCAAACACATAGGTACTTGTTAGAGAACAAGTGTACCGGACAGACCCACCGTGAGTTTGACACATGGAACCATGACATGGTAGTCACAGTCAGTACTCACAGTGATGGTGGTGAATGTGATTCTTTGACCTAAAAACACTACACTCAACACATGTCGTTGGGTATACTTTGACATCATCAAATGTAGTCCTGAAACATGGGTTGTTATAAAGGTGATGATTGGGTAGCTTTGACACATGGGGCTTTTGAGGGATGAGTGATAGATATGGGATTTGTCCCTCCTGAGGGAGCTTGATATCCATGGCCACTTAATGAGTAGGATTGAGAAAGGCGTGCACGCATGTGTGAATCAGTATGTGATATTGATGTCATACATATCTGTTCCAATCTACTCTGAGATCAAGAAAGTCAATGAACGTTGACAGGATGACTGGTCCATGCCTCGAGTTTATTCAGGATATCAGTGACAAAGGAATTACACATTCACTGTAAAACCTTTCACAAATTGTAGGATTGAAAGTTGTTCTCCAACTTTCTATTTCACTTAGGTAGCACTAATGTGTGACTATGCATCGCTCATTGCTTGTGAAGTCATAAGTGTTATGGACCTTCACTACCAACGTGAAAAAGGACCTGCAGGGTCACACACATAGGATTTAACCTGGAAGAGGAGTTTTGTCCACAAACTATGTTTAGATTGATTACTAAAGGAGTTTAGTAGTTCAATTAAACACTCAATTGATTGATAGCTCAAAATCATAGTATTCAAGGTGTTGGATCGATTGATTAGAGTATTATATTGATTGAAACTACAATTGACTATTTCTACACAATCAGCACTCCCAACCGATCGGCTCATGTGATGAACTGATCGGCTGAGCAGGGTGAACCGGTCGGCTCAGATCATGAACCGATCGGCTCATGCACAAGGTGAAACGATTGATTCTAGAGTTGAAACGATCGGTTCAATTGGCGCAATCGAGCGATTTGGGAAAGTAAGATTGGTGAGAAAATTTATTTTCATTTCACTTTCCCAATTTGATTGGGACAAGGATTGGGAATATGTACCGATTCGAAACAAAGAGATGGAAAGTCAATTTGAGTCAGATCAGGACCATGAACCGATCGGTTCAGGGTACCAACTGATCGGTTGGGATCCTCAGACGATCGACTCAGGTCCAGTCGATCGGCTCAAGTGCCCAACCGACCGTTTCAAGTGTTGAAACGATCGATTCAGGTTACGCAGTTGTTTGTTTTTGTGGCAAATTCTAGAACCCTTCTACTCCTCGTTTAGTCCCGCATTGCCTGGGATAGAGAACCCTGTCCCATGACCCTCCTATATATAGGGGTATTGGGGGCTTCTCGAACAACAACCCAGTGCAACCAGTTGCTCTATAAAGTTGTCGTTCTCTCTTGTTTTGGTAACCGAGAGAGCCCGAGCAAGTGCTACCCGATAAGGGAGGCACAGCAAGGGAAAGACAACTACAAAAAGCGACTGGTAGAAGGAAAGTGTGTGGGCGACTAGTACACCTACAAAAGGGTTTGACTCCTTCCAATTTCTTGTGGGACAAGGAGATTGGAGTTGCAGGTGGTCCGTGTGGACTACTACAGAGGCGGGAGGTTTCTGCCGCTCAGGAGGACAACTCTCAATCCCGACAGTCCCGGTGAGAGGAGGAGTCGTGAGTCCCGGTGCGACCAGGAGCTGCACAGACACCGTCCAAGACCGGAGGCGAAGACCGCACTAGCTGCGAGGTATTGTCGCCGAGCAAGCCTCAGGACAAGGTATGATTCCACAAACCTTACCTTCCTATTGTATAGACATTGACGCGTTTCCTCAGTTTGGGTTTGGGGGAGGATAAATTTTTTGTTTCCGCTGCCTTCTCTTCCTCCCCTAAAACCCAACAATATGTCCGAAACTAGAATACTCCTGATTGATTGAGATGAGTTGATTTATGCATGATTCCTATAGTTTTCTTGAACCCTTGATGTCCTTCGGAGGACCAAACTCTAGAGATAGAGAGAGGGTCGTTATATACATGCATGTGAACATGAATATGAATGTCTACCATATGGGTGAGGGAGAGAGCCCAAGACCCTAGAGGAGGTAGCTATGTTTGTTTTTGTGAAGCCTCATGCTTGGGTTGGTGGTTTCCCACATAGGAATCTAGTGGTGTATATAAGAAAGCTTTGGGTATGATGTTTCATGGTTAGAGACCTATGATGAGAATATCATATCATGTTTTGGTTTGTTCTTATGTGGCTTGATCTTGTAAGGCTATCTCCAGTGCCAATGAGGTATACCTGAGAACCCTAGACTAAGAGAGGGAAGATAAAGTATATGCATATGAAATACTCATAAAGATGAGTTAGCTTAGAGAGATTGATCATGGGACTACCCTCGTGGTATGGGTTAGAGGAACCTCATTTGGACTATATATGATTTTGATACATGTTTGACGAGCCACTAGCATAAGTGTTTTTAGCACAACCATGATAAAATATATGTAAGGATGTGATCTAATCTTGAGATATGATATATAGACCTGATATGATGAAATATCTAGAGATGGTTTAATGACATCAAAGTAGAAATATTTAACCATGCACATGAATAATGATGCTAATGTGATACAGTTGGTTAATCATGTGATGAAATCACTAGTAAATCTTGCAATTTATTATGAGTAATGAAATAAGATCACATGAATGAAATAAGTTACACGAGGCGTTAATCTTAGTAATTAACAAAGATGGAAAATATAGTTTGACTGCTAGCACAACATAATGATTATAACACCTTGATATGATCTACATGAATAAAGTGGGTTAACTTTAGTTAACTCCCTCCTAAAATGCATATGTTAATGTTGAACATGTTTTAACAAATTATCTCAATAAAATGTTGATGACACCTTGAAGTATGAGTTAATCTTAGTAAACTACCTTATAACATGGCAATATGATGTGGGAACCCTAATGCATGGCTAAAGATAAGGAAGAAAATCTAAAATATGAGATATGTGATGACATAACCTAAGCTTCTAAACCCTTGTTTGAGCCTCTATGGAGTGAGGTTTCACCCTTGATGCTTTTGAAACCTACTAATAGTGCTTTGGATACATGGTTCTAGGTAACCTTTACGGATATGTTACACATAGAATGGTGCCTACATGTGGATGAGAGCAAGATAAAGTTTTACCTGGAAGTATGAGTATGGTGTACTTTCAAGGATGAAAGTTCTTTTAAGATGTATATGATGTGAAAGACTAGGTGCAGCGCTCCCACCTAGTTAGAGAACCAGAGGCCGTAGGGTGCTTCCTATTAGCCGTGGAGGGAGGCTGATGGATGCTAATCGTGATGGCGGCATGAAGAGCTGACGAGGAGCACTCGATCCCAAACCCTTGATCATCGAAGGAGAGCCATGCGACAATGCTCTATTTCATAGAGGAAACAGAGGCAGCGGGCGACATCATGAGAAAGGGGGGGCAAAGTTGACTAGGTTGGTAGATCTTGAGATTCGTGGATCCCATCTGGGATCCGGATCGGGTGGCCAGGCAGTGAGAGAGGGAAGCGCCCAGGACACGTGTCACCATCTGATTGGCCAAAAAAGGTAAATATTCAATAATTCTCAGATCTTGTATAATTCATAGAAATTAGTACATTTATCAGAAAAATACATATAATATACTAAAATTCATAGAAAAATTTGTAGAACAAAATAAAAACATAATATCAGACTTTTGATGCACTAATCTCAATAATATCATGTAAGTTGTATTATACTTATTTGATGTATAATAAATATTAAAAAATGACCTAAAATTATGAGAACATGTCATTCAATCTACATTCACATTTCTAATTCATCTAGTGTCAATAAACATGATGTCGGTACACAAAATAATGTAATTTGCTTCATATAGCTAATTAGGGTTGGTAACCCAAAGTTAAATGCAATATATACATACATTCTCAATAAATGATCGAAATTATAGAGTAAGCTCATATCAGTATATGGACATCAGTTTTAATTATGTGATCAGTTTTATACAAGAAATCCATGTTATATGAAGATACCCTTTAATACATGGGTCGTAACCCTAATTTGAATAATGTATGTAACCTATGGTTAATATGTGCACAAAAAGGATATGGAACCTAATATTTAGATAATGAACAATAATTTGGAAAATGACATCAGTAAGATAAACATAAGACAATAATGCAAGTCTTGATGAGAATATCCTAATGAGTTAAGTAAACCCTAAAATGGACATATCTAGGGTTGAGATGATGAGAACCTAATGGTTTTATGTGATCTTGTCTTAACCAGGGGTTGACCAAGATGTAGATGACATCAGGAATATGTGGTTTAGATTATCTCTTGATATAAGGTACGCCATTACCTCGTACTTGGCTTATTATACAATATGCTTGTGTTATATGTGTATTAGAATACTTGGCATATGATATTGGATGAAATGATTGTTCTTGTATGATATCTTGCATGATTTTCCATATTTATGGCTATGAACACATGAAACATAGAATATCTGATCCATCATATGATAGCACTAAACTCTTTGGTAGTACAGTGCATTGAAGTGATCACAAATTCCTAGGGGGTAGATCACATGTACAATGATCACAAACTCCTCGGGGGTAGATCATAAGGCCTAAAAACATCAAAGCCCTAGGGGCAGATGTACGAGATATATGATGGAAATAAGCTTAAAATATGTGTTCTCTTTGTTAATGAATATCTTTGTGCAAGTATATGCTTTTCTTATATTCTTCTATTAATGCCAAGTATTAGTTTTATCTTATTACCAAGATATGATGAGAGGTAAATAAAAGACACGTAGGCGTACTCAGTACAATATTCTTGAATATTGTGCTGATGTGTACCACATGTAATCTTTTGTTTCGGTTGTGGTTATGCTCTTGAAGAGCCAAGGTAGTGTGATTTGTGTGGTGAGCTCATGTATAGGTGGACCTATTGTCTTAACATCATGTAGTTTAGTGGTTGTACATGTATATGTATAAGTTTGATGTTTAATATGTAATATCAAATGCTGTAACAATTCATTATGTAATTATATGTTCAATGGTGAACATGTGTCTTATGGTTTTTATCTATTGTTCATGTGCATGTGCTACTATTTTTTTCCTTCTGACTTCCTCTTATTTTCTTCTTCTTAGCCTAGTGTTTGGGGATTAAATTGGGATTCTTTTTGAGGTGAGGCTTTCAACTTGGAAGTCACACATCATATTAAGTTTTAGAAAATTTGGGGATGTCACATGCCTTACGGCGATGGAGAGGGAATGGTCTCTTGACAACAATGACTTTCCTTTCTCGAATAGCCATGAGTGAGAGAGAGTGCTGATCATGAGTCATTGATATGATAGGGATAGTACATATAAAACATTAATAGTGAATCCCTTCCCTTCTCGTTCCTTTTTTCATTCTTACACACATACTGAGTAGGGGAAATCACATTTCATTCATGTAAGGTATTTTAAGCATAATTAACTACTGACCCCTTGGCCCCTACTTTTCCTCACAAGTCACATCTACCCATTCTTAATGTAGAAGTCATTAATGAATAATCTCTCCATGTTTCCATAGAAAGAGTTGGTTGGCAACCATACACTTTTAAGAAAAGTCTATAAATATAGGGCACTGAATGAATTTTAGATTATTCCTCTACTTTTACCCTTGGTATTTTCCTTCAAGATAATTATCCTTTTTTCTAGGAAACTCCTAATACCTTTCCAAGAGTATATTTACTAATTGGAATTTATTGGGATGTCATTTCTATACCAAACTTGTTTTTTTAAAAAATCTTATTATAGCAATTACCATTTCTTCATGAAACATCCTTTTCCTCCAAATTTCTAGAATTATCTTTCTTTCCATACTATTTTCATGTATACAAAAAGACAAACTAAAATATCCTTGTTTGATGCCTCAACGGTGTGTTTCCATTCTTGGCTAGGAAATTATCCTTTAATTATCCAAGAGCATAACATATTTTATTCACTTTTGCAAACACACATATTATTCAATATTTTAATTATCTAGTGATGCACAGAATACATATCCTTTATTTATGCACAAAAACTCTATTTTCTAGAATATTCAACAAAATTCCATATTTAAAGCACCCATTGTGAATTAACTTTAGTAGTTTCTTTATTATTGAATTTTACTCTCTTTCGTTGTCCAAAATATATTGATAGTTTGTTGAAAATATGAACTATACAAAATTTATCCTATATCAAAGTATTTGCACTTTTAGACCACAATTTCCAAATAAGACACATAGAGAAACATCATTCTAATGTATCATTAATATTACATTATTTGTAAACAAATATATTAATATATGGGAAAACCATGGTATGAAAATTATTTCCTATGATGTATGCATGTATGTATGTATCAGAATCTGGTAAGTATATTCCTACGATCCCCCTAAAAAATATTAGGGGGTCAAGAGTACATGTAGGCCCAACGCCATACACCCAAATCAGCACAACAACTCACGCATCTATTTAATATGTAATCTACGTCTAATGCATTTACAAATTTTTACCGAAATATTAATGGCATTAGTGAACTTTCCATGGTGAATTCTCGCATTCCTCTCTTCCCAAACATGGTAGTAAATGCCTGCCAACATCAAATTTTCTTTGGATTGGTTCCACATCTTGCTAACATCCTCCGTGTTTCCGCACAGAGTTGGATTTGTAATCTAAAATTGCTGCATATATTCTTCCATATCTCCTTTGTGAACTTACATTCACTGGCTAGATGACTGTGATTTTCCTCCTCTTCCCCACAAAGCAAGCATACAGTAGATATATCATAGTTCCAACTCTTAATTCTATCTAAGGTGGCAAGGGTGTTGTACAAAAATTTATAGACACATATACATCATTTCGACACTTGCCTATCACTCCAAATCTGGTCACCCATTGGGTCCTTTGCGCCTCTCGTGTGGGACACCTCCCACATGCTTCTTGTCTTTGAGCTGCCATCCCCAGCAAACATTAGCCACAAACAAGTGTTTAATTTGTGCCAAACCTCTCTCATGACATTGATAGATCTAGAATATCCTTCTCTTGTCTTTAGAATGAAATCCAATCGCCTTGGATATATGTCTCTCATCCACATTCCCCAAGTGGAAGTGCCTTCCTGATAAGAAATAATCCGCCTCATGGATCCCCATATAGCAATATCTCTTGGGGTCTTCAGATCAAGTCCACCTTCATCTTTAGGAAAAGCCAGTCTAGAATATTTCATAGGATGATGCTCATTCCCCCATAGGAAGTTAGCCATCTTCATTTCCATTCTATCAAGAACTGATACAAGGATTTCACCTTGTTGCACCCAGAAGATAAGAAGTCCCTCAATGGCAGCTTTTATTAAAGTTTTGCATCCCACCATGGATGTTTTTTGCGTAGGCAATCTATTGATCATCTCCTCCGCTTTATCTATTTATTTAGTAAAATCCTTGACCTGCAAGTTGTAGCCTGCAAGGGGAAATCCCAAGTATTTTGTTGGGAATTCCCCTCCCTCAAAACCCATAGCCTAAATGATTCTGTCCTCCATCTGGTGGTAGTTTTTAGACAAGAAGTTATGTGTTTTATTAGCATTAACACACAACCCCGTTTGCTACCCAAATCTTCCCAGAAGACTTTTTAGGTTCTCCATACATTCCTTCTTGGCTTCAACAAAAACCAAAACGTCATATGCAAATATCAAGTGTGTCATTACCATTGTACCATTGACTGTGTAAGGCTCTATTTCCTTTTGTTCTTCATCTTGCTGCATTTTCCTTGAGAAGTACTCCATGACAATCACAAATAGAAGAGGGGATAACATATCAGCTTGGCTTAGCCCTTTACCACCCCAGAAGTGACCCGCAAACATGCCATTGACAAGAACAGAGTAGCTAGTAGTACCAACACACTGTTTCATCCAGCCAATCCATTGCTCGTTAAAGCCAATTTACTCCATGATCCACCATAATTATCCCCGTCTCACAATATCATAGGCTTTGGAAATATCAAGCTTCAAGCAAGCTTTCCTACTTCCTCTCATGACATTAAAATCCAGCAGAAATTCTCCAGCCAATAGAGCACAATTGCTAATGCTTATACTAGTGACAAACACACCTTGGTTTACAGAAATAAGGTAGCGATGGACCATTTTTAGCCGGGCAGCCAGAATCATTGCAATAATTTTATATTGGACCGAGCAACATGCAATTGGATGGAAATCCACAGGAGAAGAAGTATTTCTTTTTCAGAATTAAAACCAGAAAAGAGTGATTAACCTGTCTCACCATGTTTCCACCTTCCAGAAACCAGTCAACATAGGCAAGCAAATTGTCTTTGATGATGTCCTTCTTTTATAGAAAAAAGTGTTAAAACCATCTGATCCGAGAGACTTATTGCTTCCAATACTCCACAAAGCATCCTTAACCTCTTGTTCATTGGCCTTTCTTATGAGATGATTATTATGGGTGCTAGTGTGTTTGAACTTCCAGTCCACCTTTTCATTATCATCAACATCCTCAGAGAAGTTTTTATTATATAGAGACGAGTAGAAGTGAGTAGCCTGTTCCTCAAGCTCCTCCTGCTCATTGACCATCTGCCCATCTACATTTATAAGTTCAGAAATAATGTTACCTGCCTCTCTACTCCTAACTGCAGCATGATAGAGCTTTGTATTCCTATCACCATCCTCTATCATTTCTCTTTGCTTCTTTGCCAGTAGAATTTCTCCTCAGCCTTTTTCAGATTCTCAAGCATGCTCTTCACCTCCCTTTCTTTGTCAATAAGATTTGGGTTTAAGGGGTCAGCCATCAATCTTTCTTTGAGCTCCTTGCACTCCCTTTTTGTTTCCTTCAGGATATTTGGGATGTTAACCTCTTCTTTTGCCGATTTCTTAAGTGCCATCTTAATATTCTTCAATTTCATAGCAAACACATATATAGGATTTCCCGTCACCTGAATATTCCAACTCTACTTGACAACATACTCAAAATCTTTCCAATCCGCCGAGTAGTTTAAGAATATGAAATGCCTTCTCTTTTGTTTCTTCTCTACTATCTGGACTGAGATAGGTGCATGATCACTAATATCAGATCCTTCAGCTTTAACCTACACATTTGGAAGAGTTTTCAGCCATTCGTCATTCACCAGCACCCTACCAAGTTTACTAGCTATCATGTCTTGCGGTCCTCTTTGATTGTTGTCCTCCTACCATAGGTAGTTCAAATAAGCAAGCTCTGTCAATGGCCCAATTAAAAGCATCCACCTCAGCATTAATAGATAATCTTCTGCCTCCTTTTTCAGTCTGTAGCTGTACAGTATTGAAGTCACTAATTACCATCCACGGTAGTTGAACCAGCCTTGAAAGAGAAACCAAGTCATCCCATAGATTCAGTCTAGCCTTTCCATCATTATGACCATATACATATGTCAAGAATATATGCATACCTCCATTATTAATGCAGTCCATTGTCACTTACTGGTCTGACATATGTACCACAAAAACTTGCCAAGCATTGGGCTTCCAAGCCACACAAACATGAGCAACCTCAACACAGTCGACATTTGACACATCCTCCCAACCTTAAGGAAAGAGATATTTAATACTATTCTTATTTTGTGTCTTTATCTTCATTTCCACTAGAGTAACCATTGAATGACTGCTTGCAGTGATCCATTCTCTGATTTCTTTTTTCTTGTTCCTGTCGCACCCTCCCTTGATATTCCATAGAAGCATGGACATATTAGAGATGTTTATTTGACCCGGTACACCTAAAAGGCCCCTTCCCAGCATTCATGCCCTTCCCTATCTACTCTTGTTGCTTGGAGACGTTCTCCTCCTCAGCATCTGACTCGGATAATGCCTCAAAGCTATTCATTGTGTCAAGTATGGCACTCACCCCTTGGGTTCTCAACATCCCTATCTTCTTGACCCTTCTCCTTCTAGAATTAGACATGAACTCCCCCTCTTCTTTATCACCTTGAGGCAAATATTCTATTTGTTTACCTCCGGTCTCACTGTTGTTGCTCAATGTTGTAGCCAATAGGCATGCATGCTCCTTCTTGAGCCTCTTCCTCTGGGATCTTCTGCTCTTGTTGAATAGAGTCGGCCATCTTCTCTCCTGAATCGGTATTTTGCTCCTGCTGTATAGAGTCGACCGTCATCCCTCCTATTGCAGCCACAGACGTGTTAGTTTCCTTCGCCTTCCACACCTTTTTACCCTTTGATTCATCCTTGTTGTACATAATCTGACTACATTCTGTTGTGTAATGTCCAAATGCTTGACAGTGCTCACAGCTCGCTGAAACATGGTCATATGCCACTAACACGGGTATGGGTTCTCGACCATTGACATTGAGCCACACCTTGGTGGGCTTGGGGCCATCAACCTTCAATTCCACGACAACCCTCACCTCTTAACCTTCCAAAGATCTATCATCAATATGCAGTACACGTCTGGCTCTCGCGGAGATTGTCCTAGCTGCTCTCCTTATAGACGATCATCCAAAGGACCTGATCGTCATCCAAGTCAGAATGGTGCTGAAGACATCTTTCCTCAGTTTTTTGTCGTGGGAGTAGTGGTTCACCACCACCAGTTGGTGGTTGAACCACCGAGGACCCATTGTAAGGAAGTTTCCTTGTCAGCCGCCATCAAGAACCTAACCAAGAAGAAGCCATTATCTCACGACAAAAACTCAAACGAACCCTTTTGCTTCCATGCATATTTTATCTGTGCCAGAAGATGGGGATAGAACGTCCTTTTTCCCAATGTGTATATCATGATTGTATACTCCAAAATGTTGCAGAGCCGATCAAATTCATCAGCATCGAGGTCGACATGGAACTCCCCTTCTTCCTCCCTTGGCCGTAGAAACTCAACAGCTTCCTTCATCACCACCGTCAATTGCTTTAATATCTGATACCATGCCACCGCCGCTCATGTCGGTGCTCCTCCTTCTTCCCTGGGTTCGTGCAGCAATGGTCTGCCTCCTTCCTTCCCCGATGCCCGGTCGTTAGGGTTTCTTGCAGCCTGCGTCCTCCTGTCTCCCACTATCTTGGAGACGTTGCTATTGGTGGTCATTGGTGGTGGAGGGTTGTGATGTGGATGTGGTGGTGTTGCACGGGGGTGGAAGCCATCAGTCGGGCTGGCTGGTGGTGTGCGTACCATGGCCCAGGTTGCCAACGACAATCACCTAAATATTAACCCAAAGACAACCCTAGGAGACGTATATTGTATGTGTGTATGTATGTATATATATGTATGTATGTATGTATATGTAGATATATAATCTAGTTAGACTATGAGGGTCTAATAAGTAATACATTAATCATTCAACACCATGTGGCAATGCAACAGAACCATGTAGCATAAGGAGTTACCCACCTAAAATTATGATCTTCCTATGATATCATATGTCCAATATCTAAGGCTTACCAACATATTTTTTATCCTCATTCTTTTTTTTGGTATTTTATTAAACCATACTCTTTTATTTGAGTTTGTATTTGACCGTTCTTAAAACATGATTTAGCAACATCTAATTCAACAAGATTTGTTCTCTCCAATCTTCGCGTTATTCTCATTCATCTCCTCTAATCACCAATACTACGGAGGAAGGGAGCTTAGTGTCATCAAACCATTTATTACCCAAATTCTAACTCCAGATAACTATTAAGTCCATGATAGTAGGATCTAGGCATCCATTCCTAGCATGGTATTAAAAAACATGAATGCGGAAGCGTAAAGCTTAGTATACATGAACACATACAAGATAAAAGCACCAATCATAATTTCAACATTTGAAAAATATCATTAGACAACATTGTCTTATTACAAGATTTCAATTACAAATTAAAGAGTACAATTTTACAAGTTTTCTCATGTACTCTAGGGATCTTACAACAAGTGAACCTAGCATAGCTCACCAATCCCATCAACTTATAGCCATCGTCAAACCTATTAAATATGTGAAAACAAGATGGGTCAAACACATTAAGTGCTATGTACAGGGTTGAAAGATACATATATATATATAGGCTTTGCATAATTTGACAAGATTTGCAGAACTAATGAACAAGAATAAACAAATTAAGTATTTAAGAAAGGGACAACCCATAATTGATGTCATTTTACTCCAATTATGTCATAAGGCCTTTGACTAACTTCCTGTCAGAAGAGTCTATAAGGGTGATCAAGATTAGCTAACCCTTTTCTAAGTGAGAGACCTCAAGACCATTGCTAAGATCTAACCCTTTTATCGATACTGTCCACCCTATCTTGACAACTCAAGTAGGAAGCCCAACATCATGTCCTTACCCCGAGAATACATGATAGTGCATATGGTTTTCGTAATGGAGTTTCTATATTATGTTTGCAAATTATTAAACAACAGTATGACACATTCATCAAGTACAATAATAGAGTACTATATGGAAATATTTCGACAACTAAACAAGCATTCATATGTATCACATTTCAAGAAAGAAAGCCATAGTCATATAAGCATTAAGGCATATACCTGATTTAGATATTTATAACCTATAGTTTACCATCTAGATCTCAAGAAACACCTAATTAAGTAAAAGATATATACATGCATTGGATTCTCATCATTAACCCTAATTAGCTTCATTTTAGAGTTTTGGCAAAGTTAGGTTCAAGGTTACTTATTAGTGCATTATATAATATTTTAACGATATAGGTGTCATCAAAGAGGTTTGGATCAAGTTTCAAGTCATTTTGACATTCTATTCATTTTATATGGACATTACATGATTTAAGTCACTTATGAACATAACTCGGTCATAAGGCTCATAATAGGGAAAGAAGGGTTGTAGCTTGGCAAGTGAAGAAGTCCAATCATAAGAGGTGATTTAGGTCATCAATGTATGGACATAAAGAGAATAACCAGATATGGGTGGATGTCCCCAAGGGTCAAGCCATCATAGTCCAACATTGGTATCAACATATTCACAAACACTCAATCATCATCGTAGGTGACAAATGACATCAAGATTAAACCAGCGACTTAGGTAGGACATCCACATCCCAGATATCATGAGGGATACAATAAAGCCTGATTTAAGAGAGGATTAACTATAGAAAAATGATCCACATAATCCTTAAGGTGCAAGAGCCACAGTTCAAGTTACATATGTTACATTAGGAAAACTAGGCTTTCAGCCACCCTAAGGGAGCAAGAGGGTGGATCATAGGCATTAAAGTCATCACAAACTACAATATTACTAATATTGATGATCTAATATGTTGTGATGTACAAATGAGATCATAGTCGTTCTTTGATTAAAATATAACCATGCACTATCTTAAGGTGTCAGATTCATGTATACTTTGTGTAGTATGTGATCACCATTATAAAAAGGGATTTAGTGTTGATATTTATAGTCATGAGGTGTAATATAACTTATTGATCTCGAAGACAAATAACATTATTTGATATGAAGATGTGACATTAGAATAATAGGGCATGTCACATTATTAAAGTCCCATGTAAGTCACCTATATGCAAAAGAGTCACCGAGAATGCAAAAAAGATGATTAGGGTTATCATCAGACTCAAAGAAGCACTAAGTTATTGATTTCATAGATAGGAAGGTAGATATGCATAAAGATTAAACTTTATCATGTGAAAACAATAACTTCATTCCAAATAACATCATTTAAATAGGATAACAAATGTTGCAATTGGATTCCGAGACCAACCCCATGTTGTAGATCTCCTCGAGTCGATCGATTTGACATATTTTTTCGTATAATTTGGATGAGAGAGGTTGAAGATATAGACTTTTGAAGTTTTACATCAAAACTATATAGAAAAGAGGCTGGGTTACCTATATCATTTTAGCCTTGTTTTAGACCATTGATAGCCAATCTAATGGCTAACAACACTACCCCAGACTGGCATATACATGTTGGGGGTTTGTCTGGAAGGTGGAAGCCACCAGTCGCCCCACATCTCTCTGACTCATGGTTGCAAGTCTCCTACATGCCAATCCAATTACAAATGAAGGTCTTCCATCACCCGCACCAACTGTGCTGGTGGGTAAACATCCTCTTCTCAAGATTCCCCTATCCCGACATTGGGAATAGAGGTAAAACAAGGGCATTTCCCCCCACCTCTTTGGCACACACCCCCACCAGGAGTCCAAAAGGGAAGGGAAACAATGAAGGTGGTTGTTCACCCATCGTTGGCCAACCACCTTCAACTGGTTGCAGGGTAGTGCCCTAGATGGTGAGCTGGTCATCTCCCATTGTTTTCTAGATACACCTTCTCATCCTTGATAGTAGTGATGTGCAACAACACTAGGCGGGTGGATGGCAGGGAGAGTTTCGCACCACACCCACAACTTTGAGCTCATGTGTGGTGCTGACCTATGCCATGGGTGGTGGTGTCCATGCTGCATATGTATTCAAAAAAACTAAAGAAGAATGAGAGGGGAAGGGGATAGGCAGCCAGACTTAGAGAAAGGTGAAAAGGTGCAAGGGTGGAAGAAAGGGGTTTAAAAGGAGCAATATGGGTTAGGGTTTGGAAGTTGTCATCCATGGTGACCCACCCCAAATTACATGATATGGCCGGAGGTTCAAGATGACCCTCCTAGCCTCATGATTCTTTCCCAAAATGATTCAGGAGGAGGAAAAGAAAGAGTCCTCTTATGGATATATCATGACTTTATGGGACAAAAGGGGTTGTCCCATGAGCCTAAAAGATCTAAAAGTTCATTTAAAACAACCTTGAAAAGTCCAAACTTTGAAGGATTAAAACTAAGGCATTAGAGGTCTGATCTATATATGATTTTCGGGTTAGTAGGTTAATGGAACCATCTATTACTTGATGTATATTTTAGATTACAAAAATCACATTGACGAGGTTCAATAATAGTTGCAAGAGAGTGATGCATTCAAGCATGACACTAATCTCAATTTTACAAATTGATGTCATACATGGTGGAATTGATGTCTAGTGTGACTAAATTTGAATATCACATTGTTTCAAATATGAATTTGTCATTAATAGGTGACTTGATGAGGGAAAAAGAGTATACTGGAGGAGATAGAAAAGTCAGGTTGTCACATCCTTCCATCCATATAAGAAGTTTCATCCTCGAAATCCGTCTAAGATCATACTCATGAATCAAAGTTGATATTCGTCATGTCTAAGAATACAACCTTAGGTGTCAAGGAGGTTGTTGAAAACTTAGTTTGTTATCATCAAGGATGTACACATCCCCATTATATTCATATTACTAGGTGTTTAAACATGTTATGATATCATCTTGGTATTACTGTACCATAACCTTTATCCCTTTTCATGTTATGGTTTTACTCATGTATTCATATCAGCTAAAGGTGTGTTGTTAGAAACTACATAATAAGTTTCTCAAACAAACAAGTTCCTCATCATGAAATTCAATTAGGGTTCAATATCTGACTTGTATTTCATCATTACACTAGATGTCAAGCATGGTGTAGTATTTCCCAAAAAATTCTACCAAATATTTTCTAGTTATGTGTACTTTCATTTTGGGTTAGGCAACTAATTCATAATGTTTATTAAAGTAAAGGCCCCAAGGGAATCATCATGTCAAGTTTATCATTCCAGACTTATATATTTCATGTAAAGTTCGGTTTCATATTAGGTTTAGCTTATTAGTCAATTGATTATATACTGCATTTTATCTTAATTAATATTAGCTCATGTATCAAATATTATTTGAGGAACATCATAATCATAAATGTAAAGATATCATATTATCTCACTTGTATCTAAAAAGATCTCCACAATCCCCATACACTAAGGCTAATACCTATCTAGGTCGAGGAAAGGCATACTATCCATAACTATCTACCCATACCAAAACTTTATAGAACTTTCAAGAACAAGGGAAACCACTAGATTCCTTCACATAGACCCACTAACCTGATTATGAGTCTCATCATGAAGATCATCTATAATGTACATCATCTTAGGGTCTTGGGACATCTCCCTCACCTATATAGCAAACATCATATATTCAATTAACTCTTTCTCTAGGATTGGGTCTCTTCATAGGAGAACTAGGATAAAACATTCCCAAGGGAACTGCACACTAGGTAAGTCAAATCATATACTTAGGAGTAATCTAGATAGGGGCTCGTAATCATGTATTTCATCGTGCATATTTTTCAACATTTCATATATCTTGGAGGTTAGGTACTCTGACCTTCTCCCGTGTTGGGTCGACCCATATCAAGGGTTTACCCTTATCACATATCCTAAGCTAGAGGTCCTTCTTCATAAATTGGTTGAGTCCAATGTTGGTCCCAAACTATATCTTACACATTATATCTCATCATATACAAGACTACACACAAGCAAGCATGTCAACCCACTAGCTATTTTAACACATCAACCAAGTCATATACATCAAACATGATGCTACATTACCTCGGGTTTCATGGTAAAACTCATTTCATGTCATCAAGACATACTTGAATCTTCTAAAAACAAACATAGGTCATATTTAAGGAGGTTCTTATCATTAACATCAACATTGTTATAAACATCATCATCATCATCATCATAGGTTATCTAGGCTGCTCACTAGCCTAACCTTTTTCATAGCTCTATACAACACTAGAGACTAAAACATCATCTAAACTCTCTCATCTAGACTTGATGCTACATCTTTTTCTTATAGGTTACATGGATACTCACTACCTTCTACATGTGGTAACATTTTTCAGATGTACACATACTTATACTTGAAATACGTTTTCTCCAACATTGAAACCTATGATGGAAACCACCATACTCCATTCGATCAAAACCAAAAGAAATTACCACGCTCATTAGGTAGTCTAGTACCACTAAACCTAGAGAACTAGCAAGAACGTGGTGAACACCTATGTAGCTAACTTGTGCACATGCCGTAGACATACGTCTAGGATTGTACTAAAAACTCCCTTTTTTCACCCTCCTAAATCTACAACCCATACTAAAGGATAGAAGGAGGATAAAATAAGGATTATATGGATTACACAAGTCTATACCTAGATCTAGAACATCTAGGTTCTAACCTAGAGGCTAAGTCAACTTAGTCCACAAAGGAAAAAAGATTAAGTTTCTAAGATTAAGATGTAAGGTGAGTTTTATTTGTATTAATTTGAGCAATGCTTGTTGTAGTTATTATTCTAGCTCTGGTATCATCTGTCACAAAATTGTTTATTACCCAAATCCTATCGCCATTGACTTTATAGTCATTTGGAGTTAGGATTTAGGCAATAAATGATTCTGTGACAGTCAATTCCAATGTAGTATCATAACACATCCTATCATTTACTAATCATGAGTTGTCTATCACTATGCATGGGAAAATGCCTCAATGTCACTTTGAGTTGAGACACATGTGTCCTATATTAAGCCTAATAACAACATATGTGATTGGTGCATAAATTCTTTGTGGGACAATTTTACTTAAAAGTACTTGTATATATTAGATTATTAAATTCTAAAGACAAATCTACCCTTCAAGCAACAATTGTTACCACTTTCTTTGTTGTTATCATATCACGCCAATTCATTTTTACATTCAAGAATCTTATCTCATTACACATCAACTAGAAGTTTAAACTTTACCTTCTTTGTGGCATCCCAATATTTGTTACAAGAAGGCACATTTGACCAATGTTGGGAATGACTTTGTTTTTGTCAAATGTAGGTGAACGTGCTTCTTATCATGTTCCACTAGTATGAATGTCACTTATGGATCCCAATTTCTAGGATATGTGATCTTCCCATGCATGATCTGGATCTCCTTCTTGATTGGTCCACCAACACTTCTCTTGTTGAGTGGAATGATATGATATTGCACTAATGGGATTAGAATGATTATCATCTCCAACCAACATCTCATCTTACTAATGGAGACCCTATACTTTCCCCCACTTAAAATTCATCAATGGAATCCTTAATACAAATTTAACTAAGTTGGATCTACAATGACATAATCAAAAATCCATGTCAAATAATGTAAATGAAAGATCTAAAACCTGATCTCAATCTTTTCATGGGGACCCCTCGAGCCATTCTACACCCAATGGGATTCTTATAAGTGAAACCATATCATTAGTAAGAGTTTAATTCTACCTTCTACTCTGCTTTTCATAGTTGTTTTATGAATAACGTCCCTAATGTAGTTAATATTATGAATATACATGACAAATACTATATAAAATGTATTAAGGAAACACCAAGGATTTTTGAGAAACTATGGACTGTTATTCACTATAATAAAATGTGTTCATGCCTAACTAAGTTTTACAATTGTTATAGTTGCAGGCCATAAGCAATATGGCTTCTAATTCTTCGAGTTCTTCTAATCGTACATGGGAACTAGAAATTTCACTTTTCATTATCTTTTAAACTAAGTCTTATTTCAAGAGTTTCCAGTCTATAAACCACCACTAGTACCCTTACATTTCGTCTATTCTACCTCTCTATATTGGTTTCTAATCAAATGTATTGTTTTTATTCTTTTTATCCTCTATCTGAAGGGAAACTTATCGAAATAATAAAACCCCACTATAAATTATGTGATAGGTGTTTTGCATATTGCAATGCTTAAAACAACCACTATTAGCCACATATTGATCGCAATTAATCTAAAAAGAATGAATCTATACATACAACCACAAGTGTTGTTCTTCATCATCAGTGTCACATTTTGCACTTCCCTAAAAGTTATTGCTTTTCTCTGTCAATCCCTCTTCTCCTTACATTATATCAAAGAATAATTCTTTTTAGGAGGTTGTGGAAATCGATTCGTCACTTAATTAAAAATGACTAGGGTGTCTTTAGGAATATATAAGATGGAAACAAATGAGGTCAAGATCCATACTTCAATATCATTAGATCCCTCAGGAATATTCTTCAATGTTGTGGACTACTAGGACTTAATCTATTCAAAGAATTAACTTCTTTATAATATGATTGAAAGTACATCAATTAAACCCTCCAAGGATTCCCTTTGGTTATTCCATCAGGTTGTGTAATTTCATTCATGCTTCTCTCACCAGATGGACCACTGATTTTGGTGACTTCAATGCCTCTAACATTCTAGATATCCATTTTTTGCCTTCCCTTAAGATATGGACACCTTCCATGATCGTTTTTCTTCCACAAAAGATCAACTATTATTTTCACTCTATGACATCCTCAAGCCTAATAATTATTGTACATAATTCCACGTATATTATGGTCTCTAATTCCACCCATTTTCTAGACTAATTGAAGATTTATGTGGTCTAGTAAATCTTTCCCACATGCATATTTGATCAATAACCACATGAACTTGCTTCTTTTTTCAGGAGTGAGCTGATCATTCCACTTCTTTTTCATCTCCAAAGAAAAAATCTAATAGTTTACCCAATGTTGAATCTAACTTCAATTACTTAGGTACTTCTTCTAATAAAGATAGATATGGTTGATAAAGGAATTCAACTACCCCCATTGGAATATAAATTAGAACTAAGGTCACTATCTTGTTGATGGTCCATAGGGAATTACAGCTTATCTAAAGTACATAATAAGTGAGTGAGATACTGGTAAATCTAATTCTCCCAACCCAAATGATATCCATGTACCTTTGATAACGGGAAGTCTAAACCATTTCAACTATTAAACTAAAACAAATGACTCTTTTGTGTTCATGATTAAAAAAATAACCTTTTTGGGATTGATGATCTAGGTTTCAAAACAACTCTCTCTCGTCACCAGATATCTAGTCATGGATACCTCCATCCTATTAGAATAAACATCTTGAATGATTATCCTCTAAAAAAGTCTTCATTGAGTGGTTTTTTGTGGGGATTGCTTCCTCACGGTAAACTATTTTTTATAAATACTACTTCATGGACATTGTCTTCCATTTCATCTATTTATAATGTTAGAAATAATAACATTTATTGTAATACAAATCAATATTTTCGATCTGGGGATCATGGTAAAAGTTCTATAACCATGTTAAAAATATTAGTTTAGACTTCAATAACAAACCAGGAATAATGTTAGACCCCCCATTCTGGTCAATAGGCTTGTCAAACCCTTAATTATTGATATTATGTTATTTCTTCGTGGTTTGTCTTGCCTACAACTTTTAATGTTCTTTTGCATTTTGTAAAATTTGTGGAGAGAAATCCTATACACATAGGAAGAACTTGTTACATACCAAAATCTACCAATCCTAACTCTATAAAACTGAATTCCATGAATATGATGTTAGATGCTTAGTTCTCTATAACTCACCAAATAAGGTTAGAATATTCCCTAACTTGTTTGGATGTGCGCTAACGAACATATATTCACATATAATGAAAACTCCAATATAAACCCTAGCTTGGGACATATTATTACTATTATATTGGTTGGATTATTAAACTACATGTTAGTTATATGGAGCCTAACCCTAGATTTTGTACTTGCAAATGATGTGGCTAAAATGAATATAATTTTTTTTGGGTAAATCCTCATTAGAAGTCTACTCACCCTAACATATACATGCATGGTTTTATATGTGACATAATACTAACGTTATGTGAGTTAATTACATAACTTGTCTTAATATAGCTAATGTGGGCCTAATGAGATAAATATTGAATAATAAGAAAGGTGATCTGAATACATGTCATACATGTCACATTGTATATTAATATGAAACTGATGACTTAAATAAGACTAACAAGTACATGTATGTGAATTTACAATTATACATAGGCAATGTGGGTTATAAGATGTATACATAATGGAATAATAATTAGAACTTCAATGGAAGCAGAGATAACTACTACAATTTATCTACATATATACTAAATTTATGGACATGATAGAATAATTAAGTATTAGCATAATATTTTGTGCAAAATAAGATATTGTAACCCTAATTGAAACGATATGAGAGTAATAATACCCTTTAAATCAAAAGTTTATGATAATCATGTAATGTTGCAATAGATATTAAGATAATTTGGCAAGGCTCAAATTGTAATATAACATATAGGAGGAAGTATTAACAGTTTAATATAACCTAATGTTTTATTTGTTAGGTCTTATTAGCTAAAATACCGAGTTTCAACTCAAATCAATGTTGAAACTACCCCAATGTAATCAATTTCACTACCCGAATTTAATTAGAGAAATTAATGTTAAAAATCCAATCGTTATATAATTCAAACTGTGGTTTTGTTGTATTTTAATCATGATTTCCCATTCTATTTAGTTTTTCACATATTTCTCAATTTCTCTTAAAGTCTTTGTGTCAAGCACACTTTCCTATTTTTGAAAAATTGTGGGCTCTTTGTGATCTATTGGGTAAACAACATGCAGACTTGGAGATATCTTCAACCAAGAGTCTCTCTCCTTTTGGGACTCTACTCTACATGGAATATTTCTTCCTCCTCCCTCAACCTATATATGTCACTATTCTCACCTCCTCACCTCTCACTCTCCTTTCCTACATGTTTCTAAAAAAAAAACCAAATCATCTAATACTCATTCTCGATAGGGCTTTGTTATTTTAACTGAAATAGGAACCCCAACCTTACCTTGACAATCTATCTATGTCAAGTACCTCCTTGACCATAGTTCGAACTCTGGAACGAAATTTCAATCCATAATGTTCCCTAATTTAACAAAGAATCCATCCACATAACCTCCTTTGATTCCTAAAACTCCATTATCACTAATTGTGAAGTGGTGAGTGGAAGATTTGTCTTCAACCAATCATCCTTCCTCTAGGGCTAATTTGGTTGGATGTAAAATCATCCAACACTCTGAATCCAGAATCAAGAAATTAAAAATGATGACATGGAGAAACAACATTTTCATTTGGTTTTGAGAAGAATGAACATATACATTTTGTTTGAAAATTTTGGTTGGATGCAGTTTGTACATCTAACAACATGTTGTGAGAAATATGGGAGGAAAAGGATGTCTGACAGTGTGAAATTTGGGAAGGGATGACTGGGATGATGGCTCAGGGTGATAAAGATATGTATGTAGCAACACCTAATAGATTTGAAATGTAACTATGTTGCTTTTGCATGCAGTTTTCCATTAATTCCGTAGAGTTCAACGGAGCTGGGTAGTTGACACCTACCCCATGCGTTCGGACCCTACCCAACAAAATAGAAAAAGTTAAAAAACAAAGATATTTGAAACTACTTGTTTTGGTTTACAACCCAACCAAATGAAACCCTAGTTGTTCAACATAGGTGATCTAACATCTAATTTTGTCTTTTTAAGTATTTATCTTATCTTCTCCATTTTCAATCATGTGCCCATTGTTACAATTTTTCATGCCATAATAGAGATTTTTCTCATTGGTTTTCCATAGGTCCTCACATAGCCATATATGTGTTTCTAAAGCTCAACATATAGTACGAAGCATAGTATCAAGGTCATCTTTAGCTGGCATGCCTTATATAAAATGATCGATTTTTGGGTCCTAACTATCAGGGCGGTCTACTTTGCAGTGTTTTTTTTGTTCCCCTGTGATAAAAAAATGAAGAAGATCAGTGCATGTAACTTTTTTTTTGGCCTCATTCAAATTTAATATATGTAACAATATCATGGGCTTTTTGATATTCTTGCCTATTTATTTGATTTAAATCATGTTATTTATTAGTAATGTAAATATATTGATAGTAATAATATAAAGTTTGATATATTGGTAATTGTCTACAGATTAAACATTTTATTTCAATAATTTGACTTAAATTTCTAAATTGATAAATAATTCTTTTTTTATCATACAATTATAAAAAATATATTCATTTGAATTAGAAAAGAAGTAAGTATGTAACTAGATATAATTCATAGCCTAAATCTAGTAGTAATGATATTTTGTTTTATAGGGTTTAAAGTATATACATATAACTATTTATATTTACACTTGAATGTACTAATATGTGAAGAGTACTCTAATCGAACTAAGGATTTGAAGTTGACTTATTCAATTCTATAATTGGAAACACTTAATTGATGATCTATCTAGATTGTTCTTGTAACATCCCTAACCTGGGTTATGATTTAACCCTAGGTGTTTTTCTTAATAAATTTGATTAGATGATTTCTATTATCTTTTGAAAAGTAATTAAGGCTCAAGAGGAAATTATATTTTAGTTTTAGTCCATTTGAAATAATGTTGAAACAATGTTTTGTTTGTTTTGGACTAAAGTGCAAATTACCCAATTTAAGTGGTTAATTTGCAATTTGTGCATGATAACATGTTCCTGATGTGTTTAAGCATCATGAGAATGAAGATGATGCAGAGGTATGGCTTGTGAAATCTTGAAAACCATGAAAGAGCCTTCTGAGCAATGTTTGTGCATTAAAACCTAGTTTTGGTGTAATGTGCAATTAACCCAAAACCTAGGGTTCAATATGCAAATTTCCACTTCAATAAGTTCCCTAATAATTCTTGGCATCTTTTAGAGGCAAGAAAATGAGAGGGATATCTCATTTGAGCTACTTTGAAGGAAAAAGAATCTTGATATTAAAATAATCAAGATTTAAGCATAATTGAAACCCTAATTCAATTTAATGCAAAAATAAATAAAAATAATTGAAGGGCCTTCAACCAAAGTTGGAATGGTTGAATTTTAGAATTTTTGGACGTCCTTATGCCTTTCAAATGAACGAAAATATCCTAAGGAGGTGAAACTCCACTCATCTTATTAAAAGAAAAAGAAAAATCCACTAACTTTAGGATATTAATATAATAAGCATTAAGGTTCTTAATTTTATTTTCTTCAAAACATGGATAATTTAAGGGAATAATAGGAAAAGAAGATAGCCTCGTCCCTAAGGAAAGTATGGGGGCAAGTGGCAAGGATATGAGGAATATAATTCCTATTTTCTCTCTCTTAATTGATTTTTCAATAAAATTCACATATAAGCTCCTTTATCCATGAGATGAAAGGATAATTTCGAACCCACTTCTTTTCTTTGCTTGAAAAAATGACCAAGGGAGTTTTAAGGATTAGGAAGACAACCTCCAACATGTGTTAAGCTTTTTGATCCACTTTCACCTTGATTCCATGGTGGAAATCGAAAATAAATGCATGATTTCTTCTCCTTTTCACTCCATCTTCAATCCTAGTCAAACTTTTCACTCCAAAGCTTGAGGATGAGCCTTGGGAGAGTTGCAAAAGCCCTCTCCACCATTTTTGATGTGAAGCTCCAAGATTTGAAGCTCAATTGGAGGTGGGTTATATAACTTGAAACCCTTTACATTGTTATTCAACTATCTATCTTGCAATTTCATTGATTCCTTCATCATCTTGATTATTTGATGGTTGAAATGGGTAAATACATGAAATCAGATGTACTAAGAACTTAAGGGACGAAGGTAGATGATGATGACATCATCTTAGACACTTTTCCCAAGAAAATTGTATCTCATGCGGTTTCAACAAGTGCTCATGCAGTTTCAATCAAAACTGTTTGAAAGCAAACAGTTTCAAACCGTTTGAAGTTAAACGGTTTCAAACCATTTGGGGGGAGTTGACCAAGGTTGACCATTTGATAATTTTAATGATAATAATTATGGTTGATGACCCATCAAATTTTATTGATTAATTCCAAAGGGATCACTAGTTGAAGGCTAATCAATTAAGCAAACCCTTATTAGATTAAGTGCTGAATTTGTAATTGATTAATTGAGATTTTTGGGTGATTGAGCCCAAACGGTCTCAAGACCATTTGGAGGTCACCCAAATGGTCTCAAGGCTGAATGGGGGTCACCCAAGACCGTTTGAAGGTCTAGGGTTAAGTATGGTTGGGTAATTGGAGGACTAGAGATACCAAATTGAAGAGTAATCAATTGCTGATTTGTTGATCAACTCAATGACTCAAACCCTAATGGATTTAACCAAATCCCAAGGGTAGAATGGGCAAATGGTCTCAAGACCATTTTGAGGTCGTCCAAATGACCTCAAGACCATTTGAGGTTAGGTCACATCAAAAATTTGATGATGGTTCACGGATTTCAATTGGATCAATTCCACAATGTTGATCATTGATGGATATCCAATTCCAAACCCTAATTTAAGGTTCTTTGAGTCTAAATCCGAGAACAATTGGGTTCAAAACCCTAATTGAGGGGTCAATTGAAGAAGGATTCCATAGTTTTATTAATGAAGAAACCAAGAATTCAATTGAGATTCGGTTAACCTATTGAAACCCTGAATCAATTGAGTGTTGAAGGGACTTTTTGGTACATTCGGTTTTTAGAGGGTTTGGACCAAACGGTCTCAAGACCGTTTGGGCTAAACGGTCTCAAAACGTTTGGGGACCAAGGTCCATTCAGTTTCAAGTTACTTTACCAAAAGGTATGAAGTTACTTTGCCAAACGATTTCAAACCGTTTGAGTCTACTTAGTCAAATTCAATTGAGGTCTGACATGGTTAAAATATTTGAATATCTATTGCAATTGAAGGTCCAATGTGGTAAATCCAATTGGATACCTAATGCAATTGAATATTCAATTGATTAATCCAATTGATCACTTAATGTGATTGAAGGTTCAATTGATCAATTCGATTAGATTCCTCATGTAATTGAAGGTTCAATTGACCCAATCATTTGAGTACCTATTGTACTAAATGATTGATACTCTTAGTGGGGTTAATCATTGATGTCTAATGATACAATGATCCAATACATCAAGTTAACCATAAATGCATGTTTTGAAGTAATGAGTAGACTCAATCTAACCAGGAATTGAGCAGTGAACATCCTGAGAAGGATGAGAGAGAAAGGTTCATACATAAATGATAATCATGTAGTAATTAAGTATAACACATTCAAAATTAATGTGATATACAATTAGGGCATGATCCTTGATAAAGAGATCATAAAACCCTAATTGAGTTGATTAATGAACTCAAACCCTAATTTGGGGCAATACTGAGTAAAACTCTAATCTAGGTGAACAGTGTAACCTTAATTTGGGATGATGACATGAGAAACCCTATTTTAGGGTATTTTGTTGATAAAACCTAATTAGGATGAATAGTAAACCCTAATTATGGGTAATGCAACATAAAACCCTATTTGGGATGAATAGTAAACCCTAATTGTGGGTTATTGAATATAAACCCTAAATCTGGGTTTATGTGTTTGTGAAACCCTAATTCAGGGCATCTGTGTAACAAATCTTAATTTGATGTGAACAGTAAACCCTAATTTTATATAGGGTGAAGGTATGTGAAACCCTAGCTCTAGATTATACTATATTACATGAAATCCCCAATCTTGGGCAATGAAATGATGAATCATTGGTCCTATTTGCACAAAGGGAATGAGTAACCCTGATTTTCATGAAATGAGAAACCCTAACCCTGATAAGGGAATAGTGGTGTTACCCTTGAATAGCATGGAACTGAATGATGATTGATATATCAGTTATCATGTGTACTAACTACGGAGGTATTCTGAAATGATGATCTTGGCAAGGTATGAGCCATGATGTTTGTTTATTGAAATTATTTATTGGGCCTTGTGTGCTATAACATGCCTTGTTTCTTAGTAAGAGGTAACATGAGAGTTTATGGGCCTAAAGTGCCATGAGAAATGCTTTTGTCGCAAGTATTATGTTTACCATGGTCAGATGACCTGAAGGTGATAGTTACCTGAGAATGTGGTAACAATGCTCAGTGATGAGCTAAGGGTTTGAATACCCAGAACCGTATGATGATGGTATTGAGATTGTGAAGGGATGATAACTCCCAGTATTGAAAAGAGGGACTGAGATCCCCAAAGTCATTCAAAGACTAAGAAGTACTTGATGAGAATAGTACATGTTTTCTTTGTAAGCATTTAATAAGTTACGTTTGAAAACTTGGCTGATGCTAAAAGAATATGATAATATACTTAATTAATCAAGTGAAATCTATTCATGTAGTGCTCTGACCATAGATCCATCATCATCAGTAGCTGGTGATGGTGAAATAGGTTTTCTTACGAGATCTCCTGGGGAGCGCATATTTTTTAATATGCGGTGGTCAATGGGCAAAAATATATGTACGTCCTCTTGAAGAGATTGATGGAAGGTAAACATCAAACCTCTCAATCCTTCATTATATGTATCGATATGGATGTATCACTAATCTCCCGATGATGTTAATGCCGGATCGATGGAGGTAAACACGAAATCTCTCAATTACGAAGAGTGTGCAGCTGCTGCTGTAGCTCTATAGCGAAGATGCCAATATACCTTGGCACACTATATAGCAGAGACACAAGATGTCCTGCATGTGATCCCGCAATGACCGGGATGTGGAAGGTCATGGAGTCTAGCTCTTCCATGGACCTATGTATGGTATCAATTTCGACTTCACAGTGGTCAGTTGGAGTATGAGCGGTATACCTCATCTCCTCAGAGCATAAGTTCGATTGTAAGATGTAATCAGCCGTGTAGCATATATGCTTAGGATTTGAATGCAAGAATCACTTATTGATGATTATCTTGCTTAATATACTCTTGTTGGATAAATTGTATATAACTCATATATCCAATACTCAAGCTTCTTTATCAAGTTATAACTGAAATGCTTAAGTATGTATGTTGCTCTAATCTGCATAGATAGTGGACTTATCTGTAGTTAAAAGTATATGATTCCACTATTCAATTTATTTCTTTCAAATTGCAATAATAATTTTTTCGATGGAGAGTTATATCTCTCGCTGGGGCAATTTTATGAATTGTCTCACCCCCGTGGGATCCAACTTTTTAGGTAGTCGCAGACAAGGTGGCAGAAACCCTGTAACAAGGGAAAAGCAGCAGCAGCAGCATCAAGAACAGTATTAATATCCCAAGTGGGGATACTAGCCATTAAGCTTGTATGTAGAGAGTCCTATGTGTCATCTCTGTACTCTCAGGTCCTAGGAGTCAATAGTTAATGTTTTATACCGATTTGAGATTTTGGTTTGAATGCTTCAAGGATTTTGGTTACTTGTGCTTTTAGCAAAGTAATGATGTATATAAATCCCTTGAGAGGAGATGATACATGTCTTATACATGATGAACCAGGTTGTATATGTAAAACAATGGTTCTTGTTGAAGGAATTTATTTAAGAATGGTTCTCTTTGCAAAAGGTTTTACTCTTTAGTGATTTTCAGTAATCCGCTATTGTTAATCATTTTCGCATGTTTTATTACCGCTGACGACACTTGTTATCTTAATGATGGCAGGTGTCATCACAGTTTGGTTGGTATCAGAGCTATCGGTTCGCTGAGTCTATAGAGACATAGGATTAAGGTTGTTGAGTGTATTCTAGTATCTTCCAGTTTATCTGATAGTGTCTTCTGCTCATATAGGAGAAGAAGAACTAGAAGATGTCGAGATCGCATGATGAACATGCTACCGAGAGCAGCGTTGCTGCACCAGGAGGAGGTACAAAGAACCAGGATAGGGAAGAACTTGTGTCTGAACAACCCCAATTCAACCAAGTAGATATGGGGAACCCAGTCTTCCAAGCTATGTTTGGACAATTTATGGCAGCCATGACTCATATGACAGACAGAATGCCATTACCTGCACCTAGGGCACCATCCCATGATGAAAGACATGGAGTTGACAAGACCTTTGAACGACTTCGCCGGGTTGGAGCCATAGAATATGCTGGCACAACTGATCCAGTAGATGCCGATTTATGGCTAACTGAGCTGGAAAAAGCCTTTAGAATCCTTATGATTCCTGAAAATGAGAAGGTGAGACATGCAGTGTATTTGTTGAAGGGGAGTGCTGGTCATTGGTGGACCATCGAGGAAGGAAAAAGGCTAGGAGTTGAATTTGGATGGGATGAATTCCGACATGAATTTGTCGCTAGATACTTCCCCAAGACGTATCTGGATGAGAAGATCTCTTAGTTTGAAAGGATTAGACAAGGAAAGATGAACATTAGCGAATATGAAGCTAAGTTCAAGGAGCTTTTGCGGTTCTATCCACATATGGTATCTACAGATGAGGAGAGGATTCGACATTTTGAGAAGGGGTTGAATGCTAAATTGACCACTCCGGTGTCTGCTCTGGAGAACTGGGAGACATTTTCCACTTTTGTGGAGTCCGTAAGAAGAATTGAGAAGTTTGTGATTGAGAAATGTAGACCAAGGGTAAGAGAGAGTACCCACAATTTCAAGGGAAAAAGTCCGAAGGGTTCAAAAAGCCGAGGTTTTCTGCACCGGCAGCACCATCAAGACCTAATCCTCAAACACAATGGATGTCAAGTAGGGGTAGAGGCTGTAGTTTTCCTCCAAATAGAGCCCCATGTACAACATCAACATCAGTGACAGGACCACCTAGGTAGAATGTGGGAAACTATAACTGCTACCAGTGTGGGAGGTCTGGACACTTGATGAGAGATTGCCTTGAGAAGGTCAGGACTGTATCCCAACCCCACATGTAGAATCAGCAAGGCTCACAGAGGAGACAGTTTTCTAGTAGTGCTCGAGGACATGGGCAAGCATCCCAAGCTGGATCGTCAGCACCCAACCACCAAGTATTTGGTCAACCGCAAGCAAAGGCTAGATTCTATGCTATGAATCAGCCCGAAGCAGTAGTCAACCCTCGGGTTGTGACAGTTCAGATGGAATTATTTTATTATGATATATCTTCATCCTGCTTCGTATCTATTTTAATTGATCCGGGTGCTACACATTCATTTATCACTCGAGAAGTGATACAAGACTGCAACATGATTGTCAGTCATAGAGTAGATAGTTTGATGTTAGAAACCCCTTTGTTGGGATCTGCAGTGTTACGGGAGGTGTGTTCTCCCTACAATCTTTCTTTTTCAAATCATTACATTCAGGTGGATCTTATACCACTTGAGATGCATGGTTTTGATATAATTCTTGGGATGGACACCTTAGAAAAGTATAAGGTTGTCTTAGATTGTGGTTCCAAGCAGGCTGTGTTTACAGATGGTGGTGACACATGGATCTTTCAGGGAGATAGAAAGATTCTTCCAACCTGTCTTGTGTCAGCTATGGTAGCTGAGAATGCTTTGCATTATTGTCTCATGTAGTCGATACCACAATAGAGAGCCCTCATCCTTCTGAAGTTCTGATAGTTAGGGAATTTGAAGATGTATTTCCTAAAGAACTTCTAGGTGTTCCTCTGCCCTGAGAGATTGATTTTGAGATTAATCTAATCCCAGGCACGCAACCAATAGCAAAAACACCGTATAGAATGGCACCTGCTGAGATGGCAGAGCTTAAGAAACAATTATAAGAGTTTCTTGAGAAGGGTTTTAATCGACCAGGTACTTCACCATGGGGTTCTCTGGTCCTCTTTGTTAAGATGAAGGATGGGTCTATGCGGTTATGCATTGACTACAGACAGTTAAATAAAGTCACCATAAAGAACAAGTATCCTCTGCCAAGGATTGATGACTTGTTTGATCAGTTACATGGTGCAACTACCTTTTCTAAGATAGATCTGAGGTCGGAATACCACCCGTTGCGTATAAAGGAGAGTGACATACCTAAGTCTGCCTTTAGGACAAGGTATGGTCACTATGAGTTCATAGTTATGTTGTTTGGACAAACTAATGCACCGGATGCATTCATGGAACTCATGAATAGAATCTTTCAACCTTTTCTTGATCAGTGTGTAGTCGTCTTCATAGATGACATCCTAATATATAGTAAAGATGCTCAACAGCATGAGCAACATCTTCGTCAAGCTTTGACTTTGCTAAGAGAGCATAAATTATATGATAAGTTTAGCAAATGTGAGTTTTGGTTACCAGAAGTTTCTTTTCTAGGACACGTAATATCTGCCTCAGGTATTCGTGTTGATCCTAAGAAGGTAGAGTTTGTTCTATAATGGGAACAATCGAAGTCACCGATAGAGATACACAGTTTCCTAGGACTGGCAGGCTATTACAGGAGGGTCATTAAGAACTTCTATTCAATAGCTTTACCCCTGACTAAGTTGACCAGGAAAGATATTCCTTTTGTATGGAATGACATGTGTCAACAATCTTTCTAGTTGTTGAAAGAAAGATTGATAAGTGCACAGCAAATTAAAGTATCATTGTTAGTCAGGTTATTAGCTGAGATGCAAGTAAAACCTACTCTGAGACAGTAGATTAAAGAAGCACAGCAAATTGATATTGTGATTCAATAGATTAGATCAGAGTATGGTAGTGAGAAACAAGATGGCTTTCATGATTCAGATGATCAGGTAGTTTGTTACCATGGTAGGATGGTAGTACCTGATGCTGATAACCTAAGGAAGTTAGTTTTGGAAGAAGCTCATTCTTCAATGTATGTTATGCATCCAGGATGCACCAAGATGTATCATAACTTAAAAGATATGTATTGGTGGCCTGGTTTAAAGAGAGATGTTGCTGAGTTTGTTATGCGGTGTCTGGTGTGTCAACAGGTAAAAAGTGAACATCAAAAGCCCGCAGGAACAATGCAACCCTTGCCTATACTGTAGTGGAAATGGGATCATGTAACCATGGGCTTTGTGGTTGGTTTGCCTAGAACAGCCAAAAGTCATGATTCCATTTGGGTGATGGTTGACAAGTTGACAAAGACAACACATTTTATTCCTATCAAAACAACCTACACTGCTGAGAAGTGTGCACAGATATACATAGCTGAGATAGTGTGTTTGCATGGGGTTCCAGCTACTATCATTTTTGATAGAGGTCCACAGTTCACGAGTCATTTTTGGGAGTGACTCCATAATTCTTTGGGTGCGCAGTTAAGGTTTAGTACAACCTTTCACCATCAGACAGATGTATAGTCTGAGAGGAATATACAAACCTTGGAGGACTTGCTTAGGGCATGTGTCCTTCAGTTTGTAGGGAGTTGGGATCTACACCTGAGCTTGATAGAATTTGCTTATAATAATAGCTATCAACACAGTGTTGAGATGGTACCATATGAAGCATTATATAGTATACATTGTAGATCTCCTTTATGTTGGTATGAAATAGGAGAGTATCGACTTTTGGGTCCTGAGCTAGTACAGCAAACAACTGGAAACATTAAAGTAATACAACAACAATTGAAGGCTGCCCAAGATTGGCCGAAATCTTATGCTGATAAGCATCGTAGACCTTTAGAATTCCATGTTGGAGATAGAGTGTATCTCAAGGTCTCACCTTGGAAAGGTATCCTGAGATTTGGAAAGAAGGGGAAGTTAGCTCCTAGATTTATGGGGCCTTATCCAATCATTGAGAGGATGGGAAAGGTAGCCTATAAGCTAGAGTTGCCACCTGAGGTGCATAGATTGCACCCAGTGTTCCATATCTCCATGTTGAGGAAGTGTCATCCTAACACTGAATTAGTTCTGCAACCTGTGGAGGTAGAACTAAATGATGATATATCATATGTTGAAGGGCCTGTGTTGGTCCTTGATAGAAGAATTAAAAAGCTGAAAAAGAAAGACATATGTCTTGTGAAAGTTCTCTGGCATCATCGTGGCATTGAATATGCTATGTGGGAGCTAGAGGAAGAGATGCGGAATATGTATCCTTCTCTGTTCTCTTGAAGTTTTCGTTAGTGATTTCAGGGACAAAATCCTTGTAAGGGGTGGATAAGTTGTAACATCCCTGACCTACGTTATGCTTTAACCCTAGGTGTTTTTCTTAATAAATTTGATTAGATGATTGCACTTATCTTTTGAAAAGTAATTAAGGCTCAAGAGGAACTTATATTTCAATTTTAGTCCATTTGAAATGATGTTGAAACAATGTTTTGTTTGTTTTGGACTAAAGTGGAAATTACACAAGTTAAGGGGTTAATTTGCAATTTTTGCATGATAACATGTTCCTCATGTGTTTAAGCATCTTGAGAATGAAGATAATGTAGAGGTATGGCTTGTGAAAGCCTGAATACCATGAAAGTGCCTTCTAAGCAATGTTTGTGCATTAAAACCTAGTTTTGGTGTAATGTGCAATTTACCCAAAACCTAGGGTTCAATATGCAAATTTCCACTTCAACAAGGTCCCTGATAATTCTTGGAATCTTGTAGAGGCAATAAAATGATAGGGATATCTCATTTGAGCTACTTTGAAGGAGAGAGAATCTTGATATTAAAATAATCAAGATTTAAGTATGTTCTAAACATGTTTATGGGGATGTTTCACCTAGAATAGTACCCTATATGCGGATGAATATGCAATTAATTTTTCCATGGAGTACGATTATAGCTTAATTTTGAGGACAAAATTTCTTATAGGATGTATATGATGTGAAGGATTGGATTTTGGCTTAATTTTGAGGAAAAAAATTCTTTTAAGGTGTGTAGGATGTAATAGACTGAACTTTTTAGTTCCTTGAATAATTAATGGAATATGTGAATTCATGAATGTTGAGTTATCTTGAGAGTTACAAGTGATTTGGTAAAGATAGGATGGTGATGGATGTTGATATCACAATTAAAATCCCTTTGTTCATGCCTTTTTGAGGTATTTATTTGACTATTCATATAGTTGAGTTTTAGAACCAAAATTTAATAGATAGTACCTTGAGTTGTAATAAAGCTATAGTCAAAATTTCATGAATATTAGAGTATCCTACAAGAAGTTATTAAGGTTTGAAATTGGGAAATAATGTGCATCATTGGTTATTATTAGACTTAAATTTAATAGCTAGAGACTAAGTTTGGTTTTGTAATGCCCATAGATCCTAGACTGGGCTACGTGGACATTTTTAGGACTTAGATCTTTTATCCAGTGGCCATGGTGCTTGAGAAGGTGATCTCACAGATTGGCTAGGTGAAGGGAATATTCCTAACCCTTGGATATGATATCAAAGGCCAACCAGGTTGTCACCATCCTTACAGTTATAACCATACTTCCATGGCAATCATGGACATCATGGTGCTCTTTGGTCGTGGCTCAAGAGTGGGAAAGACCCTGGCAGTTGGACTTGCCTCCCCACTACGATCCATTTTGACCCAGATATTGAGCCTTTTGGATGTTGTTAGAGGGAGAACGACCCCCTTCTTCCCAATGCATCTCCACAGTGATATGTAGGTGGTTGCCAAAGGACAAAGTAGAGAAAAGAGAAGTAGAATGAAGTTGGAAGGAGTCTAAGTAGTGGAAAATTGAGGTCTAGTCTAGGGTAAATGGATCCGGCCGCCGTCACATATTTTGTTGATGGTTATTGTGGTGTCCAAAGGTCACTTCGCTGGAGACAAAGGTGGAGTTCAAAGACTATTCTCAGGTAGTTTGCACTAGAGTTTGGATTCCACATAGGGTTCAAGGAGGTCTTTTGAAGTACCGGTAAGCCAAACATGTGGACAATGTGGAGTGAAGGGATTTCTCCCCTTTCCCACTCTTGCACCAACAGCTGGCGCTGACAAGATTGACTAGGGAGGAGTGTCGGGTGAGGAGAAACTATCTGAGCCTATTGTTGTGAACCTTAAGGGACATTCAAAGGTGCTGTAAATATTGTTTAAGCTTCAATCTAGCACGAAGACAAAAAGAGGCTGTTTTGCTCTTTATCATGCCGCAGTTAAATCCAGGCGGCGGCACCCTCATAGAGAAGAAGCCCCAAAACCAAATCATAGGAGCATCCAAGCCGTGGATGATTAGGAGACACATAAAAATATGTTTGTGATGTTAGGGTCTAATGAGGAGCACCTTCGTGCAGTTTCTAGATCGTCAGAGGTCAACCGTGAGGCGGCGCCCTCGTGAACCAGAGGAGAAAGTAGTGCACATACGCTTGTGAGAACAAGATAGAGAAAGAGAGGGAGGATATCACATCTTCTCTAGTCAACCCAAAGGTCTAGGGGCCGTGAAATGGACGGCCAGGGCATGAGTGCGCCCCTACACGCCACGTGCCAGTGACTGATTGCCCCAAAAAAAGTAAAAACCCATAATATATCCAGATCTTAGATAAATAATAGTAAATGGATACTTCATTGGAAAAATACAAATAAAATAAGGAAATTCTCAAGAAAATAAGTAGAACGACATGAAATAATAATATCAATCATTTGATGCTTAAATCATAGTGATATCATGCAACATATGTTAGACTTGTTTCATGAGTAATAAAGATCAAACAATGTCCTAAAATTATGTGAACATGTTACTAAATTCATATTCATGTTTATAGTCCATCTGGTGTCAGTGTTTAGAATATTGATGCATAAAATCACATAAAATGCTTCATATAGCTATTTAAAGATAATAAACCTAATTAATATGCAATAATTATAAATATGCTTAAGAAATCCTAGAAATTGTAGTGTGATATGATATCAGAAATTAGAATATAATATGTAACTCTAAGATAAATTTTATGCATGTGATTAATGTTAACATTATAATGACTCTTAATGTGATATAAAACCCTAATATGCAGAATGAATATGATCTAGGCTAATACATGCACACAATGATACATAAGCCAACATTAAATTCATCCTATTTTGGAATACAACATTAGTAACATTAATCCCAAATAATAAGAAGATAAGACAAGTAATAAAGTGGATATCCTAACAAGTAAAGTAAAACCCTAAAATGAATCATGACTAGGGTTAATGATGAGAATCTAATGATGGTACATGTGAACTTGTCTTTATCAGAGGTTGACAAAGGTGTCATTGATCATAAGGAATATGTGGATCAAAATGTCTCCATTAAAGGTACTCTATACCTCTTACTTGGCTTATTATGTAGTATCCTTGTAAGTTATATGTAGTAAAATACTTGGCATATGATTTTGGATGAAATGATTGTTCTTTCATGATATATTGATTGATTTTCCATTTGGTTTTGAACACATGAAACATAATATATTAGTTCCATTACATCTAAGCTCTTCAACTCTTTAGTAGTAAAGTGCTGGAAAGTAAGTACTTCAACTCTTTGATAGTAAAGTACTTGAAATTGATCTAACTCTTTGGCATTAGATCACATTGTGAAATGATCCAACTCTTTGGTAGTAGATCATAAACGCCTTCAATGCATTCATATCTTAAGTAGTAAATTCATGGATGACATAATGGAAAATATGCATAAAATATGTGTTCTCTTTGCTAATAAATATCTTTATTCAAGTATGGATTTTGTAATATTTGTTTATTACTACCAAGTAATAGTTTTATCTAATTACTAAGTTGTAGTAATGAGAGGTATATAAAAAGACATGTAGGCATACTCAGTACAATATTTTAGAATATTGTGTTGACGTGTACCACATGTAAAATTTTCTTTAGGTTGTGGACATATGCTCTTAAAGAATCAATATAGGTGAGAGTTGTGTGGCGGGCTAATGTACAGGTGGACCGATTGTCTGGAAGATCCGATTGTTTAGTACAGTACATGAATATGTAAAAGTTTATTGTTCAATGTGTAATATCAATTTATAATGATAGTTATTTTGTAATTATATGTTGAATGGTGAACATGTGTTGTATGATTTTGTTATAACCCCAATTTTTGGGTTCAATTGGTGAGAAATGTAATTTCTCATATTAAAGATAATTGAACAAAAAATGATATGATTTGTTTTGAATAAATGGATTCCATTCACAATAGCCCTGATTGGTTGCTTTGTGGGCTTTATTGGCTATTGGGCCCAATAAAAAGGAATTTCAATTAATTAATGAATAATTGAGATTTGAGAAAAGAAATATGTGGAAACCTATAAAAGGAAAAATAATGTAATCCAAGGATGGATTTCATGCCTCTTAGGTTCCTTGGGTGCCAAGGAGTCCAAGATTCCAAAGAAAAGGCAATAAGAAAAGAAAAGATCAAATAAGTATTTCTTTATTAAGAAAGAAATTGAGAATAATGATAAAATGTGGAAAACAAGTGAAAAGAGGTATAATTGAGTTATCCTTTGTGGAATTTCGTATCCCAAGGATTTCTAATGATAAAAGGGATACCAATGAGGAAAATAAAAGAGAAATAAAGAAATCCTCAAGAATGAAATATTTTAATGAGAAGATAATGTGAAATAATGCAGTTAGATGCATCTAGAAGGATAATAAGTATCCTTGAAAATGAATTTCGAAATCATAGAGTTTCTTAGGATCCAAGGAGTCCCAATAAAGAGGAAAGAAAGAGAAAATACTAAAAAGGCAAAATAAGAGGATAATGTGTTGCATTATTAAGGAAATATGTAGTATTACTAAAACGGGAGTATTTTCTATTAAAAGAAAATAGAAATCTGTGGCCAATGAATTAAAACCCAAGAGCAAGGTAATTTTTGAATTTCCTAATAACCAAAGCATGCGGATAAACAAGGAAATAAGTAGGAGAGAGAAGATTACTTCTCATGGAAGTAATAGGATTCCTTATGAGAGAAAACTCAATTTCTCTTGGATCAACGTCTCCGGACATGGATACACTCACCCTATAAAAAGGGGTAAAACCTTGGTCGAGATCCAGAGAGATCCCACGCAATACAACCCTTCCTCCTTCTTCTTCCCATGCTAACCCTAACCAAGAAAGTATAGAGCAGTTTCAGGGGCATTAGCAGTTGTGGTGTGATCTTGGTGGAAGCACGAAGCAACCATGAAGATCTGGGGTGGTCAGCCACCTTTACCTTGCTTCCATCTCTGCTCATATCGCCTAGTAGACCTACAGGCTTCTGCAACGGTGGGTGCGGCCGTCGGCCCAATTCTGACCACCTCTGACACAGCTACGGACCTCCGCAGGTGCGATGGAGGGCGGTGGAGGGCGGCAGAGGTCAAGGGATCGAAGCCGGCGCTCTAGGGGTGCAGGGGAGGTGAGGAAGAAACCTCTCACACTGCTACAGTCGGCCGCAGAATATGGTTCATGAGGTTGAGGGTGACCAAGGCGGGTTGGACAGTTATGCCCCTCCGGGCATTGAAGAGTCAGCCCCTCAAGGAGGGGCGTTTGTGTCATTTATTTATGTTTTTAATTTGGGCGCATAAGTTGCATGGAAGGATCACGTGGCAGCTTGCTATTGGCTCTAGTAAGTTATTTATTACAAAAATCATAGCTAGTGCTTGGTAACTCCGATCAAGACAAATTATATATGAATTTTGATCATAAAAATGCAAGGAACCCATTAAAAATAGTGTTATAGACGGAATTTGATCCTAGTTTGAAAAAGAGATAAAGTTTCTAACTTTAAATGCTTTAATATGAGAAAAACCCTAACTCGATGAATCTATGGGATAGAGATGATTAATGTGGATAATCTACAGGCATATTAACTCATGTTAAGGAAGAGATGCATTGAATGTCTAAGAAGATAATTCATGGGCTAAAATGGTTTAATTTGGGGTTTTGATATGTTAACGTTCTTTAATGAGCCTTGAAACCCTAATATTAGTGAATGAGACCATTAATGGCTTTAATTGGTTAATTTCCTGATTAAAGTTGAAACATGCTGAATCTAAGCTATTTAGAGTACAAAAGTTCTTAATTATGGATAAAAACCCTAAATGTAGTAATTAGGGTTTCCTCATGAATAAAAGGTAGAATTTTGGCAAATCGAGTTCATATATGATTAAACCATAATGAACTTTGAATTGATGATAGATGCACATAATGATCTTGTTATGGATTAAAAGGATTAGAATAGTTGCTTTAATGTAAAAGAAGCTTAATGAACTTGATTAATGGGTAATGATACCTTTAAATCTAAAAATAGGGTTATATGTTGTTCAGAAAATCTTAATATTAAAGAATAGATGAGATAATTAGGGTTTATGAGTAATGGCATAAAATTAGGTTTTAATATGGTAAAAGATGATGGGAAACCCTAATTGCAAAATGAAACCCTAAAATGGATACAGAAACCCTAGAAAGTGAATCCAAGTCAATAAAGTAGGTTCTTGATAAAGTGTGTAATAAATAGAGTACATATTATTTTCAGGAATTATGTGATTGCTAAATTGCTTGGATTGCATGCTTGGTTGGATTTGCTTAATGCTGGTGAAATCATCAAATTAGGTATGTGGTTACGCTTATGATTATCCCAACTAGTTTTCTGGGGATTTTATCGACGTTTCCCTCATGGCTTGAAATAACTGTTGGATGCTTTTATTTCATGCAACTATAGAGTGACTATGACTATCACTATCAATATACATGTATAACTGGCTAGATCCGGGTCCACCCTTGTTGCTTTGAAAAGGTTAAAAAAGGGGTAATCCTAGAGCAAGGTCTAGGTTATCGAGAGTTAGAAATTGGGCTACCTACGTGTAGTGCCATGAGACTCTTTAGCGTACCATGAGTTAAGGAGTGGTCTACCTATGAGTAGTTCCATGTGACTCAACCCTAGAAACTGGTTCACTTGATAGGTGGATCATGAGGGGTTTAATGGGGACAACACAGAGGATAGGGTACCCTTGGATCGTGTAGTTATATTTATAGCATAATCTTGGTTGTTAAATGATTAATGGAATGATTACGTTGTTATCATAGTTGCACGTTTATTGTTTCCCCCACATACTAGCTTCGGCTGACCGGCATTTTGTTTGTCGGTGTTTTAGGTACAAGACAAAAGGACAAACAGTAAATCGACATATTGTGAATTCACGAAATGAAATACAAGGAGGATTAGTTAGAATAGTACTTCATATGTGGATAGAAGTTTAGAGATCCAAATTTTCAAAAGGTATACAAAAGTTTATTTTCTTATTGCTTTTCAGTATAGTTTGTTAAAATTTAATAATTATTCTTGGTTAATTGTCGAACCTTTGATCAGAAAGTTGTGGGTGCAGCTTCGACCTCTCGGTCTCCCTTAATTGGGGGTTACCTGAAGGTGGGTTCATAACATTTGGTATCAGAGTGAAGGTTCCTCACTTAACCATTAATAATTATTAAATTTTACAAACTCCATAGAACCCAAGGGAGTTATTAGAGGACTATTCAAAAGATGGAGGTGTCTAGAAAAGGATCACGACCGGGGGCTGGCAATATTTTCCTCCGCCCCACTAGTCAAAATATGAGGAATTCCAGATCCGTGTGACTGCCTGGCCAAAGTCTTAGGGTATGAATTGAAGTAAGATACCTTTAGGATTTTCTCATCTTATTCATCCCTTCTCAGCACAAATTCTCTTAAGGACCTTAAGAATTAGGGTTTTCTCTCTTCTCCTCACCCTCATGAGGTATGGGTAATATTAATAAGGACTAAGGAATCCTCCATCAAATTAATGAAAAGTATGTAATTAAGATGTCATGGACATAAGCTTAATAGAGTAAGCGTAAACTAAAGAATAGATACATGCTTAGGTTGTATGACATAAGTTTTTATGCCCTCAGGAGAGACCTGAGGATAAACCTCCTTGTCGGGAGGATGAGTAGAGAGAGTTAAACTTAGAGGAAGAGGCCTCCATTAAAAGTAGAGACCTAGCACATCCTTTGAGGATGATGTTAACCCTAACCCTAAGTAAGGGATATAGAGAGAGGTGACATGATGAGTTAGATGCCATGTCTGATCAGGTGTTTGGATGGTCATGCCTTGGATGACATATGAGCCATGAGAGGTTGGATGACCTAATACCTCTGGCGGCCCAACCCTGGGAAGGGTCGTGCATGATTGAGGGAAGGATAGCTCCTTCATTGATGAGGTTGAAGAAGAACCTATGGAAACCCCATGAGCTTATGTGGGCATAATAGGCACCCAGAATGTATCAGTAGTGCAAGCAATAGGTTGAAACCCTAGCTGGGAGAGTTTGATGGATAGCTTAAGTGATAAGCATAAGGGGCTATGGATAACATTGAGCGAACATAAGTTGAACATAGGCTTCATCCAGGTAGGGGCATGCTTTTGAGGTTGACCCTTCACGAAGAGGGGACCTCTAATGGTGAGGTTCATTGAAGGGTCAGCTCTAGAAAGAGAGAGCAGGAACCAAGTAAGAAGGTTGGAATCCTAGACTCTGAGGTACGAGGAGAAGTAGGGAGTTGAGGATGATGCGACCTAAGTGGATGATAGTGGTTGCCTTATGGTTGACCCCTGGAGGCTGATGATATCTTGGTTTCCTTTAGAAGAACCAAACCCTAGAGAGAAGATGAGGCTTTTGGCACCTATGTTCCTATGGTATAAGTGGTTACCATCTGAGAAAGGAAGAAGAAGTTTTGTATACCCTGGAGAGGTTTAGTAATAGGTTATGAGGTCTTGTATCTTAATTTTTGTTCTCGAGGAAGACTCAACGTTAAAGTGTCGATCGAGGAAAAAGGATGACCCAATACATGTTTGGTTTGAGGTTAAGAGTTTGTGCATGCATTTGGTCATCCAAAAGTGAACCTAGGGTTCATTGGCCTTAGAGGGGAAGTGGTGGACCTAATGCTCGTAATGAGAGTTGAGTTTCTTGGATGCGTGCATGGAACTTCCTATGTTGAGAGGAAAGGAAAACCCCTTACGTTTAAGGAATGTTTGGCAAACCCCTCCCAGCTAATTTGATGACATGGGAAGGTATGACCCGGATCTAATGTTGATGGATGAGAACCCAGATGACCTAGCATGGTTTAGTGGTCTACTTGTGCCTTAATAGCTTACTAGGATTAAGCATATGGATGTAAACCCCAGAACTAAGGATGTTTGTGACCTTGTAGTCAAGAGTTGTAGTTTCCTCCCATCTTGGGAGAGGGACCCTTTTGAATGTGTACACCGATTTTTGTGAAAACCTAAAAGAGGTCTCATAGGATCTTGAGAAGCTAAGTGAAAAGTACATGGTATGAGGAAGAACCTCTAGACCCATAGATAGCCATCTCTAAGTGCATATGGATGTGTTACCATGGAGGTAACCACTATGGGGCTTGACCAAGGTAGGTAGGTTGCCATGATCCCTATGAAAGGATGAAAGTCAGCCCATGAATGCAGTGAGAGACATGATGAAGGCTTGGGTAAGGTTCTAAGTTGAATATGTACTATAAGAGAATCCTAAGTCTATCCTAGGGTCAAGTAGGGATAAGACCGATGGAAGTAGGAGTTGCCTAATTCCCTAGTTGCACAGGACCATAGGGTCAGGAGGTAACATCTATCATTGTCTGAGGGCCATGGGTTAGGAGATTGATCACCTCATGAACTCATGGGACCCAAAGGGCAGATGAGTAGGGCACTCTTTTGATGCATGAGGGAAGAGAGATGACCCTAAAAGTGTCAGTACCCTATAGACCTAGAGGAGATGACCAAGGGATGTGTTTAAACCTCAGTAGGTTCAAGGCTAGTTTTCCATGGAAGTAACTTTGATATCAAGATGATCATAATATAGAGACATAAACAGAACGTTTCAACTTAGATTTAAAGGTGTACTGGGAAGGTGGGATGTACCATCTCTACTCATGGAACAGGAAGAACTTTGTATTTGGACTACAGCCAAATGCTTATTTCCTCTTGTTATGGGGGTGAGAGATAGGACATTATGCATGCCATACACCAAGGATGAGAGATGATGTAGGTTGGAACGTTGCCACGAGACATGGGGACAGAGAAGCTAACATACCCTGGTAAAGTGAATAATACATGGATGGTTTGCAAACACTAAGAGGAATGAGGTAGTCACTTTATGAGGGTGTTTTTATCATGAGATATGAGTCATACAAGATTGAGTTTGATCACCAAGAAGATGAGCTCAAAGTGTTCTTAATGGAGATAGACATAGAGTTTGAGGTGAGATGATAAGTGAAATACATAGAAGTGTATGTCTTCAATGTCACTTAATACCTAAAGGATGTGAAGTGGTAATGAATGCTCTGGTAGAGATATATCTGACTAGTCTGGCTAGAAGCTAAAAAGAGGTTGTTAGGCTAACATTAACTTTGGAAAGGAGATATGTTTGGCTAATACTCAGATGTAATGAGATCTGTTGGACAAGTTGATGGTTGGATTAGCCAGTCTAGGCCTTGATGTAATGAAAGGAGGGTTGTAGAACCTCAAATGCACTCTTTGAATAGGAAGGTAATAAAACCCTGATGTGAGTGGTTTAGGGTTTCTCAGGAATCGATCTTGAGGAATCATGACATATAAGAAATCATGATTGAAGATCACCATACACCGTGGTACTACCAAGATAATAAGTGACATTAGTACTTTAGGTGCCTAAGATAAAGTTGCATGTGGTATATGGCCATGCAAGCTGAGGGTAAATGACGAACACTAGTAACCCAGTGCATTGATATAAAGGATAAAGAGTCCTCGAGAGAGAAAGGAAGTTCATCTCTAAGGATTTTGAAGTCTTCCCTAGACCAAGGAAGGTCAAGATGCAATATGGGTTATGGTAGAATCAGATTTCCTGGATGACATAAGAAAGAAAGAGTTATGTCACGGGACATATTTGGTTGAACTACCCATGAGAGAGATGGTTCAACTACACCATGATGTGAGTTCAAAGGTTCTTGAGTTTGAACTAAAGGTTCCCTTCCAAAAGGTGGAAGTAGGTACGTGAAGGACTCGATGGTAATATAGTTTATCACCCCTAACTATTGGTTAGTATGATCCAGACTAAAGGGTCAGATGAGAGCACATGTGCTCATTCAGGTTGATAGCTATAGACAGTTCCTATCCTATGAAAAGATATGAAGATAACCACCATAGTCAGTATTGGAATTTAAAGAAGCTATGTAAGAGAGGCTGTGTCAGTCACCACTTCAGTAAGGTGATGTTGGTGAAAGGACCACGTGATGGTTAGAAAAGGACCATAGTGCGTGTAGATGAAGTCGCTTTGATCGTGCAATGGCTGAAAGGAGCCTAGAGATGACAAGAGTCGTGAGCAAAGTAGACTGACATATAGTTCACTGTGGGAGAATATGCAACATGAAAAAAAATCCGACCCCTCTAAGATTATAGTTAAGAGGGCAGAGTCCCTGATGCATGGGTTCATTTGACATGGTTTGGTGAAGAAGGTTAAGTTTGACCTTACCCCTCAAGATAAAATAAGGTGCAATGAGTTCCATGTGTCCAATTTAGAGCACTATGCGAGATAACCCAACCACGTGCTAAGCAATGAACCTAGTGAGCCCCAAGGGAGGCTGAAATGGCCTGAGTCCCATGTGTAGTTTATAGACGCCAGGATGAAAGAACTCAGAGAAAATAATATGTGATGATAAAGGTTCATTGGAAGAGCCATGAGTACGGTAAAGCCACATAGGGGCTAAATATGTACATGGAAAAGTCTCATCCTGAATTATTTGTTTGCTTGATTAAATTTTGAGGACAAAATTCCTATAAGAGAGGAAGGATGTTATAACCCCAATTTTTGGGTTCAATTGGTGAGAAATGTAATTTCTCATATTAAAGATAATTGAAAAAATAATGATATGATTTGTTTTGAATAAATGGATTCCATTCACAATAGCCTTGATTGGTTGCTTTGTGGGCTTTATTGGCTATTGGTCCCAATAAAAAGGAATTTCAACTAATTAATGAATAATTGAGATTTGAGACAATAAATATGTGGAAACCTCTAGAAGGCAAAATAATGTAATCCAAGGATGGATTTCGTGCCTCTTAGGTTCCTTGGGTGCCAAGGAGTCCAAGATTGCTAAGAAAATGCAATAAGAAAAGAAAAGCTCAAATAAGTATTTCTTTATTAAGAAAGAAATTGAGAATAATGATAAAATGTGGAAAATAAGTGAAAAGAGGTATAATTGAGTTATCCTTTGTGGAATTTTGTATCCCAAGGATTTCTAATGATAAAAGGAATACCAATGAGGAAAATAAAAGAGAAATAAAGAAATCCTCGAAAAGAAAATTTTAGTTTTAAACTCTTGAAGTAAAATGAGACCATCAACATTGTAAATACATTATTTTTGACAAATATTACAGCACTAGAAAGGACAATTAACTATATAGGTACAAAAAACCATCAAATTATAGTGATGAGAATATGAGTTCCCTTTTTGAGAGGGGTTTCTATTGAGACACATTAAAGTGGTGTTGGAACACATTCTAGTCATAGGGTGATACTTTTCAAGTTAGATTTGTTTGGTACTAAAATGACAATTAATATTTGTGATTATTAATATTAGTTAGTTGCACTATAACTTATCTCCATTTATGTGGACATTATAGAATATTTACTTATTCATGTTTACACCATATAATTACATACTACATTTTTAAGGAGATTTATGAAAAGTATACTCATGGGATTATTTATTTTCATTAGATAAAATTTAAGCTATTGTTAAGATCTTCCTTTCCTTTCTCCCATCATAACCTTGCATCATTGCAAGGGATGTAAAACCTACACTTCATCAAAATGATTGGACTGAAGAGAAAAAATTACTGATCTTGTAGCACAACACTCTACTCGATAATAGTGTTATTAGTGCACTCTATGCTAGGCCTCTATACTTGTATGCAACTATAAATCTAGTTGTAAAAATAGTGGAATTGCTTATTAGTTAATAAATCTATGTAAAAATGTTAAAGAAGTTAGAGAATTTGTTGAGTTATTCAAATATGGATGTGTGGAAAATTGTCTCCGACTTGCGGTCTTTCAATTATTAGGGATACAAGGGCTCCTACATGTGCCACCTTTAGTCAGGGGTGGGGGTTTGATGGCCTGGGAGCACCACCCTTCTCCCCTGAGATGCTTTTGTGCGTGTTTTTCTATGGTCAGGGTCCTTAGGTGGTTTCTTGAGTGGGTTTTGTCACTACCTTCACCACCTTTGAGTTGTGGTGACGAGCCATCTACGATTCTCTTGGATGTAATGGGTGCTCAACTTTGGTGGTTTGGGCCTGCATGCAACATCCTCAAGCCTCATCATTGTTGGGGTGGGTTTACTTTTCCCCCTTTCCTCCTTTCATTAGTCTTCTTTTGTTTCTATTGTTCTATGTTTAGATTTAGGTTTTTCTAGCTTCAAATATGCACAATGTAGTTGTCATTCATCAAAGTTATTTGTTTATTAATCCCACCTTAGAGGTTTTACGGATGTTGTACCAATATGGTTCCAGATGAGACAAAAACATTTTGTGGAAGAATTACTGAAAAGTGTATAAATTCAAAGAAGAAACAGCAGATTTAACGTCAAAAACTTTCCTGAAGATGAGAAGAGAAAAACCACAGGGCAATATTTCCCAACAAGCACTATGTAATTAAGATTATAACTCACACTGCCTGGATATAATCACCCCTAAATATGGGTAGTCCTTCCCACCTGAGAACAAAGATGAGGAAGAAGAGAATCACACCCAATGTGTATAATATATTTATATTTACTTGATCTCCTCATGACACCGTTGTCGTTGCTAGGGAACACTTGATTCCACTGTGACCATTGACTGAGTTAGACCGTTGCTTCTATGGCATCATTGTGTCTGTAGCTGCCAATCTCTACTTTTCTTTAAGGCAATGTGATGACCCCAAATTTTCTAAAATGTAATCTAATATGTGACATCCAAATTAAAACCTTACCTCGGTGAGAATCCCAATTCAAACACCACACTTCCGCCGCCCTCCGCCGCACCTGTGGAGGTCCGTAGCTATGGTCGAGGTGGTCGGAATTGGGCCAACAGCCGCACCCACCGTTTTACTAGCCTGCAGGTCTACTGGGTGATATGAGCAGAGATGGAATCAAGGTAAATGTGGCTTACCACCCCAGATCTTCATGGTTGCTTCATGCTTCCACTAAGATCACGCCACAATTGCTAATGCCCCCGAAACTGCTCTATACTTTCTTGGATAGGGTTAGCACTGGAAGAAGTAGGAGGAAGGGTTGTATTGCGTGGTATCTCTCTGGATCTTGACCAAGGTTTACCCCTTTTTATAGGGTGAGTGTATCCACGTCCAGAGACATTGATCCAAGAGAAACTGGGTTTTCTCTCATAAGGAATCCTATTACTTCCATGAGAAGTAATCTTCTCTCTCTACTCAGATGGCTTTAGCACAGAGTTCATCTTGTACATGTTGCATATGATGTAGACCGAGATGATTAAAATACAAAACCTATTACGACCCCACCTTCCGATAACCCCCAATTAAGGGAGACCGAGAGGTAGAAGTCGCACCCATAACTTTCGGATCAAAGGTTTGGCAGTTAACCAAGAATAATTATTAAATTTTAACAGACTATACTGAAAAGCGGTAAGAAAATAAACTTTTGCATACCTTTTGAAAATTTGGATCTCTAAACTTCTATCCACATATGAAGTACTATTCTAACTAATCCTCCTTGTATTTTAGTTCGTGAATTCACAATATTTTGATTTACTATTTGTCCTTTTGGCTTGTACCTAAAACGCTGACAAACAAAACGTCAGTCAGCCGAAGCTGGTATGTGGGGGAAACAATAAACGTGCAACTATGGTAACAACGTAATCATTCAATTAATCATTTGACAACCAAGATTACACTTTAAATATAACTCTGCGATCCAAGGGTACCCTATCCTCTGTGCTGTCCCCATTAAACCCCTCATGATCCACCTATCAAGTGAACCAGTTTCTAGGGTTGAGTCACATGGAACTACTCATAGGTAGACCACTCCTTAACACATGGTACGCTAAAGAGTCTCATGGCACTACACGTAGGTAGCCCAATTTCTAACTCTCGGTAACCTAGACCTTGTTGTAGGATTACCCCTTTTTTTAGCCTTTTCAAAACAAGAGGGGTGGACCCGGATCTTGCTATTTATACATGTATATTCATAGTGATAGTCATAGTCACTTTATAGATGCATGAAATAAAAGAATACAACAATTATTTCAAGCCATGAGGGAAACGTCGATAAAATCCCCGGAAAACTAGTCGGGATAATCATAAGCGTAATCACATACCTGATTTGATGATTTCACAAGCATTAAGCAAATCCAACCAAGCATGCAATCCAAGCAATTCAACAATCACATAATTCCTGAAAAGAATATGTACTGTATTAATTACACACTTTATCAAGAACCTACTTTATTGACTTGGATTCACTTTCTAGGGTTTCTGTATCCATTTTAGGGTTTCGTTTTGTAATTAGGGTTTTCCTTCATCTTTTACCATATTAAACCCTAATTTTATGCCATTACTCATAAACCCTAATTATCTCATCTATTCTTTAATATTAAGGTATTCTGAACAACATATAACCCTATTTTTGGATTTAAAGGTATCATTACCCATTAATCAAGTTCATTAAGCTTCTTTTACATTAAAGCTACTATTCTTATCCTTTTAATCCATAACAAGATCATTATGCACATCTATGATCAATTCAAAGTTCATTATGGTTTAATCACAAATGAACTCGATTTGCCAAAATTCTACCTTTTATTCATGAGAAAACCCTAATTACTACATTTAGGGTTTTTATCCATAATTAAGAACTTTTGTACTCTAAATAGCTTAGATTCAGCATGTTTCAACTTTAATCATGAAATTAACCAATTAAAGCCATTAATGGTCTCATTCACTAATATTAGGATTTCAAGGCTCATTAAAGCATTTTAACATATCAAAACCCCAAACTAAACCATTTTAGCCCATGAATTATCTTCTTAGACATTCAATGCATCTCTTCCTTAACAAGAGTTATTATGCCGGTAGATTATCCATATTAATCATATCTATCCCATAGAATCATCTAGTTAGGGTTTTTCTCATATTAAAGCATTTAAAGTTAGAAACGTTATCTCCTTTTCGAACTAGGATCATATTCAGGATATAAAATTGTTTTAATGGGTTCCTTGCATTTTTCTGATCAAAATTCATATATAATTTGTCTTGATCGGAGTTACCAAGCACTAGCTATGATTTTTGTAATAAATCACTTACCAGAGCCAATAGCAAGCTGCCACGTGAATCCTTCCATGCAACTTATGCGCCCAAATTGGAAACATAACTAAATGACACAAACACCCCTTCTTGAGTGGCCGACTCTTAAATGCCCTAAGGGGCATAACTGTCCAACCCGCCTTGGTCACCCTCAACCTCATGAACCCTATTCTGCGTCTGACTATGTCACTCATTAGCAACCACATATCTTTCTTCTATTTGAATTGTATCACAATGGAGATTAGTGATACTAACATTATTGAAACTCCATTTGTGAGTCTTCATGATCTGATTGCAGAACCAATGTAACTATGACAAGTTTCATTCTAAATTGATTAATCAAATCACATTGAGATTTATGACCAAACTTCAAAAGCTATATAGATTTGTGAACTAATTATGGGCATAACCATAGTCCCCAATGTCTAGTTAAGAGGCAGTAAAGGTGTTGTTATAATTATAGGAAGCATTAAGAATATCTTAAGTCTACAACTAACACCCAACAAACCTTAGGACTCTAGAAATTGATTCAAAATGATTCTCTACAATTCCAACTGACCATGATATTTTTTTGTTAGATCCATGATCAAGTATGAAAATATGATTCGATAGTTAACAAATGAATTTGTCCAAAATGACCCAAAACCTTTCATGATTAGATATCATCTTTGCTAAATTAATATATCAAGTTCCCTCATTTTGGAAGGATGTTGAGTAGAGTGGATGTCAAACTGATTGAAAATCCACTATATAATACTTTTCTTAGACATTATTAAAGAGGCCTAGACCTGAGACAGATGTCTTACCTGGTCACTTGGATTCGTCTTTTTACGTCCTTTATGTAATTTGTGATTCAATTCAGGATCACGTGCACAACAACCAAACCAAACAATCATACAGACCAATGTCAAGTGAGACACCTACCATGAACACACTCTTCTTTGGGAGTTGGACTCTATCATGATTTGGTCTTGGATTTGACCCTTTCAACCCAATTTTTGACTATAGAGATGGAACATGCCTCAAGAATGTTCCCCTACCTCTTTTGATTGGTCATTGTATCATCAATCAGATACATTCGGAAGCCTTTGGAAGGTGAAACCTCACACCAAACTCACACCATCATTCCAATCTTTATTGGTCAATGAAATGCTAGAAAACACACCTAAGTTGAAACCTTGAGAGACTGGATACACCCCATTCATGCACCTCTCTCTCTCTTTTCCCACTTTGACTTGTCAATGAAACACCAGTGAGATGCACCAGAAAACCTCTATACGGAAGGGAAACCACTTGGCATGCACCCTCATCAACTCCTAAATTGGGCGGGGATTCACTTAAACCTAAACCATAGTTAACCACTCACCCTTATTAATATATCCCCCATCTTCCATTGACAGAGGCTAGAAGGATGACACCTTGTAATGAAAATTAAAAAGGAACCTAGCATTCATTAACTCAGACCATGGCAGTTGTGACCCATTTGACATAGACTTAATAATCTAAAGAGGAATCCTTTTCCTTCAAATGAAAAACTACCCACCATTCCCTAAAACAAGGATCATGATATTCTAACCTCTAAATAAAAAAAACAAAAATAGAGAAAACTATCCATCTTGACCTCCTATGTCGTTCAATAAAGGTTGTCAGCTCATAACAACCATATATATCTATCTCCTCATCCATTTCCAACCACTAGTGGGGTAATGTGAGAACCTATGGTTGATCATTGAAACCATATTTTTATAACTTTTACATGTATACTCATTTATAAAATATAATCTAACAACTATTCCTACTCACAGGTAACCAGATGTGTAATTTTTTTTGTATGATTTCTTACCTCATCCATCCACTCCCCAAAGAACAATTTTAATCTCTTCATTTTACTTTTAAACATGGAGGGAATCTGATTTCATTTTCTTTTTCCAAACCCATCAATTTGTGTCAATCATCAGTTTAGATGTTGGCAGTTGCACCTAAAAAGCAAACACAAACACCAAATTCCTCTCGTATCATGCATTAGAAATTATTCTTCACACTACTAAAGATTGGAGTCCATGTCAAGAAACTATCTATGGTGATCTACTCGACTACAAAATTTCATCTCACTTGGATCCATCCAAAACTCCTCCACAACAAATTCTATGCAATTAAAAAGTGGTTGAGGGAAACGAGGGTATTGTCATGCAGTATGATTTTACAAAATCCAATACTTGTGATGCACGAATCATGAACTAACTAATTATCTCCTTTCATATCCCCCTCTATGACAAAATCATTGAAAAATATTCCATTAATATGGTTCATCTTAGAGAGCCAATTCACCCAATCACATTACATTCATAAATTCTGAATTGTGATAGAGGCAGTACGTGGAATACAATGTTTATTTCTATATCCTATGATTACATGTGTGGCCTTTGACATATAGAACACATCGAAAAACCTACCTACTCCACTTGTGCATCACACAATACGGAATTCCTAATGCATACATTTCTTATGGCACTCTAAAAATTTTGATCATTTGTAACCAAAAGCATACAATGGATGATCACCCCTTATCTTGAATCCATATTCCCTCAACATGTAGTGGATGAGACTCATATACATCTTTCAAGCCTACACCACCAATGCAAAAACCCACCTCCAGTCTCATGTAGATTTGACATGGCTGTTGAAACTTTTTCTACTGTAAGGAAAAATTATCATGACCATTTTATGTGTACTTGTTTTTCACTGAAAAGGCAATTTTGTAATGAGATGTTTCAAGATTCACCCTAAGATTCATCAAGAATACAAGGAAATGACCAAGAGTAATTCTATACCATCTATAGCAAACATTGCTTCTATCGAAACTAGGAGTGACAAAGAAACCCTCTTGCCCAAAGAGACAACAAGCATACTTTTACATATATGAAGATGAAGAGCTTTGGTACCTCCATGTATTTAACCAATAGCGGCATATCTTCATTTTTCATCTTCCTTGTCTATGGGTACAACCTCTAACACATGCGTCACAAATCATGTGTCATACATAATATGTCTCCCAATTCATATATTTTGAGGAATCCCTACTCTCAACAATATTCATTGATAGAAATTATAGAAATTTCTCTTATTGTCATATCTCATATTGGATATGTCACACATGAATCATCACTTAGTGCAAATACCACATTTTCCATAGTGTTGTATTTTTCCAACTTAAATGTGAATCTTCTTGTTGTTGGAAAGTTTTGTAATCCATTATTTTTAGTCATTTTATATAAATTTTGCTATTCTATTTAACACTCATGTTCAAGCTAGGGGATTGGGATTATAACTAGAGTTGATGATATATGTAATGTGCATTCTTCATGTTGCATAGAAAACTCACACATCCATTGCTAGAGTAATTTTGACGTCCCATGATTTGAGACCTTGGATATAATGATCTTAAAAGAAACCACCGGATGACCTATATAACCAAGATGTACATCATTTTAAGGGATCTCATTACTAAGAACTATAAGTTTAAGGGTTCTTATCCCAAATTAATTCTGATATTGGTAACATGTTAGGAAGTTGATCTTGGGTTGTGCATGAATGAGGACAAAGTGTGCAACTAAAATAAGTGGTAGTATTTGGGGCTATTCGTTGTTCCTGGAACTGTACTAGAGCCTTGGAAAATGCGTCCGAGCATTACAAGTGGTATCAGAGCCAATTCATCTCCAGTAGGTGGGCCACATATGAACATGTGGAACTTCAGTCCGTAGCCGTGAACATGTGGAAAGGGATAACCAATGTGTTGAGATTAATCCATCCTTGTCCTAGTAGCCATGAATGGGAGATGGGTGTGCAAAGACTACTTTGGTTATGCATTGAAATAGGGAAGATATTATTTAGACATATAGTTGAGCCTTGAGAGGATTTCAAGAGTCTAAGTGGGGATATTATAACATCCCATGAGTTTAGGCCTTTGGTATAAGGATCATAAGAGGAATAATTAGGTTGTCCATATCATCAAGGTGCACCTCCTTTTTTGGGAGATGATCACTAAGGGCACTGTAATTAAATTTTCTCAGGACATAGTAGTAGTAACATGAGTGACTTGTCAAGAAGTTGATTTTAGGTTGCGCATGAGTGAGAGAAAAGCATGGTTCCATTGACAATGGTAGTCTTTGGGCCACTCACCATTCCTAAAATTCTACTGGGCCCTAGGTAGTGGGCTCGGGCATTACAATGGTGTTCTCACCCACTACATGTTATCATAGATTAGGGCATATATCTCCAAGACATAGTAGTAGTGTACTTAAGTTTGGTACTCTTAGTTTAGTTTGTACCTCAACATGATTATAAGAGTGCACAAATTACAAACATGTAAAAGTTGTATCTCTACCTTTATCAAACATAAGGAATAAAAGTAGCAATCCTTTTTTACTTGTTCATTCTAATTTTGGGGTCCTATACTTATTACCTCTAGAGTTCATTTCAGTCACATCTAACCTTTATTATATACTTGAATTAGAAACCCAATTTCAAATGTGCACATAATGAATGCATATTCATCCTAGTTTTAGACATATTTTTAGATTAGTTTTGCATTTCTTTCCCTCTTTTCACTTAAATATTAGCTTACATTTATGTTATTTTAATTTTTTGATAATTTGTAGGAATTTGATATAATTCCTTGGTTCTCATGGTAGGTTAGATCTTCATATTTAATACACCAACATCAGAGATGTTGGTACCGCTAACTGACTAGAGGGCATAAGAACCTTTTAGTACATTGAATAGATTATACTGATTAGTCCCTTCATTGGTTCGTGTCATTCTTCATAGGCAAATATCCCTACCCTCTTGGGTGGATTCACCTTGTATTTAAGTTCTATTAGTTCTCTTTGATTATGACTTTCCATTGATTGACTTTAGATGGAAAGTTCAACTCAACAACTAATGAAGTTCCAAACTCGTCGATAGATGACACTCATGTGCACTGTTGACTAAGGATCTCAAACCAACAAAAACCCAAGTTTTTCCTTCTGATGTAAATCTGGCATGCATACCTACTGATGGAATTATTGCATTCATCTACCATGATAATCTTCTGCTAGAATTCCTATGTGCCACAAATGACAAAGCTTTTGCATGTTTGTTTAAAGAATCCTCTATGTGTTTGAATTTTAATGGGAATTCTAGGAGTTGTGGGAACCCTTTTCTTCTTCTTGCATCTATACATTTACATCCACAAAGGCCTAAATCTAACTTATTGTAGGTGGTGAAGTTCCAAATCCTAGTTCACTTCTTAAAAATATATGGCCATGGTTTCTATTGAAGGATCCTTCTCCAACACCATCAGGATGACAAAATTAGTCTTGAGCATCCATATCCAGTTTCCATCAATACCTCCACCTCCACTTTTTCCAAGCTTCCAAGGTCCAGACGTCGAAAAGAGGCTACTAGTATGACTCTTATTTCCATCACCTGACAGCCTCCTCTGTGAGAACTCATTACATTAAATGAGATTACTCAAAAATAAAACACAATCAGTCCCTAATTAATCACATACCCAAAAATATGGATAAACTTAAACTGATTTCAGCATCAGCACCCGCTCATAAACATTTTCACAAGATCCCAAAATCATTCTTATATCCGTACTATGCCAAGAATTTGATACAAATTGATCTACCGGCTTAGCCACAACATATATACACAGGAGAAAATTATTCATATTGGTCACACAAACAAACATAACATGCTAACAAAATCTCGATTCATTTGAAATACCATATACAAACTTTTCCTTCCCGGACCTGAGAGTACAGGGACGACTCTAGGATACACTAGAGATCTAATCAACTTTATCAAAGATTCATTACTATAGCTCCTCTTTGCTGCCACATGGTTATTTTTGTCACTTTTGATTACCTAAAAAAATGTGGCGAACCACAAGGGTGAGACCCATGTCCCAGCAATAGATATAACCTCCAACAACATTTATTGATTACAATAAGTGATTAAATAGTTAAGAAGTTTAATTAGAGATAACAAGTACAATCAATAATACTGATGATTAACAAATTAAATAAAGGAGTATATAATAACTATCATCATTATCCAGACTATCATCCTTTATCTTGTTGACAATATAAGCAATTTGATAGCATATGAAGCTCTAGCATCATGGACAAGTCTAGTGACATAGAATAGCTAACAACATGAGCATGTCTAATTGGTTGAACATATAAACATCATAAGAAGTGCTAACAACATAAGCACAACTACCTAGGTAAACATAACTCACAACATGAGATAGCTAACATCATGATTATAATCAGCCGTAGCAGTATAGTTATCAACATAAGCATGGCTACTGTATGTATGAATCTACAATCTTAAGAATATCCAAAACATAAGTATATCTACTATCTCTTAATTGCACTAAGCATCATCTTTATGCAAAGAGAACAAATAAGGGTTTTCATCCAATGTGAAGTGTCATGTATAACCCTAAACAGATATGCTATACAATTGTATTACATCTTTTATTATGCCCAGAGGAATTTGAGGATACCACTCAAAATCCAAGTAACCACTGCTAAGTCAAAATTAGTTCCATACAAGATCTAGGAAGAGTCGGACTCCTAAGATCTTGTCCGCCCCCGGTCATTATGGATCCGCCACAGTGACACATAAGGTCAAGTTGCTAATAGCCTAGTTCGTCCTTGGTACAGGTAACAACACTAGTGAAAGGAGGTGGGTACGCATACCTTACCATACGAGGTACAACCGCAGTTATCCTCCAGTCTTGTCACATATATAATCACCAAGACACGACCGTAGCTGTTCTCAATCAAATTAGATGTATGAGGCATGACCATAGCCAACCTCCACAATCTGCATTGTTGATGACAAGGATATATCCTCAACTTGAAACCCCCACAGACTCAATACTATGTGCTCCAAGTTTCCCTTTGGAATACTCATTTCACCATCTGGAAAATGCTGACACTCAGATGGATCTATGTTACAGGGAGCTACATGATTAGGGTTCCACTTGATTGGTTATGCCAATTGGGTGAATTAAGGATGCATCAAACCAGTGGACATACAAACCCTAATTCACTTCTAGCAAGCATATAACTATCACAACTTTGAAAACATATAAAACATGTGAAACATAATTCCAAATATCATCATCACATGGTACTATTCACTTTCCATTCAAGGGACCACACTAGACATCATACTATCACAAGATAATAATCTTTTTCACAATATCACAGGATAATAACCCTTATCAACATAAGAAAACTACACCTCATTTAGGGCTCAACCATGCCCAAAGGCCACTAAGACCATCATACTATCATAGGATATAAATACTTTTCACAATATCACAGGATATTAACCCTTATCAACACAAGAGGATTACACCTCATTCAGGGCACAACCGTTCCCAAAGTTCATTAAGACCATCATATTATTCCCTGTAATATCATCATTATCTTTGCATGCCTTATAACAAGGCTCAACAACATCACTTATATATCATACACCAAATTAGCATACTATTTCATTAATGAAATAGGTTATATTCATCAACAATCATTGCAGGGTTATATTAACATTAAGAACATTCCTTTATTACACCAACATTCAATGAATCTATATATGATTATCTCTCATCATATTCATAATGCACATGTTTAGCATAAGAAAGTATTAACCATGTGGCTATGATAACCACCAATTAACATACCAAAGTTATAATCATGTTAAGGAGGTTATTCCACCATCATTCCATCACATAAGAATGTTAAACATGAATACTCATATTTATCTATTTGCATTAGAGTTAGGTTCAACATGATAGATTATATCAATGTTACTAAATAGCACTCATACCCAAACCCTAACTCATAGCATCCCCATTGGATCATGGATGCATAAGGTGAAGCATAACCATCACATTCCATACCATTCTTAAGTATAAACCACACACAAATCAAGGTATAATGATTGGGTTATAGCATACTAGGGTTTCAACAATAATAATAGAGCACTTCATGATTGCATTAGTCAATCAAGGACTATTCATGCCCAATTACCATCATTTAGTTATATTAAAGCTAGGTATAACAAGCTATACCGCATTAGGGTTACATAACAACACAATATGGTTCTCAATTCTTCTATTCATATGAGTGAATAGGTAAGACTACCTTATTAAGGGTAACCCTCCATTTGTTCCATCATCATTCAACCTGTATCACCATACCACAATGTCACCCAAAACCATTGGATGTTTAAAAGGTAAGATCTTTGGTTGTTTACATAACTAAATACATTAGATAAACCACCTATGAAGTCCTTGGTATGTGCTCTAGAAATAGTCACCATCTAACCCAAGGAATCCCAGGATTAACAACACAAAAAGTTCCATTGAGAGTAGGGTAAAACCCACAATCGACTGTTCAGTTAAAACAAGCCATCCGTTGTCAACAAGTAAGCTTCTTAAGTTGATCATATAAAGGGAAACATCTAAATCCCATTATTAGGACCAACATATTACATTATCCATAATTCCACTTTGTTAGAGGAATAAACATTAGATCTTGATCATTGGGTCAAGTTCATATATTAAAACCATCAATTACAGTATAGGCTCGATAATTGCATCAAGTGACCCAAGAAACCATTGGTCTAAGACTTAATTGATGCTAAAACTATATGACTAACTCACCATATATTGTAGAAACCTGATGCACTGATCATTAAATCACTATAGGTTGTTAGATCAACACTATATTCATTAATCTACATCAAATATTAAGTTGATATCATCATTCATTGATAACATCAGTAGGGTACTTAATGGTTGATCATTATACTTCTAATTGATCCAAAACCTGACCTAAGGGGGTGACCATAGGTTGTCACCATCATTTGACACCCTTGATCACGAACATGAGTTGTTATGAAGACAACACCATAGGGTTGTTGCAATGGTACCATCATCGGGTCATGGTTTATAGAAGAAATCAGCTTTAAACCCTAAAAGTGACCATTGTTTGATAGGTGCTTAGCACCATAGGTTGTCAAAGCAACCTGATCCAAGTCATATTATACTTAGGAATAATATACACATGGTCAAAGGTTCATATATAACTGGAATCAGAATAGGAAACATTATAAAAATCGAAATCCTAGTCAAGCATAGCTTTTAGTGCATGGATCATCATTTTCAAGCAAGAACATGATCTAGTAAGCTTATGGTAAGCAATAAACGGGGAGAAAGTTATAAAACTTTCCCCTAATGAGAATATGAAATCCCACAAAGAAGAAATCTTGAGTAGGTAGGGTATAAAATCAAAGATTAATCTATGAATTCGTCCATCTAACACATTTTCTTCATCAAATGAGGAAACCCTAAGCATAAGGAGCAAGAAAGGTAGGGTTTTAGAGCATTAGAGAAATTTATACCATGGAACAGTAAGGTTCCGACCTGGAAAAAGCTAGGAAGAAGGATAAAAAAGAAATAGACATAGGGAAGAAGGGAATTCTTACACTTTTAGGTCAAGGTCACTAGAAGGAAGCTTTTTCAACCCTAAAATGAAGTCAATTTCAACCTTAGAGCCTTTCTTCAAGAAGATCCCCACTTTCTTCTTCCTTGGGTAGAAAAATTCACATCTAAATAGAGGGAGAACGAGGTTGGGAGAAGTAGGGAGGTGGTTGATAGATAATGGTTCATTTTGGTGCTTGGGGATAAGTATATGCCACTTTAAGATAAAGAAGAAGAAAAAGTTGAAGTTCTAGTATCTATCCAAGTGTCCATGGCCTTCATTTATTCAGAATGTACAAGCACACACAGAAGAATCTCCCCCATCATGTGTATATGCCTAATTATCTTTCCTTTGTCGAATTTCCCAGCCAATCAAATAATTCATTAGTTGATAGCTACTAAAGGTAGCTCATCTGTGAAGGGAGAAAACCCTAAAATACCCTTAGAGCAAACACCTTCAAACCAAGGTTTAAATAGGTGCACATGGATCAACATGCTCAAGAATGATGATAGAATATCCAAGGAACATAATTCAAGTGATAAATTGCAAATAAAACCTCTCAATTGGGTAAATTATAGAAAAGTCCAAAATGTGCATAAAATTACATAACTTGTTCAAACAGTGTCCAAATTGGACCAAATTTGAAACTTAAGTTTGTATTATGATTTCAAAGTATATCACAAGGTTATATTAGGGTTATAAGAATTCAATTATGATAATTAAGCTCATTCAACTCATTAAGCAAGTTTAGGGGCCTTACAACTATAAACCCCTAACAGGGATTTCTCCCCCGAAATCCAAGGTAAACAAAGATGGGTACTTCCTCTACACCTCATCCTATTACCTTCACATAGTTACTTGCATATAATGGTGATGTCACGTCATTCATACATATCTCATCTTGGGTTAGCATAAAATCCCCACCTAAGAAGACATTCTCAATATGGAATGTAGAAACTTTATTGTGTCATCTGTACAACTCTAGTAGTGATGTTCAACTTTGAATTCTAGCTATCATCTTGAAATTATATCTATTGTATCAACACATTACTCAAAATTCATTCTTGCTAGCTTTTTACCAATCATGCCATGTGTCCCATACCATTCCTTGAAGCATAAAAAAAGCAATGTATCCATCCTTTTTTTCACACTTACACCAGAACACTTGTCAGGTCTTTTTCAGCATCAAAAGAAATGTTGACGGTGGTAGTTGTCATTCGATACAAGGAAGCATCATTCCTAGTCAACCTTGTTAGGTGTGAAACAACAACACTATCTTCACCTTACTAGGATTTACACAACCTACTTAGAAGACATATCATGATCCCACAAAGACACTTAATCAACCCCATCTCACTCTTGTTCAACTTGCCACATATTTATTATTGCTTCGGCAACCCTAAGGTTTTTGAAGAAATATTGATCGTATTTTTGACCATATTTAAAATACTTTTGCTTGTCATCATTTAAAGCTTGATATAACTTGTATGACATGACCGGAATAGTCTATTCCTACTATTCATAAATTCTATTTGTACATTGGTTAGTCTAAAGGACATAACTCTAAACTCATCATGGTCATGTGAATTATGTCATCCAATCTAAATCTTATGTATTGATATTTGATCATAGGTTTATCTTAAAAGAACATGGTATTGCATATCTATTGACCAGCAAACCATCTATCCTTGATAGTGGGCTTGTCCATCTATCACTGAACCATACACAACATTATAGAATCACTTTTGTTTTTCCTTCCAAACAAATTTAGAGGGTCATCATAAAATCTTTCTCCCTCTCTCTCTCTATGGAAGAGGAATACTTGGAATGTTCATTTAATAAAAATCTCCAACCTTCACATATTTCTCATATTATGGATACATCTTGTATACTAGGATTCAATGCCTTGGTATCCACCTCATGTGCTATAAGGAACATACATCATTATATCATCTACTTTTACCAACATAAAAAATATCAAGAAATATAAGAGGAGTCTTCCTAATTATTGGAAGGCTCAAAAGCAAAATCATCACAAACTTTATGATCTTAGAACCATAGTCCAAGCAATCTTATTCTATAATAAGCTATCCATCCTCATGTTTAGAATGAATCCACACATACCAAGTGGTAGTAGCCCACTTGAAATTTGTGCCCTAGAAAGGAAAGACACAAAGGGAAACATTCTTCCCACATCATAGCAACATTGTTCAGGGTCACTAGTAAAAAGGTAACCAATTCTATTCTCATTGTGCATATTACAACTTCTTATGTATCATTTTACCTTTTTCATTTTTGGTTCCTTGCCATTAGCATATCTCATTACTTCTTCCTTGATGATTATTTATCACACTTGGGTATGTTCTCTTATTTTATTATATTTTTCAACCACTTATCAACAGGTAAATACTCATATTCCACATTTTCTTCATTAAATCAAGATCATCTCCCTTAATTTCTTTCACATGCCATGCTGATTATTCATTAACACTTTCTTACAAACATAGATTAGTCTGAGATTAACTTAGGTTCCACCTTATTTCTTTGCCATTGTTCCCATTAATCTTCTCATTTTGTACTTGTTATAGGAGTTCTTTCCATCTTATGTGGATTTCATACCTTGATTCACTTTATAAGCATATACTTATCTGTCTTTTATTTTATTATATATTTGAATCACATGTTCAAGAGCTCCTCTTTTTCTAGTTTGTATTCAGATTTAGATTTCATGGTGTTGTATCTTTCTCTTATAGTTACCAAACATTCAAGTTTTGATAGATAATGATGCAATTCTCATCTCTTTTAAGGTAGGATTGAGATATTCACACCATGATTTCTTATTCGTTATGCTCTTTATATTGTCTCAAAATGACTACTTGATCATAGTAATCAGAAAGATAACAATCTAAGAGTTCCATACTTACCTTTGTTCAATAATTGAATACCTGGCCAGGGCACCCAAATACTGATATTAGGCAGTATGCACCATATTTTTGTGTCATATTCTTAACTTAGACATCATCCTAGTCTTAAGTCGTAGTGTCCCTATAGACTCAATGAACCTAAAGCTCTGATACCAATCGGTGAGAACCCGTTACCTTAAACAGGATTACTCAAAACATAAAACACAATCAATCACTAATTAATCACATACCCAAAAATATGGGTAAATTAAAACTGATTTCAGTGTCAGCACCCACTCATAAACATTTGCATAAGATCCCAAAATCATTGTTATATCCATACTATGCCAAGAATTTGATACAAATTGATCTATCACCTTAGCCACAACATATATACACAGGAGAAAAATATTCGTATATGTCACACAAATAAGCATTAACACACTACCAAAACCCCGATTCATTTAAAACACCATATACAAACTTTTCCTTCTTGGACCTGAGAGTCTAGGGATGACTCTAGGACACACTAGACATCTAAGCAACTTTATCAAAGATTCATTACTATATCTCCCCTTTGCTGCCACATGTTTATTTTTGTCACTTCCGATTACCTAAAAAAATGTGGCGAACCACAAGGGTGAGACCCATGTCCCAGCAAGAGATATAACTTCCAACAACGTTTATTGATTACAACATTTTTAAGCAATTAAATAGTTAAGCAGCTTAATCAGAGATAACAAATAAGATCAACAATATTGATGATTAACAAAATACATAAAGGAGTAGATAATTACTATCATCATTAGCCAGACTACCATCCTTTATCTTGTTGACAATATAAGAAATTCAGCGACATATGCAGTTCTAGCATCATGAGCAAGTCTAGTGACATAGCATAGCTGACAACATGAGCATGTCTAATTGGTTGAACTTATCAACATCTTAAGAAGAGCTAACAACATAAGCACAACTACCTAGGTAAGCATGATTAGCAGTATATGCATATCTAGTTACAAAGGCATGGCTAGCATGCTAAACATAACTAACAACATGAGATAGCCAACATCATGATTATAATCAGTAGTAGTAGTATAGTTATCAATATAAGCATGGCTATTGTATGTATGCATCTACAATCTTAAGCATATCCACAACATAAGTATATCTACTACCTCTTAATTGCACAAAACATCATCTTTTTGTAAAGAGAACAAACAAGGGTTATCATCCAATGTGAATCATCATGTATAAACCTAAATAGATATGATATACGGCTGTATTACATCTTTTATTATGCCTTGAGGAATTTGAGGATACCACTCAAAATCCAACTGACCACTGCTAAGTCAAAATCATTGCCATACAAGATCTAGGAAGCGTCAGACTCCTAAGATCTTCTCCACCCCCGGTCAGTATGGGTCTGCCACATCGACACATAAGATCAAGATGCTAACACCCTAATCTGTCCTTAGTACAGGTCATGGCACTAGTGAAAGTAGGTGGGTATGCATACCCTACCATACAAGGTACAACCACAGTTGTCCTCCAATCTTATCACGTATATAATCACCGAGACACAACCACATCCATTCTCAATCACATCAGATGTATGAGGCTTGACCATAGTCAACCTCCATAGTCTGCATTGTTGATGACAAGGATATATCCTCAACTTTCCACCACCACAAACTCAACAGTATGCGCTCCAAGTTTCCCTTAGGAATACTCGTTTCACCATATGGAAAATTATGACACTCAGATGGATCTATGGCACAAGGAGCTACATGTTAGAGTTTCACTTGATTAGTTATGCCAATTGGGTGAATTAAGGCTGCATCAAACAAGTGGACATACAAACCCTAATTCACTTCTAGCAAGCATATAAATATCACAACTTTGAAAAGATATATAACGTGTGAAACATAATTTCTCATCTCACCATCACATGGTACTATTCACTTTCCATTCATGAGACCACACTAGTCATCATACTATCACAAGATAATAATCTTTTTCACAATATCATAGGGTAATAATCCTTATTAACATAAGAGGATTCCACCTCATTTAGGGCTCAACCATGCCCAAAGGTCATTAAGACCATCATACTATCACAGGATATAAATCATTTTCACAATATCATAGGGTATTAACCCTTATCAAAGCAAGAGGATTACACCCCGTTTAGGGCTCAACCATTCCCAAAGGTCATTAAGACCACCATATTATTCCCTACAAGACCATCATTATCTTTCCATGCCTTATAATAAGGCTCAACAACATCACTTATATATAATACACCAGATCAGCACAATATTGCATTAATGAACTAGGCTATATTCATAAACATTCATAGCAGGGTTATATTAACATTAAGAACATTCCTTTATTACATCAACATGCAATGAATCTAGATATGATTAACTCTCATCATATTCATAATGCACATGTGTAGCATAAGAAAGTATCAACCATGTGGCTATGATAACCACCAATTAACATACCAAAGTTATGATCATGTTAAGGAGGTTATTCCACCATCATTCCATCATATAAGAATGTTAAACATGAATACTCATCTTTATCTATTTGCATTAATGTTAGGTTCAACATGATAAATTATATCAATGTTACTAAATAGCACTCATACCCAAACCCTAACTCATAGCATCCCCATTGGATCATGGATGCATAAGGTAAATCATCACCATCACATTCCATACCATTCCCAAGTATGAACCCACACATAAATCATGGTATAACGATTAGGTTATAGCATACTAGGGTTTCAACAACAGTAATAGAGTACTTTATGATTGTATTAGTCATTGAAGGACTATTCATACCTAATTACCATCATTTAGTTATATTAAAGCTAGGTATAACAAGATATACCCCATTAGGGTTACATATCAACACAATATGGTTATCGTCCTTCTATTCATATGAGTGAATAGGTAAGACTACCTTATTAAGGGTAACCCTCCATTTGTTCCATCATCATTCAACCCGTATCACCATACCACAATGTCACCTAAAACCAATTGATGTTAAAAAGGTAAGACCTTTGGTTGTTTATATAAGTAAACACCTTAGATAAACCACCTATGAAGTCCTTGATTTGTGTTCTAGAAAGAGTCACCATCTATCCCCAGACATCCCTTGATTAACAACATAAAAAGTTCCATTGAGAGTAGGGTAAAACGCATAATCAACTTTTCAGTTAAAACAAACCATCCATTGTCAACAAGTAATCTCCTTAAGTTGATAATATAAAGGAAACAATCTAAATCAAATTATTAGGACCAACATATTACAGTATCCATCATTATACTTTATTGGAGGAATAAACATTAGATCTTGAAAATTAGGTCAAGTTCATATATTAAAACCATCAATTACAGTATAGGTTCGACCATTGCATCAAGTGACCCAAGAAACCATTGATCTAAGGCTTAATTGATGCTAAAACTATATAATTACCTCACCATAGATTGTAGATAGCTGACCCACCATCATTTGTGATCATTAAATCACTATAGGTTGTTAGATCAACACTATATTCATTAATCAGCTTCAAATAATAAGTAAATGTCATTATTGATTGATAACATCAACAACGTACTTAATGGTTGATCATTATACTAAAAATTGATCCAAAACCTGACATAAGGGGTCACCATAAGTTGTAACCATAATTTGATACCCTTGATCACGTCCATTAGTTTTTATGAAGACAAAACCATAGGGTTGTTGCAATGGTACCATCATCGGGTCATGGTTTATAGAAGAAATCAGCTTTAAACCCTAAAATTGACCATTGTTTGATAGGTGCTTAGAACCATAGGTTGTCAAAACAACTTGATCCAATTCATATAATACCTTAGGAATAATGTACATATGATCACAGGTTCATATATAACTGAAATTAGAACAGGAAACATTATAAAAATTGAAATCTTAGTCAAGCATAGCTTTTTAGTGCATGGATCATCATTTTCAAGCAAGAACATGATCTAGAAAGCTTATGGTAAGAAATAAAAGTGGAGCAAGTTATAAAACTTTCTTCTAATGAGAAGATTAAATCCCACATAGAAGCAATCTAGAGTTGGTAGGGTAGAAAATCCAAGAGTAAGCCATGAATTCGTCCATCTAACACCTTTCTTCATCAAATGAGCAAACCCTAAGCATAAGGAGCAAGAAAGGTAGGGTTTTAGAGCTTTATAGCAATTTATACCATGGAACAGAAATGTTTCGACCTGGAGAAAGCTAAGAGGAAGGATAAAAAAGAAATATACGGAGGAAAGAAGGGAATTCTTACACATTTAGGTCATAGTCACTAGAAGGAAGATTTTTCAACCCTAAAATGAAGTCAATTTCAACCTTAGAGCCTTTCTCCAAGAATATCCCCACTTTCTTCTTCCTTGGGTAGAAAAATTCACAAATGAATAGAGGGAGAATGAGGTTGGGAGAAGGAGGGATGTGGCGTAGTGAAAATGGCTCGTTTTGGTGCTTGGGGATAAGTATATGACGCTTTAAGATAACGAAAAAGAAAAAGTTGAAGTTCTAGTATCTATCCAAGTGTCCATGGCCTTAATTTATTAAGAATATACAAGCAAACACACAATAAGCTCCCCCATCATGTGTATAGACCTGCTTATCTATTCTTTGTCGAATTTCCCAGCCAATCAAATAATTCATTAGTTGATAGCTACTAAAGGTAGCTCATCCGTGAAGGGGGAAAACCCTAAAATACCCTTGGATAAAACACCTTCAAACCAAGGTTTAAATAGGCGTTCCATGGCTAAAAAATCTCAATAATGATGATAGAATATATAACGAACATAATGAAAGTGATAAATTGAAAATAAAACCTCTCAATTGGGTAAATTACAGAAAAGTCCAAAATGTGAATAAAATTACATAACTTGCTCAAACAATATCCAATTTGGACCAAATTTGAAACTTAATCTTGTATTATGATTTCAAATCATATCACAAGATTATATTAGGGTTATAAGAATTCAATTATGATAATTAAGATCATTCAATTCATTAAGTAAGTTTAGGGGTCTTACATCCACCCTTATCAACCTACTACTCACTTATAGTAGATTGATCCTAATCTTGAGATGGAAGACGACACCCCAAGCCCTCATCAAGGAGCATCAATTATCGATCTTGGTACTCTCTCAACCTCCATCATCCCTGTCATCAAGTAAGGGCATTTGAACACCAGAGATACTCCATTGTTGTCTTCTATGATGATATTTTTTTCTCTTTTTCCATTTTTACTATTGTTACTATTGTGATGAATGAGTTGTCAAATCTTTAGGGTGTGGAGAGTAGCCTCAATACCTATTCTTTCTCTTGTCTACTTATGTTAAGCCTATACTAGCATCACTTGTGATGGATCAAATGTTTTTTTACTTTTAAATGATATTTAGCCAACTATTTTGAATGTTTATCAGATCTTAGATGTAGAGAACTTCAAAGTTACGATCGGATTTATCATGTGATTCATGTTAAAACCTTGATGATAAATTCAAATGGGTATTTTTTAAATGAAAAGGTAAATTATCTATAGGTAACACGACATAGAGTATAGAGTAATATAAGTTCCGTTATAATTCTAATATTGAAAGGGGGATTTAACCTATCTCAACATTAGTGTATCATACTTAATATGATGCAGTAAGAAAGTGAATGATAGGTGACATTGGTGAAACCCAATCTACCCTAGTGTTTCCAACACCTACAAATTTAGAACTTTAATCCATCAATTTAATTACTGTAATCATGGTACAACCAAACCAAAACCCAACCCCTATGTTAAACACTAGTACTTGTGTGGTTAATTTGATTAGATTATTCTTAAATACATTGTACTTCAGGTTCAATTTTAAACTTTACTATGATAAGAGTAGTCCACTTGTGCATGGGGATTTTCATAGCCCTAGTTAAGGTAGGGATTTCATATCTAGGGAATTTTTTACTATGATAAATTACCACATCAACCACATCCAAACAAATTTTCCCTTACACAACTAAACATAATGATGCTTCAAAGAGTACACACATACATATTCTTGAAACAAGTTGTATCATGATAATTAGCTATGAAATTCCCCAATTCTTCTAGGTAGAATTCGACCTCACACCATCACATACACTTATGTCATAAATTTAATGCCCACTTAGAGTCTATCGGGGTCCCACCACATGAGAAAATCTACAACCAACCACCATGCACATATCTAAGTTTTTTTGTCTATAATTACTTTGATCTTCTTCCTCAAAATAAGTAACACAAACTTGATGCACAGTTTTCAAGTTATACCTTTCTACTACACAATGATGAACACTAAGGGTACTATTGTTTTAATCATGATTCTCATCCTTTTCACTTAATAAGCCATTCCTTCTTTCTTTAGGACACTTCTCACTACATTACCACCAACATAGACCACATATTTCTTCATGATTTCGTTACCTCATGGAGAATCCATTTCCACAACAACTACGAAGACAAACCTTAAGTTTGAAACTACCCATTTGAGATCCCCACAAAGATCGAGGCTACACTTTTTTATCCTTCCCCATGGAGTTAGGCTACCATGGTGAGCATCCCACCATGATTATGGTCCCAATGATTCATAAAAATTTTCTTCTACTGATAGTTGACCGGCCTAAATCACACGTCCAAAAATTGGAGGCGTATTTGAAGTAGTCGGACTTTTACATTTATAACCCGAATCATTCTAGGCCCCCGCAACTTTGTTTACGGGGTCGAAGTAGATATACGGGGTCAAACACTGGGACAAGGGTGGTAGTGTTGAGAATGCTGAATCGACACGGTGCACTCCGGTAAGGTAAAGAGATGATAAGGTTCCCCAAGGGAACAACATGATAAGAACTATAAAACAAAATAATTCTATCTCCAAATGGAGCTACGAGAAGAAATTAAGGTTTTAAGCATTTATCAGTTTTTAGGGGTTTTCGTGCAATGGAAACAGAGAGATAATACTAAAGCTACAACAAGGTACGAAGGAGAAAACTTCGATAAAACAAGCGGCATTAGAAACATCCCGTACCCCTCCTCTCGAAGCAGGTACCTCTAACCAAGCATCAACACCTCTCTCGAAGTTGCTGGACTTAAGTTAGAGTGGAAAGGTTACTAAAGCAACTCCGATTCTGGGCACTCTCGTACACCAGTATTGGACCAAACACTAGAGCCACAACACCTCTCTCAAGGATGTTGCAACGGGAAAACATGATTCGGTAGCTAATCGAAACGTGATCCAAGCGTACAAGCTAGAGTTCAGATGTTAACACAGCAATCATCCAACAAAGGTACCAAACATTAAGCAGCAGATAACTAAACTCTTCTAATTCCATTAACAAATAGGGGTCTGAGTACGTTGCATAAATGAAGGAATTAAATGACTGAAATAAGTAAGATAAGTATCGCCTCCTAGATTTAGAAGGACGACAGACAAAAGTAGACCCTCCAGCCCGATACCAGACAAGAGCCATGCCCGATACAACCGTGTCAGGCGGTACGCCCTCTCGGGCGACACACACATGACGGGCAGATGGTATCGTGCGAGGCGCCCTGGCCCGACACGTTCATGTCGGGCGGCACCCTCTCATGCGACACGCCGTGACAAGCAATACGTATTGGGGTTAGATATCGTGTTAGGCTATGGTGTTTCTTTCAGAACCGGGCACTCCTATCGGGCGACCCTTGTTGATTGATATCGGCCTACAGCGATGCCCGGGCCGATCCTAGGGGAACCATTCCCTCCGTCTCAGGATGGGGAAGTGCTCACCTGGTATTGCCCAGTACACCCTGAGGCACGATACGCGAGCTCCAAAAGCTTTCCTGAGTTAGCTTTCGAGAGAATCTGAACTGTTCTGACCTGTCTTTTCGGTCCGGTTGGGGAAGTTATGGTGCTGAGTAGCTACTATTTATAGGCAGTGGTTGGGGAAGTTATGGTGCTCAGGGCGCCATGTGTCCTCCTTATTCTTGTGGAGTTGGTGGATGGATGATATCAGTATCGCTCGGCCCCAGGATGTCGGCTGTTGGGCATCATGGCGAGTGGCTCCTGTCGGTGGGTGGACGGTGTCGCGCGGCACGTTTGAGTTGTCATGGCGAGCTCGACTCCCTGTCGGGTAAAGAGGCGTGTCTTCCGACGGTTCCTACTTGCGCGGTATCCTTACGTCACGCGTCGATGTATCGTGCTACCATGTCAGGCAGTGAGCATATCGACCGGCAGGAAAGCCGATGCAGGTGGAGCATGTTTGTGGGTCGGAACGGCCTTATAGATGATAAATGAGTCCAAAAAGGAGGAAAACTCTGCAAAATATGATAAATTTGAGTTTAGAGCATCGCGAAGTCTGTTTATTCAAAAACATGACCAAAAGGAGAGGAAAACAGTTTAAAAGGGCAGTTTTAACAACGAAATAAGGGCCAAAAACATCACAAAATTTGGTGTCATCAACTCCCCCAAACTTAGCATTTTGATTGTGCTCAATCAATATTTTAAAAATTTATTTGTGACTCGTCTTCTTGAACGGTAGAGCATTCAGACCATAGGCTCGAATGAGCATTGAGATGTCTTTCAGAGAATACGGCCCGACCACGAACAACAGACTTTGTCTTTCCTTCCTTATTTAAGCAAAAATGTTTCTTCACAGCTTCGGCGAGACTTGGGTGCATGATTCTGAAGTTAGCTTTCACACCAAACAGCTTCTGAGGGAAGAAAGTTGTGTGCTTGGGTAGGCTTAAGGATTTTTGGGAAGCCCATTCAGTATTCCCTATGATTAGGCTTTTTGAGAGAATACGCCCCGGATCTACCATGCCTAAAGATGGGTACTTTTGGAAAACAAGTGTGTATATATATTTTTTTCTTTTCTTTTCATTTGGCACAACTCTCATGCTTTTATTCACTCTCATAAGGCTTTTCTCTCTTTTTGGGATTTTTGTTGGGTAAGGGAAAACAAGAGGAATTTTTGTTGCTGTTTGGGCAGCTTTTTCTTTCTGCATACACGTCTCTTAGCCGTTGTAAGACTATTTTTCAGAATTTTTGGCGTGGAAAGTCAGTCTTTTGTTGTTGGAGGCATAATTTTCAGAAAGACATAACAAAACTTGCAAGTCCTTAGGGACAGAGAAAACAAACTGGCAAGAAGTCACATCAGGTTTTCACTAATATAGCGACTTTGTACATATGTATGGGGATAAGATAAGCAAAAATTTTCAAAATTTTTAGCAAAGTTTTATGAGGCATGCATATGCATTCATGATATAAGGGAAGCACAAAAGAACACCAAGGGAGCTTGAAGAAGAAAATTTTATACCTCCCTCACTGGTACATGGGTACCCCCCCAAACTTACTCCACACTCTGTCCCAAAGTAGTGAAGAAGTTAGGGTAAGGTAATGTTAACCCAGTGAGGGTTAGCTGGTGGTTGCGCTTGTGCCTAGGAGAAGCTGCCATTCATATTCTCCTCATTTGCTTTTGTGGTCGATGTTGTGGAGATGGTCAGGCGTCTCTTTATTTGATATCCAATCTAAGATGAAGATGCTTTTTAAGATACTTCTGTTGTGAACATGAACAAAAGGCCTGATCACCATTTATTGGACTCGTCAGTGTAGTCCACTTATCTCTTCCACTACTTTTCTTGATTTGGTAGCCCCAGGAGAGGTCCATTTCCTTATCATATTTTGTCTTCTGCGTGATTTAGGACCATCTCCAAAAGAGAAAATCAGTGGAAGTCTTTCTTTAGTGGCGTCTGGATTGAATGTGGGTATTTTGGGTTCATCAGCCATGAAGCCACCTCTTCGTTTTTTTTTCTTTAGAATCCACAAGTGTTTTCAAAAGCTCTGAGTATTCAAGAGCTCAGGAAAACAAAATGGACTCGTTACTTCTTCCATCCCTTCTTTCTTCCCAGCGGTTGAGGGTCCAGCTACCTCAAAATTTGGTTGTTTCTGCCCAACTGTTGTTGCTTCAGCTGCGGCCTCTGCCTCGATCCTCCTATCATGTTCGTCAACTCCAATGGCAGTCTGCTTCATAGGGTCCATATCTACTATCTTTAAACAAGATCATTGATCATTTAATTGCTAAATAGGAAAGACTTTAAATAGGTTCCAGTGTTGAAAAGAGAAACCGATAGCACGAAAAAAAAATCAACCTGTTACAAAGTCCGAGTGTCGTCCGTCAAAAGAACATCTTAGGCGATACCAAACTAGACGATTCAGAGAAAAGCAGCGTGTCAAACTCATTGCCCGACACAAGCGTATCGGGCAATACGTGTCTTTAAGAACAAAGCGCCCGACAGGGACTTTCCGACGGAAAAACATGTCGCCCGATAACAAGAACAAGTGAGGCGGCATAAGCAAGGGCGACACGGCTATCGCCCGATATGGCGTATCAGACAAACTCAACTGACATACGTGTCGCGCGTCACACATATCAGGCGGTACAACCAAAGTCGTCAGCCCGATACACTACGCACGATACAAAACTCAAGTCGGGTAAGCAGGCTTTCGGGCTATACCTTCCTTTCCAGAAGCTCTTGCGCGTCACGAGAGCAAAAGCTAGCAGGACGACACATGAGAAAAAGGGGAAACTATCGCATTATGTGGGTAGTGAAAGGAGTAAAAGTAGTAGCCCGACACGGTAAAACCTCTGTACTATTTATAGCAATCCCAGTCGGGGGTAAAACGGGTAAAATCAGGGTGTGCGTCAGCCGTTGGGACAGGTCATTCCCGAGACGAGCGGTCCCATCCGCCTAATCGAGGGCAATTATACATCTTGCTCGATACGGTCGGTCGTCGATTGGGAGTGCCATCCGTCATGGCTTTCGCAATCCCCGATATGCCGTTGCCCAAAACGAGCGGTTCTGCGCGCCTATAGAGATGACGCCCGATACGATCAGGAAAAAGAGGATACTTCCTTGATACGCGGTCAACCACAGAGCGGAGGAAAACGCGTTTGATGGGTAAAGCATCCTTGGCCTAAGGTTTAGCCCCGACCTTGGATAGTATTACTCATCCATGCTCATAAAACCAAGCAGTGGCCCATAAAACAGAAGAGTCAGCGCACGTGGCGCGTGCACTGACTCGGGCCTTATTACAGTCCAAATGTTAATAATGCTTGTTTTGCAAGAAAGTAAATAACATCCTATTCTAGGGAAAGTAAAGGCTCGGGATGCCTCCCAAGGAGCGTTGTGGTTTGCGTCGCCAGCTCGACCGATCAAGGTCCTTTACTTTTGGCTTTCAACAGTTTCCATGTCTTGCAAGTTGATCTCTTCCCTCCTGACAAAAGCTTTATCTTCATAGTACCTCTTCACTCTATGCCCGTTTACTTGAAAGACCTTGGTCGGATCATCCTTGTCGTAAAGCTCCATCATTCCTGATGGGTATATCTTTGACACAGTGAACGGTCCCGACCATCTCGTTTGCAACTTTCTGGGAACAAGACGAATGGAGGATTTAAATAATAAAACTTTATCCCCTTCACTTGCATCCTTTCTCCTTAGGTGGGCATCATGCCACACCTTCGTCCTTTGTTTGTAGATTTTTGCGTTTTCATAGGCATGCATCTGTAACTCTTCAAGCTCTTGTAGCTGCAAATATCTCCTTTCTCCAGCTTTCTCTAGATCCATATTCAAGAATTTAATTACCCAAAGGGCCTTGTGTTCCAGTTCCAGAGGTAGATGACAGGATTTTCCGTAGATCAACCTGTAGGGGGTGGTTCCAATAGGCGTTTTGTATGCAGTCATGTAAGCCCAAAGTGCGTCGTCGAGCTTTAACAACCAATCCTTCCTCGTCCGACTGACAGTCTTTTCAAGGATTAGCCTGATTTGTCTATTCGAGACTTCTACCTGCCCAGAAGTCTGTGGGTGGTAGGGTGTAGCGATCTTGTGCTTAACTCCATACTTTCATAGGAGTGCCTCAAGCTTCCTTTCACCGAAATGCGACCCACCGTCGCTTATTACAGTGCGTGGTACACCAAACCGAGGAAAAAATTTCTTCTCGAACAGCTTTATCATAGATTTAGCGTCGCATGTTTGGGTTGCCACAACTTCTACCCATTTCGATACATAGTCTACTGCCACTATAATGTATTGATACCCCCTTGATGGAGGAAACGGCCCCATGTAATCAATTCCCCACACGTCAAAGATTTCTACTTCAATCCAGTTCGCCATCGGCATCTCATTCCTTCGCCCTATATTTCCTATCGCTTGGCATGTCTGCAAATTTTCCATTTGGAACTGCATGAATCTTAGAACTCCTAAATTGGGATGCGCACTCTGTGCCATCTTGTTGATAATTGTATCCTGTCTCTTAATAAAAGTAAACAACTATCCAACCAAGTTGGGTTGGTGAGAAGCCTCATCTTGGCCAGGATTGGTGCTCGAGAGAGGTCTTGCCCTTCCTTGGCATTCACCTTCAGAAAGGGATTTCTCAAAGCGAGGCATGCTTGATGTCAGTGCTTGGTTGAGCAGAACGTCGTTCTTTCGAATAGCTGAAATAGCATGAAAAGGAATCAAGTTAGAAAACCATTTATTGATGGGAAAGAATTACTCATTTCAGGTTAAAATATATATATGAAGAAAGAAGAAAAATGAAAAAGAAAAAGAGAGTGTTGTCAAGCTCATTTCTAAGCTTGAGGCATTGGAGTGTAGTTAGTGGATTTGGGTTCGTCAACAGTACCATATTTCCTTGTCCCTGACAACGGCGCCAAAAAGTTGACCGGCCTAAATCGCACGTCTGAAAATTGGAGGCGGATTTGAAGTAGTCAGACTTTTACATTTATAACCTGAATCCTTCTAGGCCCCCGCAACTTTGTTTACGGGGTCGAACACAGGGACAAGGGTGGTAGTGTTGAGAACACTGAATCGACACGTTACACTCTGGTAAGGTAAAGATATGATAAGGTTCCCCAGGGGAACAACTGGATAAGAACTATAAAACAAGAGAATTCTATCTCCAAATGGAGCTATGAGAAGAAATTAAGGTTTTAAGAATTTATCAGTTTTTTTGGGTTTTCGTGCAACGAAAGTAGAGAGATAATACTAAAGCTACAGCAAGGTATGAAGGATAAAACTTCGATAAAACAAGTGGCATCAAAAACATCCCGTACCCCTCCTCTCGAAGCGGGTACCTCTAACCAAGCATCAACACCTCTCTCGAAGTTGCTAGACTTAAGTTAGAGTGGAAAGGTTACTAAAGCAACTCTGATTCCGGGCACTCTCGTACACCAGTATCAGACCAAACACTAGAGCCACAACACCTCTCTCAAGGATGTTGCAATGGGAAAACACGATTTGGTAGCTAATCGAAACGCGATCCAAGCGTACAAGCTAGAGTTCAGATGTTAACACAGCAATCATCCAACAAAGGTACCAAACATTAAGCAGCAGATAACTAAACTCTTCTGATTCCATTAACAAATAGGGAAATAGGGGTCTGAATACATTGCATAAATGAAGGAATTAAATGACTGAAATAAGTAAGATAAGTATTGCCTCCTTGATTTAGAAGGACGATAGACAACAACAGACCCTCCAGCCCGATTCCAGACAGGAGACTTGCCTGATAGAACCGTGTCGAGCGATACGCCCTCTCGGGCGACACACTCATGACGGGCGGATGGTATCGTGCGAGGTGCCCTGGCCCGACACGTTCATGTCGGGCGACACCCTCTCGAGCGACACGCCGTGATAGGCAATACATATCGGGGTTAGGTATCGTGTCGGGCTATGGTGTTGCTTTCAGAACCAGGCACTCCTATTGGGCGACCCTTGTTGATCGATATCGGCCTACAGCGATGTCCGGGCCGATCCTAGGGGAACCATTCCCTCCCTCTCAGGATGGGGAAGTGCTCAACTGGTATCACCCAGTACACCCTGAGGCACGACACGCGAGCTCCAGAAGCTTTCCAGAGTTATCTTTTGAGAGAATCTGAACTGTTCCGGCCTATCTTTTCGACTTCCTATAGCTGCTATTTATAGGAAGCAGTTGGGGAAGTTATGGTGCTCAGGGCACCACGTGTCCTCCTTATTATCGCGGAGTTGGTGGACTGTCGATATCAGTATTGCCCAGCACAAGGATGTCGGTTGTTGGGCATCGTGGCGAGTGGCGCCTGCCGGTGGGTGGCCGGTGTCGCGCGACACGTTTGAGTTGTCGTGGCGAGCTCGACTCCCTGTCGGGTAAAGAAGCGTGTCGTCTGACAGTTCCTTCTTGTGCGGCATCCTTACGTCACACGTCGATGTATCGTGCTACCCTTTCGGGCAGTGAGCATATCGACCGGCTGGAAAGCAGATGCAGGTGGAGCATGTTTGTGGGCTGGAACGGCCTTATTGATGATAAATGAGTCCAAAAAGGAGGAAAACTCTGTAAAATATGATAAAATTGAGTTTAGAGCATCGCGAAGTCTGTTTATTCAAAAACATGACCAAAATGAGAGGAAAATAGTTTAAAAGGACAGTTTTAACAACGAAATAAGGGCCAAAAACATCACAAAATTTGGTGTCATCAATAGTTTGGGTCCATGAATATTCTAATGCTTATGTTGACCAAATATGCACTATGCTTAGTCTAGGGTCACCTTTTTCACCTAAGAATTTCATGTCTCCACATTGCTCTTGATAAGTTTGCATTCTAACATCACATTAGGAAGATTTATGTTCTATGCACTAGAAGCGGGTTGTGTGTGAACAAATATTGGCTTTCAAGTCATCCCTACTTGGGATCTAGTTACTCTATCAACAAGCACTTCACATGTAGGTAGCAAGTGGCTTTACTCAATCCAGCATAAGGCTGATAGAATAAATTATAGATCATAGCACACATAGTTTCTAGATGCTTCAAGTAGGAGTATGGCATAGACTAGGAAGAAAAAATTTCTCATGTTCCTAACTTATCCACTACCATAACTCAAGTGTTTTTTGTAATATCCTATCAATTACCTTTATATCAAATATATGTTTATTATGGTCTTTAAAAATAGAACTCGAAAAAACTAACATTGCTCCTTCACCTAGACAAGTACTAGCCAAATATCATGTTTGTCTTATTTAAAGTGTAACATCCCTGACATGGGTTATGTGTTAACCCTCGATTTTTTTCCTAATAAGGTTAAGTAGTTGCTTAATCTTATCTTGGGAAAAGTAATTAGGGCTCATGAGAAACTTATGTTTCAGTGTTGGTCATGTTTGAACAATGTTGAAGCAATGTTTGCTTATTTTGGACTAAAGTGCAAATTACCCAAGTTGAGGGGTTAAATTGCAAATGTTGCATGCTAATATGTTCCTCTGATGTTGAGACATAATAAGAATGAATATGATGTAGTGGCATGGTTTTCACAAGCTTGGGTACCAAGATTTAGCTTGTAAATCAATCCTTGTGCATTAAAACCTAGTTTTGGTGTAATGTGCAATTTACCCAAAACCTAGGGTTCAATATGAAAATTAACACTTCAATAAGGTCCCTAATGTTTCTTGGCATCATGTAGAGAAAAGAAAATGAGAGGGGCGCCTCATTTGAATTAAGTTGGAGGAGAGAGAATCTTGATATTAAAATAATCAAGATTTAATCCCAATTGAAACCCTAATTCAATTTAGGGCAAAAATGTATGTATTAATTAAAGGGCCTTCGACCAAAATTAAAATGGTTGAGTTCGGATATGTGTGGTCATTTTTTTTCTGTGCAAGAGCCACAAAATATCTCAAGGAGGTGAAATTCCACTCACCATTATTATAAGAAAAAGAAATTCCACTGAAAAATGGATATTAATATAATAAGGGTTAAGGTGCTTAATTTCATTTCCCTTTATTCTTGGATAATGAAGAGGTTTTGCAAGAATATGAAGATGGCTTTGTGGCCAAGAAATGGAGGGGGTTTTGGTGGAAATTATTTTGGGAATTAAAGGAAATAATCCCATTTTCTCTCTCCTTAGGATTTTCTTATACATATCCCTTTTTCCACTCACTTAAGGACTTCTTTTCGGATTCCTTTTTTCCCCTTTCTTGGAAAACTACCAAGGAGCTGTGGAGGATCAGGAGGATGACCGCCAACCTGTTGGTAAGGTTCTTGACCTCCTTTCACCTTGAATCCAATGTGAAAATTGAAAATCAATGCATGAATTCTTCATAACCCAATCCCCTCTTCAATTCTAACCAATTCTTATCACTCAAAGCTTGAGTATGACCCTTGGAATAGTGAAAGGAGTTGCATCCATCATTGTTTCCGTGAGATTGGTGATTTGGAGCTCAATTGGAGGCGGGTTTTATAACTTGAACCCTTAATTTTATTATTGCAATCAATTCCTTATCAATTGGTGATCATTTCTACATTTCCGAAGTTAAGCTTGGTTGATTGATGCAATCTCCATGGAAATCATAGTAGATTTCTTGAGTTTGGAGCTTGTTGATGATGAAATCATCACAAGAACACATCTCAAATAATATCTTAGTCAAACGGTTTCAATTGTGGAGACCATTCGGTTTCAATGAGGATTGGCAAACAGTTTCAATAAACCGTTTGAAACCAAATTGTTTCAAACCATTTCGAAGGGTTGAACAGGGTTGACCATTTGAGAATTTTGAATCTAATAATGTTGGTTGATGACCCATAAAATTTGATGGGATAATTCCAAAAGGTTCATGAGTTGAAGGCTCATCAATTAGAAAACCCTAATTGAATTTAGTGCTGAAATTCCAATTGGTTGATTTGGATTTTTGGGTTGATTAGCCCAAACGGTTTCAAAACTGTTTGGGGTTCACCCAAGACCATTTGGAGGTCTAGGGTTGAGTATGGTTAAGTGTTTGAAGATCCAAAGATATGGTATGAACCCTAATCGGCTAAGTGCTGATTTTGCAAGTGATTGAGATGATGTTTTGGGTTGATTGACCCAAACGGTTTCAAAACCATTTGGGGATCACCCAAACGGTCTCAAGACTGTTTGGGGGTAACTCAAGACTGTTTGGAGGTCATACAAGATCTTTTGAGGTCTGGTCAAATCATGTGATGATGATGGTTCATTGATTTCAATTGAATCGGTTCCACAATATCAACCATTGATGGATCCTCGATTCCAAATCCTAAGTGATGGTTTCCTGATCATCAAACCTAGTTCAATTGGGTTCAAAACCCTAAATTGAAGGTCTAATTGAATGGTGATTCATTGGTCCAATTGATGAATACTTTAGTGGTTCAATTTATAATTGGTCCATAGATTGAAACCTTGAGTTGATTGAGTGTTGAAGTACCTTTTTGGTCCATGCGATTTTGAGAAGGTTTGGACCAAACGGTCTCAAGACCGTTTGAGTACAAATCGTCTCAAGACTATTTGGGACCAAACGGTCTCAAGACCGTTTGGGACCAAACGATCTCAAACTGGTGACCCAAAGTGCAAACGGTTTCAACATCTATTTTGTTCAATTGGTTTCAAGTACAACTTGTTCAAATGGTTTTCAACCAATTGATTTATGAGAACCAAGATCATTGAGGGTCTAACTAATTAACTTTGTGAAGATCAAAATGGTTAATCCATTTGAATATCTCATGTAATTGAAGGTCCAATATGGTGAACCTGTTTAGGTACTTAATGCATTTGAAGATTTCAATTGTTAACCCAATTGATCACTTTGTGGAATTGAAAGTTTAATTGGTCAATTCTTTTGAATTCCTTATATAATTGATGGTTTAATTGATTAGACCATTTTGACATCTAACATGATCAAAGGTCAATCAGCTATGTGATTATTAAAGATGTAGACCCATAATGATTTTGAAGGTTAACCCTAGCTATGTGTACTCAAGTGAAGAGTTGACTTAGATTAATCTTGGAGTACTTAAAATCCTAAAGAGGATGAGAGAGAGAGTGAGAAAGATGAATGCTTATATAATTAAGCCCTAATTCTCTCTTTATGAGTAAACTATGTGATAAGGGTGTGATCCATAATAATGAGATCATGGAACCCTACTCAATGAGCCTAAACCCTAATTAGGGCAAAGCTATGTGTGAAACCCTAATTTGGGCAAAGCTATGTGTGAAACCCTAATTTGGGAAAAGATATGTGTGAAACCCTAATTTAGGGCAAAGCTGAGTGTTATCATAAATCTAGGGTAATGATGTGACCCTAACTTAGTGTAACAATGAAGAAAACCTTAATTTATTGGAAATTGTATATCCTAACCCTAATTTGGGCATGAGGTAAGAGAAACCTTACTTGGATGTGAATACAAAACCTTAATCCCTAAAATTGGGTAAGGTGCATGATACCTTAATATAAGGTAATGCCACTAATACTATGTGAAGATTTAGCACTGGGTGATGTGTTGTGACATCTTAATTTCACATAATACTAGGTGAAACCCTGATATAGAAGGATGATCATATGAAACTCTATTGAAGAGTAATACTATGCGAAATCCATAAATGTATGCAATATTCTATGTGAATCCTCAAATTATAATTATGGAGGATACTATTCCAAATAATGGAATAGTGATTAGTGATATGACAAATGTAACACCTAGAGAGGTTGATAATGAATATTCTTATATTAATAGTTCCTAACTCAAGGATGAGTCCATAGCATTAGTAATGGTTGTATAATCTAAGTGAGTGACTGATGATCAATACATTACATGATAAATGTGATGAACTGGTGCATAAAGTATTATGATGGAGAATACCCTAATACAGGCTAAGTGGATGAAATCAAATAAGATAAAGGTGTTGAGGGAAGTGATACATCAAAATATGATAGATATCACATCCAACACTCCAATACTGGTATACCTTTATGTGTATAAGTCAAATATAATTGGATGTAGGACACATGAGATGTGTCATATCAATGGTTACATTGAGATATAATGTACTCTGTTGAATGTAGGCTAACATGCCTTATGCAAAGATTAATCCAAAACTATAAACTATGATGCAATCATATTCTGGCAAAGATGAGAGAGAAACTCATGTTGTGTGTTGATAATTCATTTAATGATGAATGATGAGAATAAAGAGTATGATTGAATACTTATGATTATCCATATTGATTCCTTTCTATGTGAACCCTGATACAGAGTAATGCTATGTGAAACTTTAATACAAGTTAATGCTATGTGAACCCTAATACAGGGTATTACTATGTGAAATTCTAACACATTGTAATCCTATGTCAAGCTCAAATATAGACTAATGGGTTGTGAGTGTAATAAGATAACCCTCGTATTGCATGATATTTATATGTAATTCTGTCATGATTACTAATCATGCAGATACATTGAGAAGTTGATCATAGCCAGGTATGGGCTATGATGCTTTGTTATTGACAATGTTTTATAGGCTTTATAAGCCTTCATATGCTTTATGTAGCAAGAATCATGATGTCCTTGGTCAGATGATATGAAGGTATGAAGATACCTAATAAGTGACAATAAGTATCCTATGGTGAGTTTTGAGTTCAAATACCCAGATACTATAATCGTGATGATGAACCTGTTAAGAAATGGAATTGTTCTTGGTGAGTTGAGGGACTAAGATCCCAACACTTTATGAAAAGTGTATGGCTACAAGCCATGACTCCACAATGACAATGCCAGGCATTAGATATATGATCTAAGCCTGAAGAGAGTTAGTGTTGTGGTGATGATTCTATAGTGAATAAATGTGATACATGTTCTTCATCTTCCTTAAAGGATAAGTGACATGTTGATTCTATCAAGTCATAGCTGCAATGCTTCTGATAAGAATAATGTTCTAATTTGTTAGACATTAAAATATTTGCTACCAAATAAATATGATACCTCTCTTCATATTTATCTTTTTAAGCTACAATAGTAATGTTTCTGGCAGAGAGTTATATCTCTCACTGGGGCAATTTACAATTGTCTCACCCCCGTGGGAACTACATTTTTGGGTGGACGTGGACGAGAAGGCAGAAATCCTTCAATAGGAGAAGGACAATAACAACAATAGTAGGAACAGTAGTGAAGTCTCAGGTGGAGACACTGGCTGTTATGCCTTATATCGATGTAGATAGAGTCATATGTGTCGTCTCTGTACACTTGGGTCCTCGGAGTAGTAGTTAGTGCTTTCAAGATTTTGGCTCAGTGCCTCGAGATTTTATACAGCCTGTGTTTAGCTTAACAGGACAGCTAATGCTTGTAATTCTCAGAAGGAGATGATACAGAATATGTACCTCTGAACAAGAATGTAATTATGTTACTTTGGTTCTATGTGAGAAAGTTTTCCTTTGATGAATCTTTTGATAAAAATGTTTTAATTTTTAGTGATTTTTGGTAATTCGGTGCCTAGTGAACACTTCTGCATTAGTTAATTATGTTTTTAGGACTGGTATGCCACAATTAAGTGGTATCAGAGCTCTAGGTTCGCTGAGTCTAATAAGACATAGGACTAAGTTTGTAGAGTTTGTTCTAAGTGTCTTCCAGTTTATATGATAATATCTTCTTCTCACATAGGAGAAGAAGAACTTGAAAATGACTTGAGAACACGAGGAACACATTGCTAAGGGCAATGTTGTTGCACCAGGAGAGGGTGCATGGGACCATGCAAGAGGAGAACAAGTGCCTGAGAATTCCCACCTTGACCTAATCAGGATAGAGAATCCTATGTTTATGCTCTTGAATGGTAGGTTAGGACAACAGTAATGCATATAGAAGACTGGATACTAGCATTACAACCTAGGTTACCAGTCCTTAATGTAGAAACTTTGGGATTTGAAAGGATTCCTGAGTGACATGGTTATTTTGGAACAGTGGAAATGTGGAAAAGATTAACATATGGCAAGAAAGTAGACTCTGCCATAAGTTTGGACAAATAGTACATCTGTGATGATAGTGCCCAAAGAGGGGTAATAAGATGAGATTTAAGGTAAGGTCTCTATAATTTTAGAGACATTTGCCTAGTTACTCTGAAAAGCCAAAGCTTTTGGTGTCACCAGTGCAATAAATGCCTAGTGCACCAGGATAGTAGTCATTAAGTAAAGGCAAAAGCAGCAATATGAAATAACTAGACACTATGTGTTGAGTCAACCTAAAATGGTAGATAACTGTGAGAGGTAATAGTCAAATGAAATTTATTCATTCTGATACTTCATTCCATGATTCTATGTGTTAAAGATATGAAAGTAGTTGTTTTTGAACTTCCTTTGACTATTTCTATAAGGACACAAGGAAGATGAGAATCTACATATTATTTAGTATTTCTTAAAATGCTTTTTAAAATCTCTTATCTTTGTGATACAAGATGAGATATAGAAGTGATGCATGGAGAAAATCTAGGAAATGGAAAATCATGTGTTTATAATGATATGAAAGGTGTGGAATATGATATCAAATAAAGTGCATACTACCTAATCTCAATACTTATATACCCTGGCCAGGTATATGATTATCGAAGATAAGGCAAGTATGAAACTCTTAGATTGTTATCTTTTTTATTACTCTAATCAAGTAGTCATTCTGAAACAATCTAGAGAGTATAATGAAACTATTAGGAAGAGCTATGTGAACATTCCCAACAAAAAGGAAAAGCTATGTGAACATTCCCAACTAAAAGGAAGAGCTATGTGAACATTCCCAACAAAAAGGAAGAGCTATGTGAACATTCCCAACTAATAGCAAGAGCTATGTGAACATTCCTAACAAAAAGGAAGAGCTATGTGAACATTCCCAACTAAAAGGAAAAGCTATGTGAACATTCCCAACTAATAGGAAGGGCTATGTGAACATTCCCAACAAAAAGGAAGAGCTATGTGAACATTCCCAACAAATAGGAAGAGCTATGTGAACATTCACAACAAAAAGGAAAAGCTATGTGAACATTCCCAACTAATAGGAAGAGCTATGTGAACATTCCCAACAAAAAGGAAGAACTATGTGAACATTCCCAACTAAAAGGAAGAGCAATGTGAACATTCCCAACTAAAAGGAAAAGCTATGTGAGCATTCCCAACTAATAGGAAGAGCTATGTGAACATTCCCAATAAAAAGGAAGAGCTATGTGAACATTCCCAACTAAAAGGAAGAGCTATGTGAACATTTCCAACAAAAAGGAAGAGCTATGTGAACATTCCCAACTAATAGGAAGAGCTATGTGAACATTCCCAACAAAAAGGAAAAGCTATGTGAACATTCTCAACTAAAAGGAAGAACTATGTGAACATTCTCAACAAAAAGGAAGAGCTATGTGAACATTCCCAACAAAAAGGAAGAGCTATGTGAACATTCCCAACTAATAGGAAGAGCTATGTGAACATTCCCAACTAAAAGGAAAAGCTATGTGAGAATTCCCAACTAAAAGGAAAAGCTATGTGAACATTCCCAACTAAAAGGAAGAGCTATGTGAACATTCCCAATAAAAAGGAAAAGTTATGTGAACATTCCCAACTAATAGGAAGAGCTATGTGAACATTCCCAACTAAAAGGAAAAGCTATGTGAACATTCCCAACTAAAAGGAAAAGCTAAGTGAACATTTCCAATTACATAGAGTTTTCTAAGTGAACCTTCCTAAATGAATAAAGTATTTCTGAGTGAATTATCTCTGATAGACATATATGTTTTCCCTTTTGATAAATATTCTTGGGTGATGATAGAAGTATGCTCTTTTATGCTTCTTCCTTTCAATAATATGGGCATCATATGTTAGGGGTTTATGCTTTGCATAAACATAAACATTCATAAGGTTGAATTAATGAAAGGAACTTTGTGTGGATTATAGAATCCATGATATCTCCATGATATTAAGATATTGTGGAGACTTGAGGGTATGATAATTGAATAAATATGTCCCTCCTTTTTTCTGGGATTTCAGGGACAAAATCCTTGTTAGGGGTTTATAATTTGTAACATCCCTGACCTAGGTTATATGTAAACCCTATATGTTTTGCCTAATAAGGTTGAGTATATTCTTAATCTTATCTTGGGAAAAGTAATTAGGGCTCATGAGAAACTTATATTTCAATTTTGGTCCTGTTTGAACAATGTTGAAGCAATGTTTGCTTATTTTGGACTAAAGTGCAAATTACCCGAGTTGAGGGGTAAAATTACAAATGTTGCATGATAATATGTTCCTCTGATGTTGATACATCATAACAATGAATATGATGTAGTTGTATGGGTTTCACAAGCTTGGGCACCAAGATTTAGCTTGTAAAGCAATCCTTGTGCATTAAAACCTAGTTTGGGTGTAATGTGCAATTTACCCAAAACCTAGGGTTCAATAAGAAAATTAACACTTCAATAAGGTCCTGAATGTTTCTTGGCATCATTTAGAGCAAAGAAAATGAGAGGGGCACCTCATTTGAATTAAGTTAGAGGAGAGAGAATCTTGATATTAAAATAATCAAGATTTAATCCGAATTGAAACCCTATTCAATATAGGGCAAAAATAAATTTATTAATTAAAGGGCCTTCAAAAAAAAAATCAAAATGTTTGAGTTCAGATATGTGTGGTCCTCTTTGTGCTTTGCAAGAGCCACAAAATATCTCAAGGAGGTGAAATTCCACTCACCATTATTATAAGAAAAAGAAATTCCATTCAAAATTGGATATTAATATAATAAGGGTTAAGGTGCTTAATTTCTTTTCCCTTTATTCTTGGATAATGTAGAGGTTTTGCAAGAATATGAAGATGGCTTCGTGGCCAAGAAATGGAGGGGGTTTTGGTGGAAATTATTTTGGGAATTAAAGGAAATAATCTCATTTTCTCTCTCCTTGGGATTTCCTTATACATATCCCTTTTTCCACTCACTTAAGGACTTCTTTTCGGATTCCTTTCTTTCCCCATTCTTGTAAAATGACCAAGGAGCTGTGGAGGATCAGGAGGGAGACCCCCAACCTATTGGTAAGGTTCTTGACCTCCTTTCACCTTGAATCCATGGTGAAAATCAAAAATCAATGCATGAATTCTTCATAACTCAATCCCCTCTTCAATTCTAACCAATTCTTTTCACTCAAAGATTGAGGACGGCCCTTGGAATAGTGAAAGGAGTTGCATCCACCATTGTTTCCATGAGATTGGACTTTAGATCTCTATTGGAGGCGGGTTTTATAACATGAACCCTTAATTTTATTATTGCAATCAATTTCTTATCAATTGGTGATCATTTCTACATTTCCGAAGTTAAGTTTGGTTGATTGATGCAATCTACTTGGAAATCACAGTATATTTCATGAGTTTGGAGCTTGATGATGATGACACCATCACAAGCACATACCTCAAATAATATCTTAGTCAAACGGTTTCAATTGTGGAGACCATTCGGTTTCAATGAGGATTGGCAAACGATTTCACTAAACCGTTTGAAACCAAATGGTTTCAAACCGTTTGGAAGGGTTGAACAGGGTTGACCATTTGATAATTTTGAAGATAATAATGTTGGTTGATGACCCATAAAATTTTATGGTATAATTTCAAAGGGTTCATGAGTTGAAGGCTCATCAAATAGAAAACCCTAATTGAATTCAGTGCTGAAATTCCAATTGGTCGATTTGGATTTTTGGGTTGATTAGCCCAGACGGTTTCAAAACCATTTGGGGATCACCCAAATGGTCTCAAGACCATTTGGGGGTCACCAAAGACCGTTTGGAGGTCTAGGGTTGAGTATGGTTAAGTGTTTGAAGATCCAAAGATATGGTATGGACCCTAATCGGCTAAGTGCTGATTTTGCAAGTGATTGAGATGATGTTTTGGGTTGACTGACCCAAATAGTTTCAAAACCATTTGGGGATCACCCAAATGGTCTTAAGACCATTTGGGGGTCACTCAAGGCCTTTTGGAGGTCATACAAGACTGTTTGAGGTCAGGTCATATCATGTGATGATGATGGTTCATTGATTTCAATTGAATTAGTTCCACAATGTCAACCATTGATGGATCCTCGATTCCAAACCCAAAGTAATGGTTTCTTGATTATCAAACCTAGTTCAATTGGGTTCAAAACCCTAAATTTAAGGTCTAATTTAATGGTAATTCATTGGTCCAATTGATGAATACTTTAGTGGTTCAATTTATAATTGGTCCATAGATTGAAACCTTGAGTTGATTGAGTGTTGAAGTACCTTTTCGGTCCATGCAGTTTTGAGAAGGTTTGGACCAAATGGTCTCTAGACCGTTTGGGACCAAACGGTCTCAAGACCATTTGGGACCAAATGATCTCAAACCGTTTGGTGACCCAATGGGCAAACAGTTTCAACATCTATTTTGTTCAATTGGTTTGAAGTACAACTTGTTCAAATGGTATTCAACCAGTTGATTTATGAGAACCAAGATCATTGAGGGTCTAAATAATTAACTTTGTGAAGATCAAAATGGTTAATACATTTGAATATCTCATGTAATTGAAGGTCCAATATAGTGAACATGTTTAGGTACTTAAGGCATTTGATGATTTGAATGGTTAACCCAATTGATCACTTTGTGGAATTGAAAGTTTAATTGGTCAATTCTTTTGAATTCCTTATATAATTGATGGTTTAATTGATTAGACCATTTGGACATCCAACATGATCAAAGGTCAATCAGCTATGTGATTATTAAAGATGTAGACCCATAATGATTTTGAAGGTTAACCCTAGCTATGTGTACTCAAGTGAAGAGTTAACTTAGATTAATCTTGGAGTACTTAACATCCTAAAGAGGATGAGAGAGAGAGTGAGAAAGATGAATGCTTATACAATTAAGCCCTAATTCTCTCTGTATGAGTAAACTATGTGATAAGGGTGTGATCCATAATAATGAGATCATGGAACCCTACTCGATGAGCCTAAACCCTAATTAGGGAAAAGCTATGTGTGAAACCCTAATTTGGGCAAAGCTATGTGTGAAACCCTAATTTGGGCAAAGATACGTGTGAAACCCTAATTTGGGAAAAGATATGTGTGAAACCCTAATTTAGGGCAAAGCAGAGTGTTATCATAAATCCAGGGTAATGATGTGACCCTAACTTAGTGTAACAATGAAGAAAATCCTAATTTATTGGGAATTGCATATCCTAACCCTAATTTGGGTATGAGGTAAGAGAAACCTTACTTGGATGTTAATAGAAAACCTTAATCCCTAAAATGGGGTAAGGTGCATGAAACCATAATATAAGGTAATGCCACTAATACTATGTGAAGATTTAGCACTGGGTGATATGTTGTGAAATCTTAATTTCACATAATACTAGATGAAACCCTGATATAGAAGGATGATCATATGAAACTCTATTGAAGAGTAATACTATGTGAAATCCATAAATGTATGGAATATTTTATGTGAATCCTCAAATTATAAGTATGGAGGATACTATTCCTAATAATTGAATAGTGATTAGTGATATGACAAATGTAACACCTAGAGAGGTTGATAATGAATATTCTTATATTAATAGTTCCTAACTCAAGGATGAGTCCATAGTATTAGTAATTGTAACATCCCTGACCTGGGTTATGCTTTAACCCTTGGTGTTTTGATTAATAAAGATGATTATATGCTTAATCTTATCTTGTGAAAAGTAATTAGGGCTCATGAGAAACTTATGTTTTAATTTTGGTCCTGTTTGAACAATGTTGAAGCAATGATTGCTTATTTTGGACTAAAGTGCAAATTACCCAAGTTGAGGGGTTAAATTGAAAATTGCACATGATAAGATGTTCCTCTGATGTTGAGACATCATAAGAATGAATATGATGTAGTTGTATGGTTTCCACAAGCTTGGACACCAAGATTAAGCTGGTAAAGCAATTCTTGTGCATTAAAACCTAGTTTTGGTGTAATTTGCAATTTACCCAAAATCAAGGGTTTAATATGCAAATTAGCACTTCAATAAGGTCCCTAATGTTTCTTGGCATCATGTAGAGCAAAGAAAATGAGAGGGGTGCCTCATTTGAACTAAGTTGGAGGAGAGAGAATCTTGATATTAAAATAATCAAGATTTAATCCTAATTGAAACCCTAATTCAATTTAGGGCAAAAATGAATGTATTAATTAAAGGGCCTTCAACCAAAATGTTATTGGTTGATTTTGAATAAGGATGGACGTTCTTTTTCCAAGATAAGGAACGAAAATATCCTAAGGAGGTGAAACTCCACTCACCTTATTATAAAGAAAGTAATATCCACTCAAATTATGGATATTAATATAATATGATTAAGGTGCTTAATTTGCTTTTCTTTTAAATTGAGGATAATGAAGGAGAATTAAAGGAAAATGAATATTCCTAGTATCTATAGAGTTGAGGGGGAATAGGCGGCCATGTTCTTGGAATTAAATGCATTTTAATAATGCATTTTCTCTCTCATCAATTTTCTTATAAAAGTGCCTTTTCTAAGCCAAATGAAAGGCTTTTCTCGACCCTTTTCTTTCTCTCCTTGCTTTGGCCGACTAAGGGAGCTTAGGAGGAGGAGAAGAAAGACAAACCCCAACCTTTAGGTAAGGTTTTTGATCCATTTCTCCTTGATTTCATGGTGGAAATCCAAAATAAATTATGGATTCCTTCTTATTTCGATCTCCTCTTCAACCCTAGCGAACTTTTTCATCCAAAAGCTTAAGGATGATCCTAAGGGGAGTTGAAAGAGCTTCATCCACCATTAATGGTGTGAGCTTGGAGCTTTGGATCTGAATTGGAGGAGGGTTTTATAACTTGAAACCCTAACTTTGTTATTGCAATCAATTCCTTATCAATTGGTGATCATTTCTACTTTTTCAAAATTGATTCAGGTTGATTGATGCAATTTCCATGGAAACCACAGTAGATTTCTTGAGTTTGGAGATTGATGATGATGAAATCATCATAAGCACACACCTCCCCAAATATCTTGGGCAAACGGTTTCAAAGTTTGGTTGGACCAAATGGTTTCACCAAACCGTTTGGGAGCAAACGGTTTCAAAACCATTTGGTGGATTTGACCAAGCATTGACCATTTAAGATTACTGATCCTAATTATGTTGGATAATGACTCACAAAATTTTATGTGTTAAATCCAAAGGAATCATAGGTTGAAGGCTAATCAATTAGGTAAATCCAATGGAATTAAGTGCAGATTTTCAACTTGATTAAATTGACCTATTTGAGAAAACGGTTTAAAAACTGTTTTATATGGTTGACAAAGGATTGACCGTTTTGTATTCCTGTCCATAATTATATTGGTTGATAACCCTACAAATTTGAGGGATTAACTCCCAAGGAATCGTGAGTTGAATGCTAATCAATTAGGGAAACCTAATTGGATTAAGTGCTGATTTTCAGTCTGATTTAACTTGACTTTTTGGTCAAACGGTTTCAAAACCATTTGAGTGAGTTGACCAAGCGTTGACCATTTGGGATTACTGATCCTAATTATGTTGGATAATGATTCACCAAATTTTAGGGGTTAATTCCCAAGGAATCATGAGTTGAAGGCTAATTAATTAGGCAAACCCTAATTGAAATTAGTGCTGAAATTCCAATGAGTTGATTTGAGATTTTGGGTTGATTAGCCCAAATGGTTTCAAAACCGTTTGGGGATCACCCAAACGGTTTCAAAACCGATTGGGGGTCACCCCAAGACTGTTTGGAGGTCTAGGGTCAAGTATGGATATGTGGTTAAAGATCCAAAGATGTGGTATGAACCCTAATCGACTAAGTGCTGATTTTGCAAGTGATTGAGGTGATGTTTTGGGTTGATTGGCCCAAACGGTTTGAAAACCATTTGGGGATCACCCAAATGGTTTCAAGACCGTTTGAGGATCACCCAAGACCGTTTCGAGGTCTGGGGTCAAGTATAGTTGACCAATTGAAGGTCCAAAGGTGCCAAATCATATTGCAATTATGTGCTGATTTGTTGATCAACTCGATAGACCAATCCTTAATGATTTTTCACTAGAATCCAAAGGTTGGATGAGCCAAATGGTTTCAAAACCGTTTGGAGCTCATCCAAACGGTTTCAAAACCGTTTGTTGGTACCCCAAGACCGTTTTGAGGTCTAGGGTTGAGTATGGTTAGGTGTTTGAAGGTCTAAAGGTACCAAGTTGATTTGCAATCAAATGTTGATGTGGTGATCAATCCAATGATCCAAACCCTAATTGGATGGCTTGGATTTGAGTGATAAGATGGGAAAATGGTCTCAAGACCATTTGGAGGTCATCCAAAGGACCTCAAGACCATTTGGGGTCAGGTCATACCCAATTTGGATGATGGGTCCATGGTTTCAAAGTAACTAGTCTTACATTAATTAGTAATGAAGGACCATCGATTCCAAACTCTAATTCAATTGAATCAAACCCTAATTGGTGATCAACTGATGGTCAATTGAGGGTCAAATCAGTTGAAGGTTGACCTATTAAACTCAATTGAAGTAAGAGTATAGGTCCAATTTATGATTGGTTCCATGAATCCAATGATTGAAGGAATCAACATTGGAAACCCTAATTCAAATTGGATACCTTATGTAATGGAGGTCCAATGTGATTGAATCTCTTGAGAATTAAGATGATGAATGTTCTATTGATCTAATGATGATTATTAATGATAATCAAAGAAAGTAAAAAGGTTGAAACTCTAATAGTACCTAAGGGTTTAGTGCCAATTAACAGATGAACTCCTAATTGCTTATAGGGTCAATGACTTGATACACTATGTTAATCATAGTTGTATGCTTTTGATTGAAGGGTTGATGTGACCTAATCAAATTCAAAGGATCAAAGAATAGAATTCATATATATATAAATATGATTAATGTGGTGATCCTCTGTAGCACGATCGTGCAAGGTAGCATGGTCGTGGCGACTTTACTCAGCACGACTGTGCAAGGTAGCACGGCCGTGGTGGATTCACTTTGCACGACCGTGCAGGGTAGCACGGCCGTGGTGGCTTCCCTTTGCACGGCCGTTCTTGGTTACATGGCCGTGGTACTCTATGGTTGAATTAGAGTTGTTTTGAAGAGGACCTATCATTGTCTTTTTGTTAATTCCTAACTTAAGGATGAATCCATAGTATTGGCAATGGTTGTACATTCCAAGGGAGTTATTAATGATCACTACTTCACATGATGAATGTGATGATCTGGTGTATAAGTATTAGGATGGGAAATACCCTAATACAAGCTAAGGGAATAAACTCAAGTAGATGAATGATACAGGAGATGTGTGATGGAAATCCTAATCCGGTAAAGGAATAAGGGTGATACCCTTAAATTAATAGTACATTTGTTTTTGCATGGTGTTGATACATAATTGATGTACTACTATGATATGTGCTAACCATGCATGTACCATGAGATGATGGGCATAGCCAGGTATGAGCTATGATGTGTTTATAATTGGAATTTGTTTATTGGGCCTTGTGTGCCATAATATACCTTGTTGCCTGGAAAGAGGTAGAAATTGAGTTAATGGGCCTCAAGTGTCAAGATAGATGCTTGTGTAACAAGTATCATACTTATTTTGGTCAGATGACCTAAAAGTGTTAGTTACTTGAGAAAATGGTAACAGTGCTCAGGTGATGAGCTAAGGGTTTGAAACCCAGGATTACATGGTTATTGTGTTGAAATGAGGGATTAAGATCCCAATGTAATACAAAGATTAAGAAGTACATTGCTGAAAATAAGTACATATTTCTTTATATCATTTGTTTTAATAAGTTATATTTGAAAACTTGGCTAATGCTAAAAGAATATGATAATTTACTTAATTAATCAAGTGAAATCTATTCATGTAGTGCTCTGACCATAGATCCATCATCATCAGAAGCAGGTGATGGTGAAACAGGTTTTCCAGAAGGATCTCCTGGAGTTCATATATTTTGAATATATGGGGGTAAATGGGCGAAAATATTCATACGTCCGGATTTGAGGAAATTGAGGGAAAGGTTAATAACAAACCTCTCAATTACTCCAGATTTTGGGAGGGACGTATCACGAGCCGAAGGGGTAAAACTCTCGATCTCGAAGAGAGTGCAGTTGAGGCTGTAACTCTATAGCTAGATGCCACTATACCCTGGAAAGCTATTTAGCAGAGACACTAGATGTCCTGCAAGTTCTCTCGCATTGACCGGGAGGCAGTGACGTCATGGGAACTCGGCTCTTCCCCAGACCTATGTATGGTACCGATTTCGACTCCTAAAAGTGGTCGGTTGGAGTATGAGGGGTATACCTCATCTCCTCAGAGCTTAAGTTATGTTTGCAAAATGTAATCAGCCGAGTAGCGTATTTACATAAGTTTGAAATACAAGAATCACCGGTTGATGTTATCCTACTTAGCATTTTCTAGATGCATAAATGTTATCTGTGTTATTCAATTCTTTTTTGAATAGTGACATACTACTTAATCAAGTTATAACTGATATACTTGCATAAGAATGTTGCTCTAAACAGCATAGATATTGAGTTATCTTTTGTTGATTACATATGATTCCACTGTTCAGTTTATTTCCATTAAACTACAATAACAATGTTTTCGGCGGAGAGTTATATCTCTCGCTGGGGCAATTTACATATTGTCTCACCCCCGTGGGGTCAACATTTTTAGGTGGACGCGAACGAGGAGGCAGGAATCCTTCAGTAGGTGAAGGACAGCAACATCAGTAGTAGAGATAGCATAGAACTCTCAGGTGGAGACACTGGCTGTTATGCTTTGTTTAGATGTATATAGAGTCCTATGTGCCGTCTCTATACTCTCAGGTCCTCAGAGTAGTAGTTAGTGATTTTGAGATTTTGGCTTTAAGCCTCGAGGGTTTTATACTACTAGTGTACAGTTAAGACAGAGTAGTTGATGTATGTATTCCTCGAAAAGCAATAATACATGAGATGTAATATGAACCAGGATGTAAAGTTTTACTTTGGTTCTGAATGAAAGATTTTTCCTGTGAATGGATCTCTTTGCAAATGGTTTTAATTTTTAGTGATTTTTGGTATTCCACTGTTAGTGAACGCTTCCGCATTGGTTAATCGCATGTTTTATTTTTGTTGGCGACGCTTGTTATCTTAAATGATGGCGGGTGTCGTCACAGTTTAGTGGTATCAGAGCTCTAGGTTCGCCAAGTCTACAGAGACATAGGATTAAGTTGTTGAGTCTGTGTTAGTGTCCTCGAGTATACCCTATAATGATTTCTTCTTGTGCAGAGAAAGGGTAAAGTTTAAAATGACTGGAGAACACAAGGAACACATTGCAGAGAGCAATGTTGTTGCACCAAGAAGAGGTGCAAGGGATCATGTAAGAATAGAATGAGTGCCTGAGAATCCCCATTAAGACCTGAGTAGGATAGAGAATCCTATGATCATGCTCTTGTTGGGCAGATTAGGGCAACAGTAATGCATATAAGTGGACTGGGTGCTAGCCTTATAACCTAGGTTATCAGTCCTTAATACAAAAAGCTTGATCTTTAAAAGAGTTCCTAAATGACTTAGTCATGTTGGAACAAGGGAAAATATGGAAAAGATTAACTTATGGCAAGAAAGTAGACTCTACCATGAGTTTAGATAGATAATAAATCTGTGATGGCAGTGCCCAAGAAGGGGAAATAACCTGAGAAGTAGGGAATGATCTCTATAATTTTAGAGACATTTGCCTAATGGTTTTAAAAAGCCAAGTTTTTGGTACTAATAGTGCAATAAATGCCTAGTGTACCAAGGAAGTATCCACTAAGTAAGTGTAACGGTCTTAACCTTTCACCTGTAAGATCCAATGGCTTAGTTTTTGCATCAGTAATAAGACTAATAAGACCATGATGTGAGGACAAGGTATGTTATAAATGTTTACATGTTGAGTACACTAAACCCTTTTTGTTATAAAAAAAAGAGGATTGTTGATTTTGTTTTCCCTATTGGTTGCTATATAGGGAAGAAATGATGAGAGCTAGAATTTGAATTCTATTCAGTATTCTTTTAAATGCTCTATATTGATCTTACCTCTATGAAAGAGGACGAGGTATAGAAGAGATGCCTGGATAAAATCCAGGGATGTTAAATCTTATGTTATGATAATTTGAAAAGCAAGAAATATGATAGCATGTAAGTGCATACTACTTGATCTCAGTACTTGTAAACCCTGATGATCAGGTATACAACTATTGATGATAAAGTGAGTATGGAAACTCTTAGATTGATATCTTATTGATTGCCCTGATCAAGCAATCATTATGAGACAATCTAATGAGTATCATGGAATTGGAAATATGGTATGGATAAATGTATCATACCTTAAGTACAAGAAAGAGGGATCTGATATGAATTCAGATCAGTATGTGTATATGAGGAAGTGGTCAACTATGAAATCAGTCTGATTATATAAAATGATATGAACATCATATGTTAGGGGTTTATCCTTTGCATAAACATAACAACTAAATATGTCTTTAAGATAAGTTCTCAATTGACTCTATGAGAATATTGTGTGAAGGAAATTTGTGTTGATCAAAGTTCTATGATGTCTCCATAATAATGAGGTGTTATGAAGAGACATGATGACATGATGAATGAATAATATTTGTTCCCTTTATCTGGGATTTTGGGGACGAAATCCTTGTTAGGGGTTTATAATTTGTAACATCTCTGACCTAGTTTATGCTTTAAGCCTAGGTGTTTTTATTAAGAAAGATGATTATATGCTTAATCTTATCTTGTGAAAAGTAATTAGGGCTCATGAGAAACTTATGTTTCAATTTTGATCCTGTTTGAACAATGTTGAAGCAATTATTGCTTATTTTGGACTAAAGTGCAAATTACCCAAGTTGAGGGGTTAACTTGAAAATTGCACATGAAAAGATGTTCCTCTGATGTTGAGACATCATAAGAATGAATATGATGTAGTAGTATGGTTTCCACAAGCTTGGACACCAAGATTAAGCAGGTAAAGCAATCCTTGTGCATTAAAACCTAGTTTTGGTGTAATGTGCAATTTACCCAAAATCTAGGGTTCAATATGAAAATTAGCACTTCAATAAGGTCCTTAATGTTTCTTGGCATCATGTAGAGCAAAGAAAATGAGAGGGGTGCCTCATTTGAATTAAGTTGGAGGAGAGAGAATCTTGATATTAAAATAATCAAGATTTAATCCTAATTGAAACCCTAATTCAATTTAGGGAAAAAATGAATGTATTAATTAAAGAGCCTTCAACCAAAATGTTATTGGTTGATTTTGAATAAGGATGGATGTTCTTTTGCCAAGATAAGGAACAAAATTATCCTAAGGAGGTGAAACTCCACTCACCTTATTATAAAGAAAAGTAATATCCACTCAAATTATGGATATTAATATAATATGATTAAGGTGCTTAATTTGCTTTTCTTTTAAATTGAGGATAATGAAGGAGAATTAAAGGCAAAGGAATATGCCTCATATCTATGGAGTTGAGGGAAATAGGCGGCCATGTTTTTGTAATTAAATGTATTTTAATAATGCATTTTCTCTCTCATCAATTTTCTTATAAAAGTGCCTTTTCTAAGCCAAATAAAAGGCTTTTCTCGACCCTTTTCTTTCTCTCCTTGCTTTGGCCAACCAAGGGAGCTTATGAGGAGAAGAAAGACGAACCCCAACCTATAGGTAAGGTTCTTGATCCATTTCTCCTTGATTTCATGGTGGAAATCGAAAATAAATTATGGATTCCTTCTTATTTCGATCTCCTCTTCAACCCTAGCCAACTTTTTCATCCAAAAGCTTAAGGACGAGACTAAGGGGTGTTTCAAGAGCTTCATCCACCATTAATGGCGTGATCTTGGAGCTTTGGAGCTCAATTGGAGGCGGGTTTTATAACTTGAAACCCTAACTTTGTTATTGCAATCAATTCTTTATCAATTGGTGATCATTTCTACTTTTCCAAAATTGATTTTGGTTGATTGATGCAATTTCCATGGAAACCACAGTATATTTCATGAGTTTGGAGCTTGATTATGATGACATAATCATAAGCACACACCTCTCCATAATATCTTGAGCAAACGGTTTCAAAGTTTTGTTGGACCAAACGGTTTCACCAAACCATTTGGTGACCAAACGATTTGCAAACCATTTGGGATCAAACAGTTTGAAAACCGTTTGGTGGAGTTGACCAAGCATTTACCATTTGGGATTACTGATCCTAATTACTCACCAAATTTGAGGGGTTAACTCCAAAGGAATCATAGGTTGAAGGATAATCAATTAGGTAAATCCAATTGAATTAAGTGCTGATTTTCAACCTGATTAAATTGACCAGTTTGGGAAAACGGTTTCAAAACCGTTTGAGATGGTCGACCAAGGATTTACCATTTGTTATTCCTGTTCATAATTATGTTGGTTGATAACCCTCCAAATTTGAGGGATTAACTCCCAAGGAATCGTGAGTTGAAGGCTAATAAATTAGGGAAACCTAATTGGATTAGGTGCTGATTTTCAGTCTGATTTAACTTGACTTTTTGGGAAAACGGTTTCAAAACCGTTTGAGTGAGTTTACCAAGCATTGACTGTTTGGGATTACTGATCCTAATTATGTTGGATAATGACTCACAAAATTTGAGGGGTTAATTCGCTAGGAATCATGAGTTGAAGCCTAATTAATTAGGCAAACCCTAATTGAAATTAGTGCTGAAATTCTAATGAGTTGATTTAAGATTTTGGGTTGATTAGCCCAAACGATTTCAAAACCGTTTGGGGATCACCCAAACGGTTTCAAAACCATTTGGGAGTCACCCTAAGACTGTTTGGAGGTCTATCATCAAGTATGGATATGTGGTTCAAGATCTAAAGATGTGGTATGAACCCTAATCGACTAAGTGCTGATTTTGCAATTGATTGAGGTGATGTTTTGGGTTGATTGGCCCAAACGGTATTAAAACCATTTGGGGATCACCCAAACAGTTTCAAGGCCATTTGGGGATCACCCAAGACACTTTGGAGGTCTGGGGTCAAGTATATTTGACCAATTGAAGGTCCAAAGGTACCAAATCATATTGCAATTAAGTGCTGATTTGTTGATCAACTCGATAGACCAATCCTTGATGATTTTTCACTAGAATCCAAAGGTTGGATGATCCAAACGATTTCAAAATCGTTTGGAGCTCATACAACAGTTTCAAAACCGTTTGGTGGTCCCCCGAGACCATTTGGAGGTCTAGGGTTCAGTATGGTTAGGTGTTTGAAGGTCTAAAGGTACTAAGTTGATTTGTAATCAAATGTTGATGTGGTGACCAATCCAATGATCCAAACCCTAGTTGGATGGCTTGGATTTGAGTGATAAGATGGGAAAACGGTCTCAAGACCATTTGGAGGTCATCCAAATGACCTCAAGACCGTTTGGGGTCAGGTCATGCCCAATTTGGATGATGGGTCCATGGTTTCAAAGTAACTAGTCTTACATTGACTAGTAATGAAGGATCATCGATTCCAAACTCTAATTCAATTGAATCAAACCCTAATTGGTGATCAATTGAGGGTCAATTGAGGGTCAAATCAGTTGAAGGTTGACCTATTAAACTCAATTGAAGTATGAGTATAGGTCCAATTGATGATTGGTTCCATGAATCCAATGATTGAAGGAATCAACATTGGAAACCCTAATTCAAATTGGATACCTTATGTAATGGAGGTCCAATGTGATTGAATCTCTTGAGAATTAAGATGATGAATGTTCTATTGATCCAATGATTATTAGTAATGATAATCAAGGATGGTACAAAGGTTCAAACCCTAATAGTACCTAAGGGTTTAGTGCCAATTAAGGGATGAACTCCTAATTGCTTATAGGGTCAATGACTTGATACACTATGTTAATCATAGTTGTATGATTTTTATTGAAGGGTTGATGTGACCTAATCAAATTTAAAGGATCAAAGAATAGAATTCATATATATAAATATGATTCATGTGGTGATCCTCTGTAGCACGACCGTGCAAGGCAGCACGGCCGTGGCGACTTTACTCAGCACGACCGTGCAAGGTAGCACGGTCGTGGTGGATTCACTTTGCACGACCGTGCAGGGTAGCACGGCCCTGGTGGCTTCCCTTTGCACGACCATTCTTGATTACACTGCTGTGGTACTCTATGCTTGACTTAGAGTTGTTTTGAACAGGACCTATCATGGTCTTTTTGTTGATTCCTAACTTAAGGATGAATCCATAGTATTGGCAATGGTTGTACATTCCAAGTGAGTGATTAATGATCACTACTTCACATGATGAATGTGATGATCTAGTGTATAAGTATTAGGGTGGGAAATACCCTAATACAAGCTAAGGGAATAAACTCAAGTAGATGAATGATACAGGAGATGTGTGATGGAAATCTTAATCCGGTAAAGGAATAAGGGTGATACCCTTAAATTAATAGTACATTTGTTTTTGCATGGTGTTGATACATAATTGATGTACTGCTATGATATGTGCTAACCATGCAGGTACCATGAGATGATGGGCATAGCCAGGTATGAGCTATGATGTGTTTATAATTGGAATTTGTTTATTGGGCCTTGTGTGCCATAATATACCTTGTTGCCTGGAAAGAGGTAGAAAGAGAGTTAATGGGCCTCAAGTGTCATGATAGATACTTGTGTAACAAGTATCATACTTATTTTGGTCATATGACCTAAAAGTTTTAGTTACTTGAGAAAATGGTAACAGTGCTCAGGTGATGAGCTAAGGGTTTGAAAACCCAGGATTACATGGTTATTGTGTTGAAATGAGGGATTAAGATCCCAATGTATTACAAAGACTAAGAAGTACATTGCTGAAAATAAGTACATATTTCTTTATAGCATTTGTGTTAATAAGTTATGTTTGAAAACTTGGCTGATGCTAAAAGAATATGATAATGTACTTAATTAATCAAGTGAAATCTATTCATGTAGTGCTCTGACCATAGATCCATCATCGTCAGAAGCAGGTGATGGTGAAACAGGTTTTCCAGAAGGATCTCCTGGAGTTCGTATATTTTGAATATATGGGGGTAAATTGGCAAAAATATCCGTACGCCCGGATTTGAGGAAATTGAGGGAAAGGTTCATAACAAACCTCTCAATTACTCAGGATTTTATGAAGGGCGTATCACGAATCTCCCGAGGATACCGGGTTGAAGGGGTAAAACTCTCGATCTCGAAGAGAGTGCAGTTGAGGCTGTAACTCTATATTTAGATGCCACTATACACTGGAAAGCTATTTAGCAGAGACACAAGATGTCCTGTAAGTTCTCTCGCACTGACCGGGAGGCAGTGAGGTCATGGGAACCCGGCTCTTCCCCAGACCTATGTATGGTATCGATTTCGACTCCTAAAAGTGGTCGGTTGGAGTATGAGGGGTATACCTCATCTCCTCAGAGCTTAATTAAGTTATGTTTGCAAAATGTAATTAGTCGAGTAGCGTATTTGCATAAGTTTGAAATACGAGAATCACCGGTTGATGTTATCCTGCTTAGCATGTTCTAGATGCAAAAATGTTATCTGTGTTATTCAATTCTTTATTGAATAGTGACATACTGCTTAATTAAGTTATAACTGATATACTTTCATAAGAATGTTGCTCTAAACTGCATAGATATTGAGTTATCTGCTGTTGATTACATATGATTCCACTGTTCAGTTTATTTCCAGTAAACTGCAATAACAATGTTTTTGACGGAGAGTTATATCTCTTGCTGGGGCAATTTACATATTGTCTCACCCCCGTGGGATCAACATTTTTAGGTGGACGCGGACGAGGAGGCAGGAATCCTTCAGTAGGTGAAGGACAGCAACAGCAGCAGTAGAGACAGCAGTGAAGTCTCAGGTGGAGACACTGGCTGTTATGCTTTGTTTAGATGTATATAGAGTCCTATGTGTCGTCTCTGTACTCTCAGGTCCTCAGAGTAGTAGTTAGTGATTTCGAGATTTTGGCTTTAAGCCTCGAGGGTTTTATACTACCTGTGTACAGTTAAGACAGAGTAATTGATGTATGTATTCCTCGAGAAGCAATAATACATGAGATGTATATATGAACCAGGATGTAAAGTTTTACTTAGCTTCTGAATGAAAGAGTTTTCCTGTGAATGGATCTCTTTGCAAATGATTTTAATTTTTACTGATTTTTGGTATTCTGCTGTTACTGAACGCTTCCGCATTGGTTAATCGCATGTTTTATTTTTGCTAACGACGCTTGTTATCTTAAATGATGGCGGGTGTCGTCAAAGTAATGGTAGTATAATCTAAGTGAGTCACTAATGATCAATACATTACATGATAAATGTGATGAATTGGTGCATAAAGTATTATGATGGAGAATACCCTAATACAAGCTAAGTGGATGAACTCAAATAAGATAAAGGTGTTGAGGGAAGTGATACATCAAAATATGATAGATATCACATCCAACACTCCAATACTGGTATACCTTGATGTGTATAAGTCCAATATAATTGGATGTACGACACATGAGATGTGTCATATCAATGGTTACATTCAGATGTAATGTACTATGTTGAATGTTGGCTAACATGCCTTATGAAAAGGTTAATCCAAACCTATAAACTATGATGTAATCATATTCTAGCAAAGATGAGAGAGAACATGCTGTGTGTTGATAATTCATTTAATGATGAATGATGAGAATAAAGAGTGTGATTGAATACTTATGATTATCCATATTGATATCTTGCTATGTGAACCCATCCACAGAGTAATGCTATGTGAAACTTTAATACAAGTCAATGCTATGTGAACCCTAATACAGGGTATTACTATGTGAAATTCTAACATAGGGTAATCCTATGTGAAGCTCAAATACGGACTAATGGGTTATGAATGTAATAAGATAACCCTCATATTGCATGATATTTATATGTAATTGTGTCATGATTACTAATCATTCAGATATGTTGAGAAGTTGAGCATAGCCAGGTATGGGCTATGATGCTTTGTTATTGAGAATGTTTTATAGGCTTTATAAGCCTTCATATGCTTTATGTAGCAAGAATCATGATGTCCTTGGTCAGATGATATGAAGGTATTAAGTTACCGAATAAGTGACTATAAGTATCCTATGGTGAGTTTTGGGTTCAAATACCCAGATACTATAATCATGATGATGAACCTGTTAAGAAATGGAATTGTGCTTGGTGAGTTGAGGGACTAAGATCCCAACACTTTGTGAAAAGAGTATGGCTATAGGCCACGACTCCACAATGACAATGCCAGGCATTAGATATATGATCTAAGCCTGAAGAGAGTTAGTGATGTGGTAATGATTCTATAGTGAATAAATGTGATACATGTTCTTCATATTCCTTAAAGGATAAGTGACATGTTTATTCTATGAAGTCATAGCTGCAATGCTTCTGATAAGAATAATGTTCTAATCTATTAGACATTAAAATATTTGCTGCCAAATAAATATGATTCCTCTCTTCATATTTATCTTTTTAAGCTGCAATAATAATATTTATGGCGGAGAGTTATATCTCTCACTGGGGCAATTTACAATTGTCTCACCCCCGTGGGAACTACATTTTTGGGTGGATGCAGACGAGAAGGCAGAAATCCTTCAATAGGAGAAGGACAGTAACAACAGTAGTAGGGACAACAATGAAGACTCAGGTCGAGACACTGGCTGTTATGCCTTGTATAGACGTAGATAGAGTCCTATGTGTCGTCTCTGTACTCTCGGGTCCTCGGAGTAGTAGTTAGTGCTTTCAAGATTTTGGCTCAGTGCCTCGAGATTTTATATTGCCTGTGTTTAGCTTAACAGGATAGTGAATGCTTGTAATTCTCAGAAGGAGATGATACAGAATATGTACCTGTGAACAAGAATGTAATTATGTTACTTTGGTTCTATGTGAGAAAGTTTTCCTTTGATGAATCTTTTGATAAAAAGGTTTTAATTTTTAGTGATTTTTGGTAATCCGGTGCTTAGTGAACACTTCCGCAATAGTTAATTATGTTTCTAGGAGTGGTATGCCACAATTAAGTGGTATCAGAGCTCTAGGTTCGCTGAGTCTACAGAGACATAGGACTAAGGTTGTAGAGTATGTTCTAAGTGTCTTCCAGTTTATCTGATAGTATCTTCTGCTCACATAGGAGAAGAAGAACTTGAAAATGACTGGAGAACATGAGGAACACATTCCTAAGGGCAATGTTGTTGCACCAGGAGAGGGTGCATGGGACCAGACAATAGGAGAACAAGTGCCTGAGAATTCCTACCTTGACCTAATCAGGATAGAGAATCCTATGTTTATGCTCTTGAAGGGTAGGTTTGGACAACAGTAATGCATATAGAAGACTGGATACTAGCATTACAACCTAGGTTACCAGTCCTTAATGTAGAAACTTTGGGCTTTGAAAGGATTCCTGAGTGACATGGTTATGTTGGAACAGTGAAAATGTGGAAAATATTAACATATGGCAAGAAAGTAGACTCTGCCATAAGTATGGACAAATAGTACATGTGTGATGATAGTGCCCAAAGAGGGGTAATAAGCTGAGATTTAAGGTAAGGTATCTATAATTTTAGAGACATTTGCCTAGTTACTCTGAAAAGCCAAAGTTTTTGGTGTCACCAATGCAATAAATGCCTAGTGCACAGGACAGTAGCCATTAAGTAAAGGCAAAAGCAGCAATATGAAATCACTAGACACTATGTGTTGAGTCAACCTAAAGTGGTAGATAACTGTGAGAGGTAATAGTCAAATGAAATATATTCATTCTGATACTTCATTCCATGATTCTATGTGTTAAAGATATGAAAGTAGTTGTTTTTGAACTTCCTTTGACTAGTCCTATAAGGACACAAGGAAGATGAGAATCTACATCTTATTCAGTATTTCTTAAAATGCTTTATAAACTCTCTTATCTTTGTGATACAAGATGAGATATCGAAGTGATGCCTGGAGAAAATCTAGGAAATGGAAAATCATGTGTCTATAATGATATGAAAAGTGAGGAATATGATAGCAAATAAAGGGCAAACTGCCTAATCTCAATACTTATATACCCTGGCCAGGTATATGATTATCGAAGATAAGGCAAGTATGAAACTCTTAGATTGTTATCTTTTTTATTACTCTAATCAAGTAGCCATTCTGAAACAATCTAGAGAGTATAATGAAACTATTAGGAAGAGTTATGTGAACATTCCCAACAAAAAGGAAGAGCTATGTGAACATTCCCAACTAATAGGAAGAGCTATGTGAACATTCCCAACAAAAAGGAAGAGCTATGTGAACATTCCCAACTAAAAGGAAAAGCTATGTGAACATTCTCAACTAATAGGAAGAGCTATGTGAACATTCCCAACAAAAAGGAAGGGCTATGTGAACATTCCCAACTAATAGGAAGAGCTATGTGAACATTCTCAACAAAAAGGAAGAGCTATGTGAACATTCCCAACTAATAGGAAGAGCTATGTGAACATTCCCAACAAAAAGGAAAAGCTATGTGAACATTCCCAAATAAAAAGAAGAGCTATGTGAACATTCCCAACTAAAAGGAAAAGCTATGTGAACATTCCCAACTAATAGGAAGAGCTATGTGAACATTCCCAAGAAAAAGGAAGAGCTATGTGAACATTCCCAACTAAAAGGAAGAGCTATGTGAACATTCCCAACAAAAAGGAAGAGCTATGTGAACATTCCCAACTAATAGGAAGGGCTATGTGAACATTCCCAAAAAAAAAAGCTATGTGAACATTCCCAACTAAAAGGAAGAGCTATGTGAACATTCCTAACAAAAAGGAAGAGCTATGTGAACAATCTCAACAAAAAGGAAGATCTATGTGAACATTCCCAACTAATAGGAAGAGCTATGTGAACATTCCCAACTAAAAGGAAAAGCTATGTGAGCATTCCCAACAAAAAGGAAAAGCTATGTGAACATTCCCAACTAAAAGGAAGAGCTATGTGAACATTCCCAACAAAAAGGAAAAGCTATGTGAGCATTCTCAACTAATAGGAAGAGCTATGTGAACATTCCAAACTAAAAGGAACAACTATGTGAACATTCCCAACTAAAAGAAAAAGCTAAGTGAACATTTCCAATTACATAGAGTTTGTTAAGTGAACCTTCCTAAATGAATAAAGGATTGCTGAGTGAATTATCTCTGTTAGACATATATGTTTTCCCTTTTAATAAATATTCTTGGGTGATGATAGAGGTATGCTCTTTTATGCTTCTTCCATTCAATAATATGGGCATCATATGTTAGGGGTTTATGCTTTGCATAAACATAAACATTGATAAGATTGAATTAATGAAAGGAACTTTGTGTGGATTATAGAATCCATGATATCTCCATGATATTAAGATATTATGTGGAGATTTAAGGGTATGATAATTAAATAAATTTGTGACGTCCCCGGATTTTCTAAAACTTAATCTGATGTGTGACGTCCAAATTGAAACCCTCACCTCAGCGAGAATCCCAATTTAAACATCCCACACTAGGCTAAGAAGAAGAAACTCAAGGGAGTCAGAAGGAACATACATCAGTAGCACATGTACATGAACAATAATAAAACCACAACACTTGTTCACCATTCAACATATAATTACAACATGAATTGTTACAACATTTGATATTACATATTGAACAGCAAACTACTAAACATATACACGTACTACATCTAAACTACATGATCTTAAGACAACAGGTCCACCTGTACATCAGCTCGCTACACAACTCTCTCTATCCTGGATCATCAAAAGCATAACCACAACCTAAACAAAAGTTTACATGCGGTACACGTCAGCACAATATTTCATGAATATTGTACTGAGTACGCCTACGTGTCTTTTATTTACCTCTCATCATATCTCGGCAATAAGATAAGACTAATACTTGGCAGTTATAGAGAAATATAAGAAAAGCGTATACTTGCACAAAGATATTCATTAACAAAAGAGAACACATATTTTAAGCTCATTTTTCCATTATATACTCATGCATCTGCCTACCAATGGGATAGATGCTTTATGGCCTCATGATCCGCTTACCAAAGAGATAGATCATTTCATATGGTGATCCGCTTACCAAAGAGATAGATCACCTTCAAGCACTACGCTTACCAAAGAGATATAGTGCTTTCATATAATGGAAAAGATATATTATGTTTCAAGTTTTCATATCCATAAGTATGGAAAATCAAGCATGATATCATACAAGAACAATCATTTCATCCAATATCATATGCCAAGTATTTTACTATGCATATAGCACAAGCATATTGTATAATAAGCCAAGTAAGAGGTAATAGCGTACCTTCCAAAGAGACATCATATTCACAACATATTCTTGATATCAACTATATCCTTGATTAAACCTGATTAAGACAAGATCATATACTATCATCAGGTTCTCATCATCTTACATCTCGTCTTAACCCTAAACGTGTTCATATTAGGGTTTACCTTATCTCATTATGATATGCACATCATTACTTGTATCATATTCTCATAATTAGGTTACTGATCTTATATTCCAGATTCGGGTACACAATCTGATTACTTGGTTACATATGATTATGTGCACATGTTAACCCTATGTTACATGTATTAATCATATTATTGAATATATCACATTAAGAGCAACATCATCATATAATATGGATGATGTGTATCATCGTGATATCATACTTAAAATTGAGGTTCCATATATTGGTATAAGCTTAATCTGTAAATTTCACTATATATTGAGCATATATGTATTAATTACATATTAATTGGGGTTATTAGCCCTAAATAGCCATATTAAGCAAATTACATGCTTTCGTGCATCAACATGACCATATATGACATCATATGAATTCTAAACATGATTACAACTTTAGTGACATATTCTCATAATTTTAGGCCATTGTTTATTATTTATTATCCATGAAACAACTATATAACATCTTACATGATATTGCTAAGATTAGTGCATCAAAAGACTGATATGATGGCTCTATTGTGTTCGACGCATTTTTCTGAACGTTTTGGTATATTATACTTATTTTTCTGATGATCGGGCTAAATTCTAAGAATTAAACAAAATCTAAACATTATATGAATTTCTTACCTTTTTAGGCCAATGAGCCGCTGACACGTGGCCTGATTGGTTGCACAACATTTCTGGTTTGGCTGGACCAGACCCGGTCTAGATACACCACTCGCCCCTCTTTCTTTCCTTCTCACACGATTCTAACCCAAACCCTCTCTCTCGTTCTCTGTCTGACTCGTTCGAGATCTTCAGGAAACAACCACCGCCATGGATGCCGATCCAGAGAGCTATCGACTATCCTCCTGTTCTCCTCAAGTCGAACCTAATCCGACCTGTGCTTCATCCTCTCTCTCCATCCAGGTCGTCGGCCGCATGGTTTCACTGGTCGAGGATCTTGGTGGTGCTCATGGAGGTCGGCGCCACCGCTAGATCAGGACACGACGAGGAACCATTGCCAGGAGCTGCTCTCATCCTTTGTCTGGTCCTTCCCCACGCCGCCGGTTTAGCGCCTATATCCTCGCACTTTCTAACGTTCTCATGCCCGCCGTTGTGCGGCTCCCTATTCCGCTGCGTGCGCCGCCGCCTGGCCCAGCTCCAGCGACGAGATCCGGCCCCATTAACTCCGCCTTCATGGCTCTTACGCTCTCTACTCGACACTGCCGTGCAAGGATCTAGTCTTCGATGTGGGAGCAGCAGGTACCGCCTCCTCGTTGCGGCCTGCATCTTCCTCGCCGCTAGGAGCCCAGCCGCCCATGGCTCTCTGCTCAGGCGTTGCTCCTTTAATTCCGTCTCATGGCCGCCGCCGCGAGGCTCCTTTGTTCAAGCTTCTTCAGCCACCACTACCCGCCGCTATCTTTGCTGTGATTTCCACCATCGGCAAGGTCTGATCTATGCACCTAGCGCTTCGCGGCTCCTCCTTTCTCATGATCATTGCTTGAGCGGGGTTGCAAACGTTACTCCTCAAGCCTACCACCTGCAGATCAGGAAGAGAGCTCCTCCTCGTCTCTCTTCCTTCTTCTCATTCTATGACTCCTGACGGTCTATGCATGTGGGTGGGGAGGCAGTGAAGATGGTGAGGTGGGACTCCCTCCCTCGTCTCTGTTCTATATGCAAAGAGTTGATCCCACAGTAGTCAAAACTGCTCGCCCACGAACCTTGTCATGGTGTATTGATCATGTTTGAACAGCCTCCCACGATATACATCTCAGCCCACGTTCAACAAGTAGGATGACGTTGTGGCTCTCACCTAAAGGCAAGACCATAACTGCAGGATACAAGGTACAATTTGAGCCGTCATTCATCCATGTAATCAGCTATCCAAGGCTGCGCGACACATCATAATGACCAACAACTTAAATTTGTAAATCCTTAATAGCATACATTATTATATCACATTCGAACTTGAACAACTTTCTCTTAGGTCCTCCAATAGCCACCATAAATTAACCATAGCTTCCTCACTACTCAAGGTACCTTATATACGAATGTGGTGACAAAAAAAATCAACTGTTCGACTTATCCACTAAATTCCTCAAAACAATATTAACTTTGGGATATTAATCATAATATAAATACCAATCAACATCCGAACCTCACCAAAGCACATGCAACTTTTAAGATAACTCAACATGCACGAATTCACTTATGTCAATCCAAATTCAAGGTTCCAAAAGTCCACTCCATCACATCCTACACACCTTAAAAGAAAATTTCGTCCTCGAAATTAAGCCAGAAAACCTACTTTGTCACATCATATACATCTTAAAAGAACTTTCATCCTCGAAAGTAAACCATACTCATACTTCTAGGGAAAACCTTATCTTGCCTTCATCCACATGTAGGAAATATTTTAGGTGTAACATATCCGCAAAGGTTACCCAGAACCATGTATGCAAAACACTATTAGGGGGGTTCTATAACCATCTTGGTGCACAAACACTCCATAGAAGGCTCAAACCAGGGTTTAGAAGCTTAGGTTATGTCATTACATATCTCACATGTTAGGTTTGCATCCATATCTTTACCCATGCATTATTATTCAACATCTTCAAAAGAAGTTAACTGAGGTTAACATGTTATCAAGGTGTCATCAACATTTATTGAGATAAAAGTTAGAACATGTTCAACATTAACATATGTCTTTTAGGTGGGAGTTAACTGAAGTTAATCCACTTTATCCATATATATCATATAAAGGCATCATAACCATTATGTTGTGCTAGTTGTCAAACTATATTTTCCATCTTTGTTAAGCACTAAGAGTAACACCTCATGTAACATATTTCATTTATATGATCTTACTTCATTGCTCATATTAAATTATAACATTTACTAGTGATTTCATCACAAGATTAGCCATCATTTTCACTTTATTCATGTATAAGGTTAACCATTTATGCACTGATGTCTATTAAACCATCTCTAGGTTTTCCATTATATTATGTCTATATATCACGTCATCAATATCATATCACATTTTATCTTTGTTATATCACGGTTGTACTAAACCAACTTATACAAGTGGCTCATATATCAAAACTTTACTTAGGCCAAAAGAGGTTCCTCTAACCCATACTACGAGGGTAGTTCCATACTCAATTTCTCTAAGCTAACTCAACTCTATGTGTATCTCATAAGCACATACTTTATTTTTTTTTCTTAGCTTAGGGTTCTTGGATTACCTCATTGGCACTAGTGATAGCCTTACAAGCTCTAGCCACATAAGCATCAACCAAAACATGCTATGCCATACTCTTCATAGGTTCTCTTTCCATGAAACATCTTACCCAAAACTCTCTTATATACACCACTAGATTCCTGTGTGAGAAATCACCAACCCGAGCATGAGGCTTCACAAAAACTAACATAGCCACCTCCTCCAGGGTCTTGGGCTCTCTCCCTCACCCAGATGGTAGGCACTCGTATTTCCTTATTCACATATGGACATATAGCCAGCCTCTCTCTGACTCTAGGGTTTGGTCCTCCCAAGGACATCTAGGGTTCAACAAGACTATCGGAATCATGCATAAAGCGACTCAACTCGATCACTCAGGAGTAGTCTAGTTTAGGACATATCATATCACATATCTCATAATTCTCATATCTTGGAGTCTAGGTTCTCTGACCTTCTCCCTGTGGGTCTCGCTCTCTCTTGAGCTAACCCCAAAACTGGTCCTAACACTAGAGGTCCTTCTTTGTAAAAGAGCTTGAGGCTCATGCTGACTCACAACTTGTCTTAACCTAAGACATCTCATATCATAAAAGAACTCATACCCACATCATTAAAACTTATTTCAAATCCTCAAAACTGAACTTAAGTCCTCGAAGACAAACATAGATCATCATTACCATCTTATGCCATCTATGTAAGACTTACATCATATCATCAAAACCTATATCATCTATTCCATCTATCAAATATATCAAAAAGGCTCTAGACATCTAATCTAGAACTACTCTCTCTTCTAGACTGATGTCATTCACTTTCACTTAGGTTGCATGATCACCTCCTACTTGTACATGTGTGGGGACACATTTTTGTAATACATATACATAATAAAAGATTATTTAGTTTTTCTCCGATAAAACAAGCGTCAGAGAAAACTATCAAGGTTCGATTCGTTTGGAATCAAAAACCAAAACCAGAAACGAGTGTCCCACACATAGTAGAGAGTCCAGTGTCATGAAAACTAGTGAAAAGGGTGAGAACATGGTGTAGACTAGTGTAGCTACTCTAGACAATGAGCGCCATATGTCTAGGGTTTCTCTTCCCTTGATGCACGCCATTTCCAAATAGTGCAACGTCCCATACCGCTGCACTACAAGGAAAGAACGACATCTAAGGACTTGCTACTCAACAAGCACCAGTCTAGACCTAGTACTCAGACATCTAGGTGCTAACCTAGAGGCTAAGTCAGATCTAGTCTCTAAAAGATGACTAATCTAACCCTAAAGATTATTAAGTTCAAGATTCTTTGGTTTTGAGTTGCATAATGAGCAAATGTCAGGCTTTGCTATTGTTCATGCTCTGATACCACCTGTGACGTCCCCGGATTTTCTAAAACTTAATCTGATGTGTGACGTCCAAATTGAAACCCTCACCTCAGCGAGAATCCCAATTTAAACATCCCACACTAGGCTAAGAAGAAGAAACTCAAGGGAGTCAGAAGGAAAATACATCAGTAGCACATGTACATGAACAATAATAAAACCACAACAATTGTTCACCATTCAACATATAATTACAACATGAATTGTTACAACATTTGATATTACATATTGAACAACAAACTACTAAACATATACACGTACTACATCTAAACTACAGGATCTTAAGACAACAGGTCCACCTGTACATCAGCTCGCTACACAACTCTCTCTATCCTGGATCTTCAAAAGCATAACCACAACCTAAACAAAAGTTTACATGCGGTACACGTCAGCACAATATTTCATGAATATTGTACTGAGTACGCCTACGTGTCTTTTATTTACCTCTCATCATATCTTGGCAATAAGATAAGACTAATACTTGGCAGTTATAGAGAAATATAAGAAAAGCATATACTTGCACAAAGATATTCATTAACAAAAGAGAACACATATTTTAAGCTCATTTTTCCATTATATACTCATGCATCTGCCTACCAATGGGATAGATGCTTTATGGCCTCATGATCCGCTTACCAAAGAGATAGATCATTTCATATGGTGATCCGCTTACCAAAGAGATAGATCACCTTCAAGCACTACGCTTACCAAAGAGATATAGTGCTTTCATATATTGGAACAGATATATTATGTTTCAAGTTTTCATAGCCATAAGTATGGAAAATCAAGCAAGATATCATACAAGAACAATCATTTCATCCAATATCATATGCCAAGTATTTTACTATGCATATAGCACAAGCATATTGTATAATAAGCCAAGTAAGAGGTAATAGCGTACCTTCCAAAGAGACATCATATTCACAACATATTCTTGATATCAACTATATCCTTGATTAAACCTGATTAAGACAAGATCATATACTATCATCAGGTTCTCATCATCTTACATCTCGTCTTAACCCTAAACGTGTTCATATTAGGGTTTACCTTATCTCATTATGATATGCACATCATTACTTGTATCATATTCTCATAATTAGGTTACTGATCTTATATTCCAGATTAGGGTACACAATCTGATTACTTGGTTACATATGATTATGTGCACATGTTAACCCTATGTTACATGTATTAATCATATTATTGAATATATCACATTAAGAGCAACATCATCATATAATATGGATGATGTGTATCATCGTGATATCATACTTAAAATTGAGGTTCCATATACTGGTATAAGCTTAATCTGTAAATTTCACTATTTATTGAGCATATATGTATTAATTACATATTAATTGGGGTTATTAGCCCTAAATAGCCATATTAAGCAAATTACATGCTTTCGTGCATCAACATGACCATATATGACATCATATGAATTCTAAACATGATTACAACTTTAGTGACATATTCTCATAATTTTAGGCCATTGTTTATTATTTATTATCCATGAAACAACTATATAACATATTACATGATATTGCTAAGATTAGTGCATCAAAAGACTAATATGATGGCTCTATTGTGTTCTACGCATTTTTCTGAACGTTTTGGTATATTATACTTATTTTTCTGATGATCGAGCTAAATTCTAAGAATTAAACAAAATCTGAACATTATATGAATTTCTTACCTTTTTAGGCCAATGGGCCGCTGACACGTGGCCTGATTGGTTGCACAACATTTCTGGTTTGGCTGGACCAGACCCGGTCTAGATACACCACTCGCCCCTCTTTCTTTCCTTCTCACACGATTCTAACCCAAACCCTCTCTCTCGTTCTCTGTCTGACTCGTTCGAGATCTTCAGGAAACAACCACCGCCATGGATGTCGATCCAGAGAGCTATCGACTATCCTCATGTTCTCCTCAAGTCGAACCTAATCCGACCTGTGCTTCATCCTCTCTCTCCATCCAGGTCGTCAGCTGCATGGTTTCACTGGTCGAGGATCTTGGTGGTGCTCATGGAGGTCGGCGCCACCGCTAGATCAGGACACGACGAGGAACCATCGCCAGGAGCTGCTCTCATCCTTTGTCTGGTCCTTCCCCATGCCGCCGGCTTAGCGCCTATATCCTCGCACTTTCTAACATTCTCATGCCCGCCGTTGTGCGGCTCCCTATTCCGCTGCGTGCGCCGCCGCCTGGCCCAGCTCCAGCGACGAGATCCGGCCCCATTAACTCCGCCTTCATGACTCCTACGCTCTCTACTCGACACTGCCGTGCAAGGATCTAGTCTTCGATGTGGGAGCAGCAGGTGTCGCCTCCTCGTTGTGGCCTGCATCTTCCTCGCCGCTAGGAGCCCAGCCGCCCATGGCTCTCTGCTCGGGCGTTGCTCCTTTAATTCCGTCTCATGGCCGCCGCCGCGAGGCTTCTTTGTTCAAGCTTCTTCAGCCACCACTACCCGCCACTATCTTTGCTGTGATTTCCACCATCGGCAAGGTCTGATCTATGCACCTAGCGCTTCGCGGCTCCTCCTTTCTCATGATCATTGCTTGAGCGGGGTTGCAAACGTTACTCCTCAAGCCTACCTCCTGCAGATCAGGAAGAGAGCTCCTCCTCGTCTCTCTTCCTTCTTCTCATTCTATGACTCCTGACGATCTATGCATGTGGGTGGGGAGGCAGTGAAGATGGTGAGGTGGGACTCCCTCCCTCGTCTCTGTTCTATATGCAAAGAGTTGATCCCACAGTAGTCAAAACTGCTCGCCCACGAACCTTGATCATGGTGTATTGATCATGTTTGAACAGCCTCCCACGATATACATCTCAGCCCACGTTCAACAAGTAGGACGACGTTGTGGCTCTCACCTAAAGGCAAGACCATAACTGCAGGATACAAGGTACAATTTGAGCCGTCATTCATCCATGTAATCAGCTGTCCAAGGCTGCGCGACACATCATAATGACCAACAACTTAAATTTGTAAATCCTTAATAGCATACATTATTATATCACATTCGAACTTGAACAACTTTCTCTTGGGTCCTCCAATAGCCACCATAAATTAACCATAGCTTCCTCACTACTCAAGGTACCTTATATACGAATGTGGTGACAAAAAAAATCAATTGTTCGACTTATCCACTAAATTCCTCAAAACAATATCAACTTTGGGATATTAATCATAATATAAATACCAATCAACATCCGAACCTCACCAAAGCACATGCAACTTTTAATATAACTCAACATGCACGAATTCACTTATGTCAATCCAAATTCAAGGTTCCAAAAGTCCACTCCATCACAAAATTTGTCCCTCTTTTTTTTCTAGGATTTCGGGGACGAAATCCTTATTAGGGGTTTATAATTTGTAACATCCCTGAAATGGGTTATGTGTTAACCCTAGATGTTTTGCCTAATAAGGTTGAGTAGATGCTTAATCTTATCTTTGGAAAAGTAATTAGGGCTCATGAGAAACTTATGTTTCAATTTTGTCCTGTTTGAACAATGTTGAAGCAATGTTTGCTTATTTTGGACTGAAGTGCAAATTACCCAAGTTGAGGGGTTAAATTACAAATTTTGCATGATAATATGTTCCTCTGATCTTGAGACATCATAAGAATACATATGATGTAGTGGTATGGTTTTCACAAGCTTGGGCACCAAGATTTAGCTTGTAAAGCAATCCTTGTGCATTAAAACCTAGTTTTGGTGTAATGTGCAATTTACCCAAAATCTAGGGTTCAATATGCAAATTAACACTTCAATAAGGTCCCTAATGTTTCTTTACATCATGTAGAGCAAATAAAATGAGAGGGGCACCTCATTTGAATGAAGTTGGAGGAGAGAGAATCTTGATATTAAAATAATTAAGATATAATCCCAATTGAAACCCTAATTCAATTTAGGGAAAAAATGAATGTATTAATTAAAGTTCCTTCAACCAAAATTAAAATGGTTGAGTTCATATATGTGTGGTCATCTTTGTGCTTTGCAAGAGCCACAAAATATCTCAAGGAGGTGAAATTCCACTCACCATTATTATAAGAAAAAGAAATTCCACTCAAAAATGGAGATTTATATTATAAGGGCTAAGGTGCTTAATTTCTTTTCCCTTTATTCTTGGATAATGAAGAGGTTTTGCAAGAATATGAATATGGCTTCGTGGCCAAGAAATGGAGGGGGTTTTGGTGGAAATTATTTTGGGAATTAATGGAAATAATCCCTTTTTCTCTCTCCTTGGGATTTCCTTATACATATCCCTTTTTCCACTCACTTAAGGACTTCTTTTCGGATTCCTTTCTTTCCCCTTGCTTGGAAAATGACCAAGGAGATGTGGAGGATCAGGATGATGACCCCCAACCTGTTGGTAAGGTTCTTGACCTCCTTTCACCTTGAATCCATGGTGAAAATAAAAAATCAATGCATGAATTCTTCATAACTCGATCCCCTGTTCAATTCTAACCAATTCTTTTCACTCAAAGATGGAGAATGACCCTTGGAATAGTGAAAGGATTTGCATCCACCATTGTTTCCGTGAGATTGAAGCTTTGAAGCTCAATTGGAGGTGGGTTTTATAATTGTAACCCATAATTTTATTATTGCAATCAATTCCTTATCAATTGGTGATCATTTCTACATTTCCGAAGTTAAGTTTGGTTGATTGATGCAATATCCATGGAAATCACAGTAGATTTCATGAGTTGGAGCTTTATTATGATGACATCATCACAATCACACACCTCAAATAATATCTTAGTCAAACAGTTTCAATTGTGGAGACCATTCAGTTTCAATGAGGATTGGCAAATGGTTTCACTAAACCGTTTGAAACCAAATGGTTTCAAACCATTTGGAAAGGTTTAACAGGGATGGACATTTGAGAATTTTGAAGCTAATAATGTTGGTTGATGACCCATAAATTTTTATTGGATAAATCCAAAGGGTTCATGAGTTGAAGGCTAATCAATTAGAAAACCCTAATTGAATTTAGTGCTGAAATTCCAATTGGTCGATTTGGATTTTTGGGTTGATTAGCCCAAGCAGTTTCAAAACCGTTTGGGGATCACCTAAATGGTCTCAATAACATTTGGGGGTCACCCAAGACCATATGTTGGTCTAGGGTTGAGTATGGTTAAATGTTTGAAGATCCAAAGATATGGTATGAACCCTAATCGGCTAAGTGTTGATTTTGCAAGTGATTGAGATGATGTTTTGGGTTGATTGACCCAAACAGTTTCAAAACCATTTTGGGATCACAAAAATGGTCTCAAGACCATTTAGGGGCCACTCAAGACCGTTTGGAGGTCATATAAGACTGTTTGAGGTCAGGTCATATCATGTGATGATTATGGTTCATTGATTTCAATTGAATTGGTTCCAGAATGTCAACCATTGATGGATCCTCGATTCCAAACCCTTAGTGATGGTTTCTTGATTATCAAACCTCGTTCAATTGGATTCAAAACCCTTAATTGAAGGTCTAATTTAATGGTGATTCATTGGTCCAATTGATGAATACTTTAATGGTTCAATTTACAATTGGTCCATAGATTGAAACCTTGAGTTGATTGAGTTTTGAAGTACCATTTTGGTCCATGCGGTTTTGAGAAGGTGTGGACCAAACGGTATCAAGACCGTTTGTGACCAAACGATCTCAAACTGTTTGGTGACCCAAAGTGCAAACGGTTTCAACATCTATTTTGTTCAATTGGTTTCAAGTACAACTTGTTCAAATGGTTTTCAACCAATTGATTCATGAGAACCAAGATCATTGAGGGTCTAAGTAATTAACTTTGTGAAGATAAAAATGGTTAATCCATTTGAATATCTCATGTAATTCAAGGTCCAATATGGTGAACCTGTTTAGGTACTTAATGCATTTGAAGATTTCAATGGTTAACCCAATTGATCACTTTGTGGAATTGAAAGTTTAATTGGTCAATATTTTTGAATTCCTTATATAATTGATGGTTTAATTGATTAGACCATTTGGACATCTAACATGATCAAAGGTCAATCAGCTATGTGATTATTAAAGATGTAGACCCATAATGATTTTGAAGGTTAACCCTAGCTATGTGTACTCAAGTGAAGAGTTGACTTAGGTTAATCTTGGAGTACTTAACATCCTAAAGAGGATGAGAGAGAGTGTGAGAAAGATGAATGCTTATATAATTGCACCCTAATTCTCTCTTTATGAGTAAACTATGTGATAAGGGTGTGATCCATAATAATGAGATCATGGAACTCTACTCAATGAGCCTAAACCCTAATTAGGGCAAAGCTATATGTGAAACCCTAATTTAGGCAAAGATATGTGTGAAACCCTAATTCGGACAAAGATATGTGTGAAACCCTAATTTAGGGCAAAGTTGAGTGTTATCATAAATCTAGGGTAATGATGTGACCTTAACTTAGTGTAACAATGAAGAAAATCCTAATTTATTGGGAATTGCATATCCTAACCCTAATTTGGGTATGAGGTAAGAGAAACCTTACTTGGATGTGAATAGAAAACCTTAATCCCTAAAATGGGGTAAGGTGCATGAAACCTTAATATAAGGTAATGCCACTAATACTATGTGAAGATTTAGCACTAGGTGATGTGTTGTGAAATCGTAATTTAACATAATACTATGTGAAACCCTGGTATAGAAGGATGATCATATGAAACTCTATTGAAGAGTAATACTATGTGAAATCCATAAATGTATGCAATATTCTTTGTGAATCCTCAAATTATAAGTATGGAGGATACTATTCCTAATAATGGAATAGTGATTAGTGATATGACAAATGTAACACCTAGAGAGGTTGATAATGAATATTCTTATATTAATAGTTCCTAACTCAAGGATGAGTCCATAGTATTAGTAATGGTTGTATAATCTAAGTGAGTGACTAATGGTCAATACATTACATGATAAATGTGATGAACAAGTGCATAAAATATTATGATGGAGAATACCCTAATACAAGCTAAGTGGATGAACTCAAATAAGATAAAGGTGTTGAGGGAAGTGATACATCAAAATATGATAGATATCACATCCTACACTCCAATACTGGTATACCTTGATGTGTATAAGTCCAATATAATTGGATGTATGACACATGAGATGTGTCATATCAATGGTTACATCGAGATGTAATGTACTCTGTTGAATGTAGGCTAACATGCCTTATGAAAAGGTTAATCCAAACCTATAAACTATGATGTAATCATATTCTAGAAAAGATGAGAGAGAAACTCATGATGTGTGTTGATAATTCATTTAAAGATGAATGATGAGAATAAAGAGTATGATTGAATACTTATGATTATCCATATTTATTCCTTGCTATGTGAACTCTGATACAGAGTAATGCTATGTGAAACTTTAATACAAGTAAATGCTATGTGAACCCTAATATAGGGTATTACTATGTGACATTCTAACACAGGGTAATCCTATGTGAAGCTCAAATACAGACTAATGGGTTATGAATGTAATAAGATAACCCTCGTATTGCATGATATTTATATGTAATTGTGTCATGATTACTAATCATGTAGATATGTTGAGAAGTTGAGCATAGCCAGGTATGGGCTATGATGCTTTATTGAGAATGTTTTATAGGCTTTATAAGCCTTCATATGCTTTATGTAGCAAGAATCATGATGTCCTTGGTCAGATGATATGAAGGTATTAAGTTACCTAATAAGTGACAATAAGTATCCTATGGTGAGTTTTGGGTTCAAATACCCAGATACTATAATCATGATGATGAACCTGTTAAGAAATGGAATTGTGCTTGGTGAGTTGAGGGACTAAGATCCCAACACTTTGTGAAAAGAGTATGGCTACAAGCCATGACTCCCCAATGACAATGCTAGACATTATATATATGATCTAAGCCTAAAGAGTGTTAGTGCTGTGGTAATGATTCTATAGTGAATAAATGTGGTACATGTTCTTCATATTCCTTAAAGGACAAGTGACATGTTGATTCTATCAAGTCATAGCTGCAATGCTTCTGATAAGAATAATGTTTTAATCTGTTAGACATTAAAATATTTGCTACCAAATAAATATGATTCCTCTCTTCATATTTACCTTTTTAAGCTGCAACAATAATGTTTCTGGCAGAGAGTTATATCTCTCGCTGGGGCAATTTACAATTGTCTCACCCCCGTGGGAACTACATTTTTGGGTGGATACGGACGAGAAGGCAGAAATCCTTCAATAGGAGAAGGACAGTAACAACAGTAGTAGGGCCAGCAGTGAAGTCTCAGGTGGAGACACTGGCTGTTATGCCTTGTATAGATGTAGATAGAGTCCTATGTGTCGTCTCTATACTCTCGGGTCCTCGGAGTAGTAGTTAGTGCTTTCAAGATTTTGTCTCAGTGCCTAGAGATTTTATACTGCCTGTGTTTAGCTTAACAAGACAGCTAATGCTTGTAATTCTCAGAAGGAGATGATACAGAATATGTACCTACGAACAAGAATGTAATTATGTTGCTTTGGTTCTATGTGAGAAAGTTTTCCTTTGATGAATCTTTTGATAAAAAGGTTTTAATTTTTAGTGATTTTTGGTAATTCGGTGCTTAGTGAATGCTTCCGCATTAGTTAATTATGTTTTTAGGAGTGGTATGCCACATAAAGAGCCATTTATGGACTAAAACATGCACCCATGGGCTGGTTTGATGCTTGAGACAACCTATTAATTGTGTGGGTTACAGCCAAAACTCATTTGTTTATTTAGTGTTTGTGCATAATCCACTTCGTTGAGCGGTTTATTCTAATATTGTATGCAGATAACATGATCATCATGTGATATGTTGTAGCATAAATCTTTACAAACAATTCCATGTGAAGGTCCTTGGGAAGCTTCACTTCTCTTTAGGCTTGAAAATTACTACATGCAGGAAGGAATTCAGATCTCTCAATGACAGTATGCAGTAGAGATTATTAGGCCCCAAGATATGTGTCTTATGGGATAGCACACAAAACTTCATTTGAAATTACAACCAACTAATGCTAAGATCACTCAACATTGATCATGACATGTCCAACATGTTGTGATGTACCATCTTCATATCCTCATATGGAAATTGGAAGTCAGCTATTCCATCATTTTGACATAACATTATGTTATATGTTGTAGGTGGAGTCAAATGTGGTACAATATTAGAATCTTTAAGAAGGGACTCAAACACTTGGCTTAGATATACTCCACCACAATAAGAACCTTGTTCTTTAATATATTTACCAAGTTGGTTTTGTACCTGATTAATTAATTCCTTAAACTTTTTGAGGGATTTTTAGTTGTGTTTCATAAGATACACAAGGAGATGTCTATTGAAGTCATCTGTAAATGTGATGAAGTATTGAAATACACCTATAGAACTTGTGCTAAAAGGTCCTCACCACATCAGTATGTATGATTCCTAATTAGTCACTTTCTTTCTCATTGTTATCAGTGATGGGTGATTTTATCATCTTTCTTAATTAACAATATTCACATGTCTTCATTGATTCAAAATAAAAAGAGTTTAGATTATGATCTTTATGGAGTCTAAAAATGTGTTTATCATTTACATTCGCTAGGTGGTAATGCTAAAGATAAGTTTTATTTGAGTCATGGAGTTCTAACCTCTTGGTATTTATATATTATATTCTATTGTCTTGAGATCAAATAAATAAAGACAATTATATATCATGCACTGCCATAGATTATCTCATCTCTTGCAATAGAATTTTGACCGTTCTTTATAATGATTTTAAATCGTTCTTGTCCAATGAAGTAGAGAAATATTTCTTTTACTTATATCTGATACATGATAGAAGTTCTCCAACTCTGTACAAGCCCAATGGGTAGAGATAAACTATAGGTACCTACAGTTGTGGCAGTAACTTTTGGTCCATTAGCTACTCGTAGATCCACCTATCCCTCCCATAAGGGCTTAATTCTTCTTAGATCTTGCATATTAGACATATGTGCGATCCACATATGTTTTCAAATATCCATAATGAAGAAATTGATAAGCTTATATCTATAAAAAATATGCCTAAAGTGGACATCTCTATCACGTCTTTCTTCATCTTTAATTCCTCAAGGTAAAGAAGATAAATTCTTTTCCTGACAATGGTGTGACAATTGCCTTAGCCGACAGAGTGGATCAATGTAACTCAAGCAAAGAGATAGGAAATTAAGCTCAAGCAAAGTGAGAGGAAACTGACCTCATGCCCTTCAAGCTCCTTCTTTAACTTTAAGTGTAGAAGATCTAGACTTTTAATTAGATTTAGAACAATTATTAGTTATTTCTTTGACATTGACATTCTTTATTGAACATAAACATGGACTTTGGATTTTACTTATTCATATAAATCTCAACTACTCTCAAAATGACAAACAACTCTGGCAATGGTTGAGAAATGTTATTATGTTGTTGTTCATGACTGAATGATTGTGAGATTTCAACAACAATTATAAGAGTACACAAACGATCAACTCCAAGCCTAGGGGGAATCACACTCTCTATAAGCTTTCTATGTACCCAATCAAATTGAGTACATGTGTCCCAATTTGGTCACCTTAAGTCATGTTGCACTTAAATATGGCCTCTGATAGGTCATTCATGTCTTTCCTTGCTTGTTCTAGGAACATATTCTTAAAATGTGCAGACATCTCCAGAACTCCCATGTTGTCATGTTTCACAGAGATAGGATGAGGCACTTGACATCAATAATGTTGTCAGTATGCTTATGATAATATTTCCTTTCCTCTTTAGGTTCATTTGGATTCGGTTCCTTTGGTTCTAGTATTTGTTGGATGTAGAGATTACGGTCATGAGTAAGAACAATTCTCAATGTCCTATACAAGGCATGGAATTTTTTCTCATTCAATTTTTCTCTATCATGTACCAATCTCAACCAGAAGTTGTTATATATGTTTGAAATTAGATACACAAAGAAAACATTTGAACAAGTCAACAATTTGATTTTAAAATTAATGTGATTTGACAATAATAGTTTGGCGTTGAATTAATAACAGTCCCACTATGATGATCATTGTCCACACTATAATTAGGAATATTACAACATGTAATCTTCTAGTGAGTCACAATCCATAATGCATTAAATCTTGAGTCAACTTTGGCAAAGCTCTCACAACTTAACTATTTGGTAGGTAACACTTACCAATTGCATCTAATACAACTCTTGTGTTGCACAACTCGTTGTCACAAACATTTTATGCAATATCTTCCATCTTTTTGTGTCTAGGTACTAAATCTGATTAAGATCACCTAGTCAAGTTCAACCTATAGGCCAATAAAATAAGCAACACACCCCACTTTGGAAGACCCACATACTTATTATTACAATTTGCCCTAGATATAGATCAACATAGTTGTGTTCCCAGACTTACTAGGTCAAGGTTTTTATGTGTATTGAGTAATGGAAGGCATCTTAAACTTTGATCCTGTATCGAGAGATTTGATACCATAACCATGTGCATCTAATAATCTATAGATATACTATTTTGTATGCATCATATACTACAACAATCACCACAAGCGATAATACATGGTTTGGAAACTATATGACATATTGAACCAACAAGAGTTGTGGAAACAGAATCAAGAGATTCACATCTAATGTAACCCTAAATATTCCTTTATTGAGTATTCTAGTCCACCATCTGGCAAGCTAGTCAAGGGTTGAATTTTTTGTTGAGTCAATCCTTCAGTTATTGTTGGAGTCAACACTTTATCTTCATCATGAACCCTACAAAAACCTTACTTGATGGAGTGGGATCATGATTGTCTCCTCCTATCCACTGTTGTCCACAAGTGATGTCAATACACCTTCCTATTTTAATCAAAATAATTAAATTTGACATGGAGAATGTAGAGAGAGTCATAACAAAAGAAAGACATATACATGTTATATATTCATAACTAAAAACCATGAATTACATGCTTCAAATAATAAGTTTTCAAAATGACCTATTTTTCATATCAACATCCACCTAATAAACTAATTCCAAAGGTGTCATATTGGTTTATATAAAAAATATATAGTATCATATATGATAGTTGGTGATTAACATGGATTGACATTGCACAATGTTCATCAAATGAATTGCTTGTGTTTCGAAAACCAAACAAAAGTTAATGTCATATGACGTTGACTCTTATACGATTGTAGGCTTTTGGTGGGAGGGACGCAACATAATTACCAAAAAGATCTCTATAAAATATTCATCCAATAGATCCTTCATAGCCATAAAATGTCAGTTCATTAAATACATAGAAGAGATACTGAATATATCAAACCATACATTAGTTTTACAATAACTAGACATGTCTTTTGTTGGAGTAGAACTTTCACTTTCAGTTGGAGATCTGAAGTGGTTGTACTTTTTTGCGCCTTGTCATCAAAACAACACCTTGTCTTCTCTTTAATGAAGTTGATTGATCTCAAGCCTCTGCCTAGGGGCCTTAGCCTCCATGTCATCCAGAATAATGTGGTAACTCTTGGTGCACCATCTTAGTCACTAAAATGAACAGGAATTTAGAGTCATCTTCTCTCGCTCTCCTTCTCCACCAGTTATGGGTTGTTATCCTTAGGATGAGTTTTTCTCTCTTTAAGAGGAGTAACTCTTTGATAAATTATTTCACAATGTGTTTCTCATCCCCATGGACATCCACCCCCCACACACACACTCACACACACACACATACACACACACATTATATATATATATATATATATATATATATATATATATATATATATATATATATATATATATATATATATATATATATAAGTCATGGTCTTGAACTTTCCAAAAATTCGATCTCCTTCCTAATCACTACTCAAAATAGAATCATAATCAAACAACTGTCAGATATTCTAGTCTCCTTACTCATTAACCAATTGATTGGTTGGGACTCATTGCATCTTGTAGTTGACTATGTGTTTACCTATATTCTCAATTTTCTAGTCTCAATCCAATTTCCATTGACCAATTCAATTCTAAATCAAGCAAGCCACATATTATTTGTTGTTTCCTTACTTCAACCTAGTCAAATGAATGGAAAACTTTTCAAAATGGTGATCAGATGATTGATTGACTGTCAATCAACCGATTAATCTAAACCATCCATTGGACCAATTGGCATTCCCAGTAGACTGATTATATAGGAAATCAGCCTGTAGATGATTCTAATCCATTCTAATCATATGTTTGATTGTAAACTGCAATTCCCCTATGCATCCTCAGCCTTTGATCTCATAGGTTCTTCATTACGTTATTTGTGATGTTAAAACGTCATAAGAAAATATTGGTATCTAGAAATATATAATTGCTACCCAAATTATAGGAACAAGTTGAAGAGAAACTTTAACTTATGAAGTGACCCAAGTTACCATGACTGTAACATCCCATTATTCTTGATGTCCATGTTGAAACTGAGTCTTGGAGTTGTCATCTTCTTAACATCAAATCTTTATTTTCAGAACCATAGTAGACTATTTAGATTGTATAAACTCAATATTATATATTAAATCACATGAGCATAAGATGTACTTCATAGTCTCACTTATCAAGTGGTGAGGATATTAATTTAATGGAGGGACAAGAACCATCTACATCACTCAAACTAATATAGAAGTGTGATAATGCACCCAATAACTATTCAGATATAATATAATACACAAAACAACATGTGATTACTGTGGTGACTTCAGATGGTAAGGATCACAATCACCATTGTCATGTATAGATATGAATCTAAATGTCATAATATGGCTTCCGTGTATCATTCTCAAAGTGGGTCAGTCCAATCGAACATGTTTTCTATCAAGTACCCATGTATCTGAATTTGTATCTACTATAATGACTAAAGAGACATAAACATCGTTCAGAATACACATTGTTGTTTCATATTATTTGTGTATAATAATGTCCAAATAATAATTGTCTAGGGACATAATAAGAATGACATACATGTAATCTCATGTTCATGTCCTCAGCCCAAACCATATATCCATTGAGAAAAAACATTCTTAGGACATTATTATATATATTTATTATCTCAATTTGAAACAAACATAATAAGTAAAATTTGCCTTTATTAAAAATCAAATTGTATATATGTATCCCTATTACGATGCTCACATGATGGGTCTTAGGACATACAATCCACAAACAAACTAAACACAAAAAGATGCATTGTCACTTCGTGAGAGAAAAACTTCTAGAAGACATCATCACACTGTCTTTCATGATGTAAGCAAATCAGGTTGTAGATCTCTTCACAAAGACGTTGATTGCATCGAATCACAACAAATATATTTACAATTATTCTATTGTTGATCAATCTTGAGTTTGAAGGGGTGTTAATATTAGTTAATTCCCGCATAACTTCTCTCCATGATAATAACTTCTCCTCTTCCTTTTAACTTCTCTCATTCCCATAACTTCTCGACTTTCTTCATATGTGTACATGTTAGATGGGTATTTGCTTACACGGTTAGACAATGTAGTCACATACTCATATTGAATGAGATTAGTTAAATGTATTTACATTGGTTGATCAACGTATCCCGTTTCAAATTCTTGGCCTACATAATATCTAGAAGTTAAAGTAGAGTCAATCATGTATGGACTATATATTTATAACAGTAAAACTACAATAAAGTCCATTTATTTTGGACATACATCTGATACAGCACTAGTCTACAAGTCATGCATATTGCTATTCGACATACATTAATACAAAGGCTTTCACAAATGCGATACAGATATATATGATAATGAAATGAATAAACTTATAGACAAAAGCATTTCATGCTGCAAAGCCATATGTATGGTCCTTGAAAACTCTTGTTTGGGAGGATCATTTTTTGGCTGGAGCTTTGGGCGGCTCTGTTTTCGGCGGCTCAGGTTTTGGTGGCTCAATTTTGGAAAACTCGACCACCTTGACTTGTACGCCTCTGTAGGAATCGAAAGGCCCAAGGCACCAACAGAGAACGAGTGGCAGCGGCATCCTCCTGTCAGATTGAATGGTCTTCACCACTTTGTCGTGGTTCAGATCATATCCTTCCAATGTTAGCATGTCGTTGTCTGTTGTGACCTTTGTCACTCCTGAAGGCGGCAATATAGTGTCGTGCAAGTCAGAAAGAGATTCACATTTACGAGATACATTGCTATCCCGTTAGAAACCATCCTAATTAATTTGCTTATTCTAATATTACGTACCATCTACTTTGAACGCCAGTGTTGCAGCATCTGGCGCTCTGCATTGTTGCTGCAATTGCAGTACCATCTTTATCTGCAAATATCAGACAGAACAAGAAATATTCCATTTGTGAGCGGGAAGGAACTCAATAACATAATGGCTAGCTTGATATATCCATCGTTAACGCCGCAGAAGAGGACCATCGTTACCTTGATTCTAGGCATTTGCAAATGAAGCAGCTTTAGTTTTTCCTCGATCGATGTATGTATCTGGTATTTTGCTTCGATGCGGGCTCTGGCGTTGAGGATTTGTACTTATGAGCAGTAGGAGCGATGATATGGTTGATTTCAGTGACCCATCTCCTATGTCCTCTACTATTTATATATCCACACAGTACTAGGATCCTGCGACTCGGGCACCAATCGAAACTACCACTATCTTTCCCGGCATTGTATTTCCCAGAAGCAGCTAGGTTGTCCATATTCGTCAGTGTTTAATATAGGAGATCCACTTCACCCGTGGTTTAATGGGTAAAGCACGTTGAAGTTCTTCCGTCATTTAGTATTTAGTCGACCGCATATGAAAGCATCCCACCAACTCCAATAGTAGCAGAGGCTCTAGGATTTTCTCTTGCCCACTTTTCGAGTAAAGTAGAAGTGCCCTTAAAGGTAGAAGGTTTATTATTTAAATATGACCAGGCTCATCCACCCAATTCTAATCTTATACGTTCCCGAGTAAGAAAAGCTCTTGCATGTCCCACTTATTTTGTTTATGAAGAATTAAGTGGGGATAACATGTTCGCGCATCTCTCCATCCACGAGTAAGTGTATCCAATATAGCGTGACTAAAAATAACCGTCAACATCCTCTGATTTATGGGAGCGATTGGATCCCATATATGTTCCGCCAATGGCGAAGAGTGGTTTCGTCCTTCTAAAACTGTCTCTTGGGATATAGGTTTATAGAGATTGCAGTCTTTAGGTCACTACCAAAAAATATAGTATAGATGACAGTCATGTAAAAAATAACGTACTTTAGGTGACATATTTGTACATGACTTATAATCTGTGTAGGCCTACGTAAAATAGATGACATACATTTTTGTATATTTGAAAGGGTGACATACTTTAGGTGGCATGCATGTATATCACGTGTAGTCTGTGCAACATAGGTGACAGATATTTTATCATATTTGAAAGGGTGACACACTATAGGTGACATACATTTGAATCACCTATGTTCTAATGGGGGTTTACACATGTATATGAGTCAAGTGTAATATACAAGGAGACATAACATTTATGTGACATGTATGTGTGTCACCAAAGTTATAGATGACATAAATTCATGTCACGTTACCTTAGAAATTTTACAGAATTACTATGAGAGGACATTGTCTTGATATGGGCCTTGAATTCTCACAAATGTATTAGAGGAAATTCTCGTGATATGGGCCCCAACTCTCACATATGCATTTTTCGATAATTGTTGTGAGTGGACATTGTCACTATATGGGCCCCAGTTCCTAAGAAATGCATTGAAAGAGACTTCTTATGAGAAGAAATGTGTCATGGCTCCTCCCGAGTGTATTTTTATTGCAATATATGAACACTATATGAACACTTATTTGGTCACCGTGCGTTGGACGATGATGTGATGCGAGGGCGCCGAGCCGCTGCACGTGACATGGGCACCGACGACGATTCTGTTTGGCTCCCACCTACCTCTGATTAATTATTGCACCTACCCCAGTGTCGCTGATAGCAGGGGTACTCTCTACTCGCCTTATTGTGAGATGACACCATCATCATATGGGCCCTGGCTCCTCAGAAATTTACTTTTAGGGACTTACTGTGAGAGCACACTATCATGATAGTGGTCACATATCCTCCCAAATGCAATTACAATGACATGTTGGGAGAGGACATTCTCATGATATGTGATGTGGCTCCTCCAAAATGCATTTTTGGGATCTTCCTATGAGAGGACACCATCATGATATGGGTCATGGCTCCTCAAAAGTTTATTTTTAGGGACTTACTGTGAGAGCACACTGACTTGATATTGGTCATAGATCCCCCCATATACACCTCCATCCACATGCTATGAGAGGACATTCTCATAATATGGGATAGAGGGTCACCCTGGCGAAGTCCACGTGCAGGCTTTGTGCTTTTGGTCCGATAGCAAAAGTGTGCTGGACAGATGTGATGCAATCTTTGACTTTACTCCTCCACTTCATCCCAAAACCCATCTTCTCCATCACCACATCAAGGAAACTCCACTCCACCATGTCGTATGCTTTGGACATGTCCAACTTCATAGCAAGACTGCCTTTTTTCTTCCCCTTTTCTCTCTTCATAGAGTGGAACACTTCATAGGCTATGAGAGCTCAATGTTATGATATAGGTCATAGATCCTCCTAAATGAATTGTTAGAGACTTGATATGCAATGACATTTGTCATGATATGGGCCCAAGTACCTCAAAAATGTATTTTCAGAGACTTGCTGTGAGAGGACACTTTCATGACATGGAAAATGACTCCTCTCAAAAGAATTTTAGGGACATGTTGTGAGAAGAAAACATCATGATATGAGCCCTGACCCCTCACAAATTCAATTTTAGGGACTTGTTGTGAGACATCACTATCATAATATGGGTCTTAGCTCATCCCAAATGCATTTTGAGGGACTTGTTGTTAGATGATACTATCATGATATGGGCCATGACACTTCCCAAATACATTTTTAGGGACTTGTTGTGAGAGGACATTGTGGTGATATGGGCCCCAAATCTAGCCAAATGTATTTGTAAAGATTTGTTGTGAAATGACACAGTCAAGATATGGGCACTAGATCCTCCTTAATGCATTTTTAAGGAGTTGTTGTAAGAGATCAATGCCATGATATAGGTTGTGGATCCTCCTAAATGAATTGTTAAAGACTTGCTATGAGATGATATTTGTCATGATATGGGCCCAAGCACCTCCCAAATACATTTTCAGAGACTTGTTATGAGAGGACACTTTCATGAGATGAGCCATAGTTCTTCCTAAAAGCATTTTTGGGGACATGATGTGAGAGGACAATATCATGATATGGGTTGTGACTCCGCACAAATTCATTCTTAGAGACTTTCTGTGAGAAGACATTGTCATGATATGGGTCGTGGGTCCTCCCTAATACATTTCTAGGGACATTCTATGAGAGGACACTGTCATGATATGTGACATGTCTCCTCCCGAATGCATTTATAGAGACTTTATGTGATAGGACAATGCCATGATATGGGCCTTGGATCCTCCATAATCCATTTGGTAGATAGTGTCCTTTCACAACACTGTCATAGTGAGAGGATGCCATAATGATATGGGCCATGGTTCCTCCCAAAAACATATTCAGTGACATGGTGAGGTCAAGACAGTCAGTGTTATTTTGGTTGTGATGGTTGGCCTTATTTCGTTTGTGGTGGTCTGTTCTACTTATGGATGTGACACTTTGTTTTGGTCTGGTCGGTACACTGTGTTTGATGCAGTCGTGATGTTGTGCTGTGAGCGTGGATCGCGACGTTGTGTTGTGAGGGTGGGTCGTGACGTTGTGTTGTGAGGGTGGGTTGCGACTTACTATGAGATAACATTATCATCATATGTGTCATGGCACCTCCCAAATGTATTTTCAAGGACTTGGGATGGTTTTGGTTGTGTTAGTTGGCCTTTTTTCAGTCGTGATGGTCCATTCTGCTGTTGGACATGACATTCTATTTTGGTCTGGTCACGACGCTGCTTTTGTTATGGTTGTGATGTTGTGCTCTAAGGGGCTTATTATGAGAGGAATCTGTCAATATGGCATTGTGCTCTAACGTCGCGACACTGCGTTTGTGAGAGGAGATTGTCATGATATGGGCCCAAACTTTGCCCAAATGCATTTTTAGGGGCTTATTATGAGAGGAAATTGTCAATATACGTGCCATGTCTCCTCCTTAATGCATTTGAAAGGACATGTTGTGAAAGGACACTATTATCATATGGGTCATGGCACCTCCCAGATGCATATTTAGGGACTTGATATGAGATAATATTTGTCGTGAAATGGGCCCTGACACCTCCCAAATGCATTTTGATGGACTTATTTTGAGAGTATGTTGTCATGATATGGGCCCTGACACCCCCCAAATGCATGTTCATAGACTTGTTGTGAGAGGATGTTGTCGTGATATAGGACCTAACACCTCCCAAATGTATTTTTAAGGACTTATCGTGAGATGACATTGTGATCATATGCTCCATGACACCTCCCAAATGTATTTTCAAGGACTTAGCGTGAGAGGATGTTGGCATATATGGGCCCAAACTTCACTTAAATGTAGTTTCAGGGGCTCATTATGAGAGGACATTGTCAATAGGAAGAAACGCATCAGTGCTCGTTTTAGGGTTTGATGATCTTGGATCAATGAGTTTTGACCTTGACGATGCTGGTGTTCTTGTTGTTGGGTCTTGTTTTGGTTAATATTGTCGTTTCCCTTGTGTTTTGGGTCAAGAAAGAATTGCACCATGTGGGTTTGAGGTTGAGACAGTTGGTGTTGTTTTGGTTGTGATGACACCACCCAAATGCATTTTTAAGGACTTATTGTGAGATGACATTGTCGCCATATGTGCCATATCACCTCCCAAATATATTTTCAAGGACTTGGCGTGAGAGGAGATTGTCATGATATGGGCCAAACTTCACCCAAATGCATTCTTAGGGGCTTATTATGGGAGGAAACTGTCAATATATGGGCCATGTCTCCTCCTTAATGTATTTAAAAGGACACCTCCCATATGGGTCATGGCACCTCCTAAATGCGTTTTTAAGGACATGATGTGAGATAACATTTGTCCTGAAATGAGCCATGACACCTCCCAAATTAATTTTCATGGAGTAATAGTGAGAGGACGCTGTCATGATATGGGACCTGACACCTCCCAAATGCATTTTTAAGGACTTGTTATGAGAGGACGTTGTCATGATATGGGGACCTGACACCACCCAAATGTAGTTTTAAGGACTTTCTACGAGATGACATTATCATCAAATGTGATGTGGCACCTCTGAAATATATTTTGAAGGACTTGGGATGGTTTTGGTTGTGATGGTTGGCCTTATTTCAGTCGTGATGGTCCATTCTGGTTCTGGACGTGACACTCTGCTTTGGTCTGGTTGCGACATCTCAGTTACTTGACTGTTGGGAGTAATCCATTGAGGGAAAATTTGGGGAATAAAAATCCACATCAATGCAATGTACTTGTATTCATGCACACGATTAGAAGTGACCACAATTGCCAATAATTAGTTACTGCATGTTTATGATCCTTGATCATAATATATTATCTCATGGAAATCATATTGTGACAAACAATAAAATATTTCAACCTTTTCAAGGTTTCTCTTGCTACACATTTTAGCTTCTCCCGTTTGTCTTTTTCCAGGTAAATTTCAATGTCTTTGTATATGCTTTAACAATATGTTGTCAGTTTATTCTAAATGAGAATTCAAATTTTCTCTCATCTTCCATATGATTTTTTATTTTGGCTGACATTTAGGGGAACAACTTTGGAAAGATGTAGGTTGATTGCAAAAGAACTTCTATCCCTAATCATGCTAGCACAAGGACGAAAGCCTAAAACTATCATTGCCAGACATCACTGGTATATTAAAGGGAAGGGCATCTCAGTGACATGACTATTGGGAGAAATTCATTGATGGAAAATTTGGAGAATAAAAATCCACATCAATGCAATGTACTTATATTCATGCACAAGATTAGAAGTGACCACAATTGCCAACAATTAGTTACTGCATGTTTATGATCCTTAACCATAATACATAGTCTCATGGAAAGCATATTGTGTTTGACATACATTTTCTATTTTTCTTAACTTTATATGTCACTTTCAATTGTCTAATCTTTTTAGAATAAATACAAACTATATCATCATTTGACCAAAATATTTTAACTTGATGACCATGTATTTGTGGTGTTGTATATTTCTATTTTTATGATCAAACAAAAACACACGGTATATTAATTCATTTGAAAATTTTTATTGGATCCATTCATTGTAGGCTATGCTAGGTATGGATGCCAAGAAAAAATACCTAGAAAGAAAAGAGAGGGTTTCTTATCAGATGGGGAAAAAGGTCATCATATTACATTTAGTATCTTAAATAATCATTACTACTTTCATATACAATATTTTTATATGTGTAATTTATATTTTCATGTCTAACTAATTTAATATCTTAAAATTTAGATTACTAAAGTTTATGACATGGAATAACCTTGTTTTGGCCATCTCTTTCCTAAAAATTTGTATTTGTTGAACGAATTATCTAATTTAATATAATGTCGAATTCATAATTAAGTTACATATTTAACTCATAATATTTTTATAATTTTATAATATTAATTTAACATGTATAATGTGACACGTGCATGTGCACGTGTACGTTTACTAGTATATATATATTTGACATATGAGCAACTTCTTTTCCATCCATGACGTCTTTCCATTTATTTGATATATAATCAATTTGAATAAAATTAAACCCCAATATTTTAGAACACCCATTATATAATTTTTATCATTTAATATTATGATATAAATATTGCCACGTTTGTCATCCATAAATTCTTTCATTTTTTTTAACATATAATCAATTAGAATAATATCAAACCCAATTAAATATTTCTATAGTAGACTATCACCAATATTTATATTATTTTGTTATAAAAATAAGGAAACTAACAATGTTGAAGGAAATAACTTGGAATTGACTTTAATGCATTTAAATTGGTTGAAGAAAGAGAGAGAATATGAGTCAACAAGATTTCAAATTGAGACATAAAAGAAGACTTGTATCAAGAAAACGTTTTCCTAATATTTTAGACCACCCATAGTATAATTGTTATCATTAAATATTATGATATAAGTATTGCCATGTTTGTCATCCATAAGTTCTTTCATTTTATTTAATATATGGTCAATTAGAATAATATCAAACCCAATTAAATATTTCTATAGTAGACTATCACCAATATTTATATTATTTTGTTATTAAAATAAGGAAACTAACAATGTTGAAGGAAATAACTTGGAATTGACATTAATACATTTCAATTGGTTGAAGAAAGAGAGAGAATATGAGTCAACAAGATTTCAAATTGAGACATAAATGAAGACTTGTATCAAGAAAACATTTCCCTAATATTTTAGACCACCCATAGTATGATTGTTATCATTAAATATTATGATATAAATATTTCCATGTTTGTCATCCATAAATTCTTTCATTTTATTTAATATAATTGTTGACGTTAAATGTTATAATATAAATCTTGCCATATTTTCCATCCGTAAAGTCTTTCATTTTATTTAACATATGATCAATTAGAATAATATCAAACCTAATTAAATATTTTTATTGTAGATTATCACAAATATTTATATCCTTTTTTTATAAAAATAAGGAAACTAACAATGTTGAAGGAAATAACTTGTAGTTATAAAGGCTCTTATTTTGTGGGAATATTATATTACAAATCTTGTCATGCTTTACCATCTATAAAGGCTCTTATTTTGTTTGATATATAATCTTAAAAAACAAAGAAAGAAAAATATTATTGAGAGAAATTTTGGAGAGCAAATTGTGGGATGTTCATTAAGGATATTAAATTTATACATATGACAATTAATACAATACACTAGATATTGATTTAGTATATCCTGATTTTTGAAAATAACAAATTATTTACACTTTGATATTTACCTAACTATTTATACCCTCCCTATTTTCTAATGTTTCCCCTGATAGTGCACCTAGCCTGGTCAGCGCACAAATTCCAGTGTCCACTCACGCTTCCCACACAATTCCCAAACGTCCGCCCATGTTTCCTCTCCCCTTTGTGCATCCCACGCCGCGCATGTCTCCTAGAGTGCAAAAAGGGCGTCGTCAACCCCATCTTCCTCTCCCAATGATGTGCACCATCTCATCCACGATCGAAAGTACCACCTTCAAGGCTCCGAAGTCGCGCCTTCATATTTTTTGCGAGTCAAGGAGTCCTTCCCTCAGTCTTCTGTGTGCCCTATCTTGGAATGAGAGAGTCGATGCCCTAGAATTGCTCTAGCAGTAATGTCCTGAAAGGTTGTTCTTTTCTTCGTCTTTGGTTTCCTCAATCTCATAGATTTCTGTTACTTATAACTCTTATCAATTTCTTCTAGTATAGTGACGAGCAACAGGCTCAGCCACCATCTCCAACCGAGCCTCAGAGGTCAATAGTGGGGGAAGGTGAGGTAAAGAGGACTATAGCACCGGAATCTGAGATCTGGAGGACAACTGCTTTGGCAGCAACAACAAAGAGATATTGTAGAAAATCATAGGTACTTTTCGGGCTATCAGTAAATCCCTCCCCAAGAAGTAAGTCAAACCGAGAATTGTTTGTCGTATACCAAGAGCATCCTGTAGTGTTAATGTCGAACCAAGAAGGGGAAGAAGAGTTGGGGATCTGGGATTAGATCAGTTGTCAGAAGGGTGTTTGGGAGAGGGACATCACTTGGTGGATAATGTGGCACGGATGGATGTCGGCGACATGTGATGGAGGGCTGGATGGTGGGCGGGTGTGATGGAGAAGGCGGGCGACTGCTGTGGCAGGGTGGATTTGGTTGTAAAAAAGGAAGGTGGCTAGCGGAGGGAGATGGTTGGCGGAGGATGGATGGTAGAAGGTTGATTCAGCGACATGGAGCAGAATAAAGTGGCTACAGCTTGGAAAGCAGCAACGGGTAGGAGCGGCGGCAGGATCAGGAAGGAAGGCGGGTGGAGTGGTAGCTGTGATGGCACGGGTGGTAGCAGCGGTGATAGGGGGTCTGGTTGCTGGCGACTGGGTGTGGAAGCAGCATGGTGGGCTGGCGGCAGGACCGGTGTAGGGGCGGCTAGAACAGGAGAAGAGGAGAGGTGGAGAGGGTCAGGGGCGAGAGAGATGGAGTCGGGGGTCAAGGAGAGAAGGATGTGGGTGATGGAAGGTGGGGGGCAGAGAGAGGGTGGTCGACGAAGGGGGGAAGAAGGTAGGAGGAGGAGGGGTGGTGGCTGCTAGGGGAAGATGAGGGAAGTATTAGGGTTGAGAGGCTTAGGAGGGGTCAAATCGCTTCCCGCATAATTTCCAAATTCTGAATTTTTCAATTCTACAGAATGCATACCGAATATTGAATTCGTGACTGCTCACATTATATGTTTTATTGTCAATTTTGATTCATAATACAGTTATTCAACCGTCCAGCCAACTATCAGCTAACCGCATACTATCCACATTTTCAGCTTTGTGCATGTCTCACAGATAGTCAGATTGGGAAATGGTTCAGCACATTTCTTGCAGTGTGACTCCAATTTAGTAGTCACAGATTTACCTTGCCGCTAAAGGTTTAGAGCAATTGCCCCTCAGACCATTCTCCAGAGGATCTAACATTTGCCAAAGATTCTATATAGATGAACATCATTTTTTTTGAAGAATAAAGTGCAAATTACAATATGATGCTCCTAAATGAAACCTTCTTAGTCCACATAGTGGCTATCCTCTTACATTGAAGTCTCCAACAGAACAACATCAATTTTCAAAGGAACCACAACCTTCCAAATCATATTCCACCAATTCATTTGTAAATCTCCATTTTGTAGTCATTTTCAGAGCGATGAAGTTGCACATAGTTATCTCCAAATTACTTTGTGTGTCAACTGATTGTTTGCAAAAAGATTATAATCCTCTATAAAGGATGTCTCACCAGCTCATTTGTCCTTCCAAAATCTTGACATTTAGTAAATAATTTCCAAACAAGACGTAAGCAGATGCAACTTCCATTCTGCTTTGTAAAAGATGAGACTCTACCAGTACAGTAATTTCTCTTCCAACACCAATCTTGAATCAGACCAGATGCAACATTTTAGTTCTCTAATTTAACAGTGCCTTCCACATCCAACTGTCGCTGAGTTTGGGTGTGTATTGTTCTTCTTTCACCTATATGTTGTATCTTAAATGTCTTTCTCCTGTTCCACTCTCTCCTTCCTTTCCAGCTGATAATGCAAACGTCTCTCTATATTTTCTCATGTTCTACTAACATAGGTGTGCTTGTCAATTGTGAACCAATGAAACTTGGAATTCAAATTGTAGTCTGTTGGAGTCTATCATGATGAAAATAACTTAAAGACGTTCTATACAATGTTGCATGAATGATTTAAAGCAATTGACATTAAGACAATAATTGTTTGAATCTCTAGTAAGCACATATATTAGATAATTTGGTATGTCTCACAGATAGTCAGATTGGGAAATGGTTCAGCACATTTCTTACAGTGTGACTCCAATTTAGTAGTCACTGCTTTGTGCATGTCTCACAGATAGTCAGATTGGGAAATAGTTCATCACATTTCTTGCAGTGTGACTCCAATTTAGTAGTCACAGCTTTACCTTGCCACTAAAGGTTTAGAGCCATTTCCCCTCAGACCATTCTCCAGAGGATCTAACATTTTTCAAAGAATCTATATAGATGAACATCATTTTTTTTGAAGAATAAAGTGCAAATTACAATATGATGCTCCTAAATGAAATCTTCTTAGTCCACATAGTGGCTATCCTCTTACATTGAAGTCTCCAATAGAAAAACATCAATTTTCAAAGGAACCACAACCTTCCAAATTATATTCCACCAATTCATTTGTAAATCTCCATTTTGTAGTCATTTTCAGAGCGATGAAGTTGCACGTAGTTATCTCCAAATTACTTTGTGTGTCATCGCTTGAAGTATAAAGCTTTAAAGGTGTCGAGAGACCCATGCGGATTGATTGTCTAGCCTATCCAACTAGGATTCTTCCTTGACCTAGAAAGCATTTTCGTTATTGCAAACAACTTCTGCATGTGCACTCATGTTTTAGTAAAAATGGAAGCACTATTGTTCCTATTATCAGTTAACATGCAACTTTGACAAGGTATAATAGGATCGGACAAGAGTGTCAAAGTCATTGGCAGCAATTATCAGTTAACATGGTCACCAGGGACACTACTGTGGCTTAATTTCATTGCCCTCCGTGGGCTCCTACGACCTATTACAGTTCATATAAGCCATTTTTCATGGTGAATTAACTTAATTTCAGTCTGATTTACATTTCATTCAGAATGTGATATAGGTTATTTGTAATCTTGAATGCATTTAGTGCTTGATGAGTACTACTATAATATATTTTAATTAAGAATATAAATCAACAGATTAAGGCAAACAACAATAGTTGCACTCAGTACATTGCCTATGAGTTTCTCGTCCATACTACATAAAAAATGACCTTCATTATATACACATATGCTAACATAACAACGTGGCAGGTTGAGTTCTGGTCTGCTCTGATTGGGTTTGTGCGACACTCGACTCCTTAGACAGCTGTTTGAAGGCAGAGGTGAGTCCTAGTTTTATTCAACCAAAGATCCAATGCCAAAAGCATATATGCCTGAATTTGCCTCAATCTTCTATGCTACATTTCTTTGTTAACATGACATTATATTCATGAAGTTTCTTAAAATGAATAATATCATAGCATTTGTAAATTCATGATTTAAATAAGTAACTCAAGAATTAATAGTATAATGCGTATTATGTTTAATTTGAGGTAATGGCTTTAAAGTGAAATATAATCATGTCTGCCTCCTTTGTTTTATATGTTATGCCATATGAAGCTATTAAGTATCCATGAATTCTAAGCTTGATTGCAAAATGAGTACCTAATTTTGCAATATCAGATCTATTTACTCAAATCATGCCCTTTTTCCCCATAGCAGACATAATTTACCCAAATTTGACTTGATTTGGCCAAATTCAGACCTATTTCAACAATAAAATGAAACAACTTGATCTAATACGACCAAAACTAGACCTACTTATGATTACTAACCCTTTAAGAGGCTTAATTTGGGCCTATAAGGCCTTAGACGCCCACAAAACTAGACCTACTTACCGAATCCTCTATAGAACAGCTCATGCTTCTTCATTGGCCTAGTTTAATAAGTTACGTCATTCTATAATTCATATATGCTTTGTTTGGTGTTTTTTAACAAAACAGAACACACTGTTATGATGCTAAAGATCATATAAAAAAATGTGACAATGCTCATGGTATAGTATTGATGAGGAAGGATTTTCAGTTGATGACTTTAACATTGCATATGTTGACACAAGTAAGCGAAGCTTTAAAGATGAGCCCTTTATTTCCCCAAAACAAGCTGAACAAGTGTTTTACTCGGTCGATCCTATAGATGGAAATTGGAGTGCTATATGTCACTGGAAACCTAGAAATGTTTACCACGAACATGAGCACACAATTGAACAAAGAAATGAACATTTGTCTAGAGGTCACGAGCCATTACTTCATTGTGGTTTGGATGATGTCCATGATGTAACATGGACTAGGTGTGATATACCTAGAAAAGTAAAAGTGTCTGAAAATGTAGTCAAAGAAATTCTACAGCCTAAAAAAAGGAAGAGATTATAGGTAATATTTATTGAAGAATTGCATGTTATTACCTCTTTTAGGATTGTTGAATTTGTAGCTCATATATTTATATGATACATGATTGCATTATACAGTCTTTGTAGGGACATGCCTCCTAAGGCGATGTATAAGTCTGTTAATAAAATCATAGAAGTGGGAAATAATGATGATGAAGTTGCAACACGGAAACAAGGTTTTTTTGTTTATCTTATATGATTTTCTTGTTCACTTTTCTTTTTTTTCCATACATTATTTAACCTATGTCAGTATTGTTATTAGCTTTGGATCTTGGGATGGCCAGTGGAAGCAAAAGAAAAGTGCAATCCGACATGTGTGTCGAATCAAACATAGGTATATATCAAATTTGAAATGTACCAATTAAATAACAACGATGATGTAATTGTTTAGATCAATTAACATTACATTTTTCTATACAAATTAAATCTATGACTACAAATTTGATTTTGATTGAGTTTCTTCAAATTGCCCCTCTTCTTTTCTAACCAGTTGTTTTTACTGAATTTTACATACCATGTGTACAAAAATAATAATGTTAACGGGTTATTCTTTCCCATGCTCTCACTGTTGCTACTATATGCAACAGAGAATATTTCATCATTGCTCCAAACCGCAAATGGAATTTTGAAAGCCAAAAAGGCAGTTGCATCTGCACCCTTCAATAATGATCCTTTTCAGGAGCGATTGATCAAGTTAAAGTCAAGTAAATTATTCATATATATATATATTGCAAATATATGTACTTCTATTAGCTATCACTACATGTAATTTTTGTATTAATTGTTAGGAACAAAGAGGGTAGCAAGCTCTAACACTGTGGATGATGAAATGCCAATTGCCAATGCATTAAAAAAAGTTCACGAGTGTGGTATTTAAAAGTGCACTGGTTTATTGTAATCTATTGCGTGTTTTCAATAACTCATTTTCTTCTATTATCGTGTATTGTTGAATATGTTTAGGTAAGTCTGTGTATGAAAAATCAGCCTCAACTAACCCCAAGACAAAGATGCACCTTAATCACAAAATGAAGTCTATTCAAGGTGAAGTTGATGCATCAGTTCATGGTACATCTCAAAGTACTGAAATGTTAAGTATATTAATTATAACTACCTACCACCCTCCCATTCTAATTTATGATTTGTAGAATTAATTTCCTTCTATTTATGTGCATGATTTGATGTGTTTGTCTTAAATAGTGCTAAGACAGACATTTGTCTAAATGCAAAGACAAAATTTGACTCAAATATTGTAAAGACAAAGATGCATCAAAATCAAAATTTGAAGTCTGTTTCTGATGCCTCAGGCTATGGTGCATTGACAAGAACTAAAGTTTTAGTTTTTTTTTTAATAAAATAACACTACCCTCATTTTGTTTTATAGAAATATTTCCTTCTTGTAATGTGTATCATTTCATGTCTCTAGGTAAGTCCGTGCTTGGGAAATCTTCCATTAATAGTTCCAAGACAAACATTCCTCTAAATGGGAAGAAAAAATCTATTCAATCTAATTTTGATGCATCAGATCCTGATCCAACTCCAAGGACTGAAATCTCAGGTATTTTAGTTAGAAAAACATACTCACTCATTCTATTTTCAATTCATATAAATTGTTGGTTGTTTAGGGAAATCTGTGAATGGAAAATCTGCACCAAATACTACCAAGAAAAAGGTGCATCTAAATCAGAAGACAAAGTCTCTTCAATGTGATTTTGATGCGGAAGGTAATGGCATATCCATAAGGAAGTTTTATGTAGTATGATAATAAATATATTGTCCTACTCTTTACATTTGATGTGCTTTAGTAAGTATTTCTTTTCTCCTAATGTACTTTGTGAATGTGTTAGGTAACTCTATACAAAGAAAATCTGCCTCAAACATTGTAAACACAAATACACACATAAAACAAAAGGCAAAGTCTGTTCATTGCAACTCAGATTCTTCAAGGAGTGATATTTTGGGTACGTTAATTGTAAATGCACCCAACCACCCAGCCTCATTGACACACACATATATCAACTTACTATATTGGTATTTGAACCATTTAGGTTCTGTATAGTATCATAATTTTTACTTTTTTTTACTTGATGGCAAAATTTTTCACAAATTTTTTTTCACAGATTTTTGTTAAGTCTTTAACTAATGATTATCATCTTTTGGTTAAATAGGAAATATGCAACGCAACAAGAGGGTATCAATTACTCCGGAAGATATTGAAGCATTTGGAGAAATAAGTGCATCTGCCTTAGGTTTCAATATGAGCGATGATGAGACAGATGAATCTCACCGCCATGAAGATCTAGGTGAGTTATCTGTCGAACTGTATGTAACCAATTTCTGTATTATTCTCATTCTATCACATACTACAAATTTGAATTCTTTGTTCTAGATGTTGAACATGACTCGATTGTTAATGATACTTCAGAAATCCATGGAACTTCAGTGATTAGGCTCACAAGTAACATTCTTAAGACATTGTTATCAAGGGACACACCTTGATCTACTAGTCTTCCATGGAGAGGGGTTGATTCTTGGGTGCCTAGTTCCTTTTTGTACTAGGAAATTGCCTTGTCATTTTAGGATGAAATATCACATCTTTCATCTCACACACTTGTATACATTTCAAATTGTACATAACAATATAAGATGGTGACAATCTTGAAGATGATTTGCATGCTGAAGAACAAGTTACAATTGATGAATTGGATCAACAGGAACCCAGATGTGAAGAAGGTAGTGCATTTAACTTGAATGTATATTAGTATATTTCTGATTTGGAATTGAAACTTTTTAATGACTCATCCACTTCTAAGAAAAAAACAAGGGGATGCACGGCATACAAAGCTGTTGCCCCCCCAAAAGGTAAAAAATGGAAATGCGAAGTTTGTAGCGATTTGGGAGTTCCTGTTGGAGATGAATCTTCAAAGTTAGAAGAATGGCTAGGCATACATGCTAGACAAGTAAAATACTTTCCTATTGCTGAAAATTGGGGACAAAGACATGAGAAAAGTTTTGCAAATGTGTTGGCTTCTCTAAAGGTATGCTACATGTATAATTATCAATATTAATTTATGATTCTGTGTTGAGTTGATGTCACTAGTAAACGGTTATTCAATTCTTTGTGTAGGATGATTTTGACTTTGTAATGAGGGATGGGCATAGCAAAGCTCCTCTGGATGGTGTTTTTTCTTGGTGTAAGGCAAGAATTCAACGAGATATTAGGACATGGAGGCATAATTTGAAGAAGAAATATTATCATGCCGACAAGCCACTTGAGGAACAACTACTGACAAGTGCGGACAAAAGGATTTCTGATGATGAATGGGCAGAATTGTTGAAATATTGGGACAAAGATGAAACTAAGGTGGTGTTACAGTATAAAACATTTATAATTAATTGTCATATTACGATTTCAGTACTATTTCTACCATTTCAGCTTTTGGCTATAAGAAACAATGATAGCCGAAGTGTTGCAGGAACCACATATACCGGTGGACCTATTTCAATAGCAACCCTCCGACACAAAGTGGTAAGCCTTGTTTATATTCTATTTTGGTGTTACTTTTTAGCTTTGGATATATGTATTTTGATTGCCATGCAACCCATAAAATGTTTAGAAGAAAGAAGAAGGAGAAAAGTGTACAGAATACGGAGCATATGTTGGAGCTCATTTAGATCGAAATAATAACCCTCCAAACGAGAGGACAAAGACTTTACTTGTAAGTGATACAAATAGTATTTGCTACTAAATATCTTTCTCAATTACTTGTTATATTTTCCTCTTTTTATGTATATTAGAGGCAAGTTGCTCAAGCTTGCTTGGAAAAAGGGGTTGAAGAAACACAAGACCCATTGGAATTTGGATCTGCTATGGATGGCGCTTATGGCCCACATCGTGGAGGGTATGAAAGAGGATACGGTGCTGGAGTGTCTCGTAGAAATTTGCAAAATAGAAAAGCCAAACAAGCTCTACATTCAGCTGTGACAGATCTTCAACAACAACTACAAGACAAGAATGAAGAACTTGCTGACGTTAAAGCTAAAATAGCGACATTGGTATAATTTTCACGCTGAATGATATTTATCTATCCATACAAACTCAATTTTGTTTACGTGTCACTAGGAGAGAAAGCTTGGAAAGAGGCATATGATGGATAGGAGGGAGGCATTGTGTCAGAAAATGATCCACAAAATGGTAAATGAAGTGTTTCTATGTCTTCATATAAAAAAATTATATTCATGAGTAAATATTACATAAAGATAATATATATATCTATTTTTAACTTGTAGGGATGATCTACACGCATGTTGCATGCTTCGGATCCATCACAAAATGAAGATCCAACTTAATTCGTAGAAAGTTAATGATCAGTTTGGCATCTTTATGCCAAATTTAACAATTAGTGGAAATATTTGGATGACTTGATAGTTAGAAATTTTCATATATGACCAAACAGTAGTATATGTTACTTGGACAATCATGCATTATTTGTTAATATTATAGCTAACATATGTATAGTTTTCAGACACATCATCTCTCTATTATAATTATATTTGTTTTGTAGTTATGTTTCCAAATTTTGGATATGTATTTTTCTAGCATGTGAAATCCATACCCCCTTTCGATGATGCACATGATCAAAAACATGCATTATGTTCTTGATCAGGACAAAATGATGAATTAGTGTGTTTGTGTATGCTATGTGTATTTCCTTTGTTCTTCCGAAGGGACAAAATGATGAATTAGTGTGTTTGTGTGATCTATGTGTATTTCCTTTATTCTTTCAAAAGCATCCATGTATAGAATCATTGGTGGCTATGAGAAGAAATACAAGGTATGATAATTAGGGACCCATTTTAAAGCAGCCCACCTACATCCTAAGCGGGCTAGGTGAGAGCCATGGTATTTTGTAAGCCCAAGTGTAGCTATCGTAGTTAACTAATTCTTTTTCTTTTTGGCTTCATATCACATAAATGAAAGATGCTCAAGTGAAGACGCGACCAGAGCATGATATCGATTCCCATAGTTGATGCAAGACAAAGGTATAACAATCATTTGAATTTAAGAAAGCACTTGTTCATAAATGCTATGTAGCACCTGCTTGGATAATGTCGAATATGGACTGTTCTATTTATAGTCTTTATATTGAGTTATGTATGCTGCAAGGTTTATTTTACCATGTTGCTGCTCCTGCATGCCCCTTGTTACCTGAGAGTTGCAAGGTTTAGTCTGAAATCAATAAGTCTGAAATCATATGGGGACCAGGAACAAGTTATAATGGCCTAGAACTTGCTTGTCAGAATCAAAATGTCGTCTGTAGTATTCTCAAAAACCCAAAACTGACTTCAAACCACCCTGAACTTAAGGACCAGTGACCCAGTCGGTACTTGGCCATGTGTATACCATGACCCCAAACCCAATTTTGTTTATTTTCAATTGCCCCCCTCCCCCCTCCAAATGTTCTCATTTCTCCTTGTCCTTCCACCATAATTTGGCAAGAGAATGTAGTGTGAAATTGAAAATTAGTCATTACTACGCTATTTTCCAATATTCATCTTAATATGTTTACTTTTCCTTGATTTTCCATGTATTATATGATTTTTAAACATAATTAATTGCGCCATGCTGATGTCATCGGTTGAGCCGGTCCAACCACTAAACCTAGAATCGAAAGCCTCACTGATTCACTCACCAATTTGGTTCTTACAACCTTAGCCTATGCTATGCTTACAGGAAAAACATTCCTTGCTATTTTTGAAGGAAAAGGGGGAAGGCTATCCTTTTTGACTATTTCAGTTCACAACTAAATCTACAGAATAAACTCATCAATCTTTGATGTTATCCCTATTTGAGATACGATCCACAAAGTTTTCCTACTATCCATGTAATAGGTATAGCTGTCCTGGTATCCATTTATAAGTATAGCTATAATAATGGACCTTGCAAGACTATCTTATTTAATTTATAGAATGTTCGATTGTTCAGACCGGCATATGAAGTATTTGCTACTCGTTTTCCAGTAGTCAATTTATTGCTATATATTTTAGGTCTATAAGTAGCAATTCTGTAAAAAGTCATGTGCTCTTAGATGGTTAATGCATCTAGGACAATTAAGAATGACAAGTCATGTTTGCTAGAAGGCGCAAATAGGTTATTTATAGATTAGCCAAGATGAAGATTGTAAGAACATTTTCTTTTCTCAGAATACATTATCTCCTCCCAATACTCTTTTTTCTGCCCTTCTTCAGAACGGTCTGTTAGACCAAAAATATATAGTTTAGGCATTATTTAATGCATCACTTGTGTTAGTCACACGGATGTTTAATCAACAGAAGTGTTTACAAACTTCATGCATATGAGGTGCTTAATCATATTGTTAGGTTCTTTGCTGACTGTCTTAAATGTGAGTTATGCAAATAATTGTTTTAAATAAATTCATGTAAATGAATTGGCAAGTGTTCAACTGTTATCATGAAAGTACTGATTCCATTGTTTGTAGTTTGTCCTGTATGTGTTAGTATCACCCTCAGTACTATTACCTTCATCCTAACTAAGTTTTTGTTTTGTTAACAGGTCAAAAATGTTTATCTGGATGGTATTCCATCTTCCTGGGATGAAGAGAAAGTTAAAGAAGTGTAATGTAAACAATATGGTGAGATAGAGAAAGTTCAACTTTCTCATAATTTCAGTAAAAAGAAGAGAAAGGATTTTGATTTTGTTGCTTTTAGTTCCAGAGAAAGTGCACTTGCTTGTATCGAGGGAATAAAAACTGCTGAAGTTGGAGAGGGAGACGTGAAGGTGATTTTGAAAGAACTACGTTGTTATTTTCCCCTGCATATGATACAATTTTGGGCACGTTTGCTTTGCCGTGTTCTACTATATTGGATTGCAATCCTAAATCCTTTAGCAGAAAATCTATTTTTGGTTTATAGGAGCTGTAAACCGAGAGGAATTCAGCATTTTTCTGGCCGATACTAGAAGCTCAAATTCGACTGCCTTCTCTTTGGTATGTACTACCGGCGTGCCCTCATTTCTTGCTTCCTTGAAATTTATGCAGTTGTTTTGATTTCCTGTTAATGTGTTGCGGTTTAACAGATCTTGACGACACGCTTTACCCCCGGAGCTCCGGCCTAGCGGAAGCTTGTGGCAAGAATATTAGGGGTACTGCTTCCTTGATTTCCTCCTTTATATTATTACTAGTTAGTACTAGAGGAGAGGAGACCCTTGTTCTTCTATTTTTGTTGCCTTAAATTCGATGACCGTGGTAACTTCAACCCAATTTTCTATTTCTTAATTAGTAGAAGTCAAAATAAGAAAGAAAGAAATGCATTTCCGTATGTCTTGACACATTTCTTCATTGCATGCAGATTACATGATCGAAAGGCTTGGGATCGACGAGAGCAAAGTAATTGAGCTTGGGAACCTCTTATATAAAAACTATGGAACTACCATGGCTGGTCTCAGGGTATGAAAGGACTAGATGTCTCGTCTTTGATGTTCTTGTTTTCTCGTGTTCCTTAATCTGATGGAAAAGTAGAGGTGGATTTCATATTCTTTTCCCTTCAATTGTGCAGGCAATTGGATACAATTTTGACTATGATGAATATCACAGGTATTCACCTTTTTCATCCCTTGTCAAATGGATTGGTGTATCATCTCTCTGTTTATGTCTCTAGAAGTAACTGATATATGGGTTCTTTCCAATTTTCCAGTTTTGTCCATGGGAGACTACCCTATGAGAATCTGAAGCCTGACCCTGTGCTAAGGCATCTGTTGCTGAATCTGCCTCTCCGCAGAGTGGTAAGTGCTTTATTTTTGCAACTCAATTATTTATAGATGGACATGTTTGTACGATTTTTCCTAGTATTGATGGTAACATTTAAGAGATTTAATATAAGTACATCAATTATTCATCTGACATCATTTTTTGCTCCCCCCCCGCTGCTTCAGATATTCACCAACGCTGATAGAGTCCATGCCACCAGAGCACTGAGCCGCCTTGGGCTGGAAGACTGCTTTGAAGGGATCATCTGCTTTGAGACGCTGAACCCACCTTGCACATCAACTGACTATAGCAACATCTTTGACATTGCCGGCCACTTTGCTCCAGGAGGCGACGCACAGGAGCTACCCAAGATGCCGGTTCTCTGCAAGCCTTCCCTGGAGTCCATTGAAGAGGTGCTGAGGATCGCAGACATTGACCCTCACAGAACTGTAAGAAAACAGCTACTTGCTAGTTCTGATTTTCATTAGGTTAAAAGATGGTATTCATATTGTTTAGGTTATGTGCCAATTAGACATGTTTAACATGATCTTCCATTGACTTTTATTACTTTCTTCAGATCTTCTTCGAGGACAGCGTTCGCAATGTCCAGTCTGGCAAGGCCACGGGGATGCACACGGTTCTAGTTGGCACCTCCCACCGCGTTAAAGGCGCAGATCACTCCCTTGAGAGCATCCACAACATCAAGGAGGCAATTCCCGAGCTCTAGGACGGCGTGAAGAAGAAGGTCGAGGAGGTGTCCTACTCTGTAAAGATGATCGAGATGCCCGTTACCGCATAAGATAAACATCTTTAGTAGCTCTAGCTGTCAAACCTGTATCTTCCGTAGTACTTGAGGGTGAGGATGTGTGGACATGTACATCTATGGCAGTTGGGGAGATGAGGCTCATGAGATATGGGCTATAGGGTGAACAGATGTGGGGGTGGTGCTGAGCTGGCCAGAGGTTTGGGATACAAAGAAACTACTAGTTCTTTGGAAAAAACATGCACAAATGTTTTTGTCAAAATTTTGTAATTAATCTATGTAGATAATGTATACGAAAAGGAACATGTTGCCACTTTTTTATTGGTGTCCACGAAGTATCAGTGTACAAACAATTATATCTTATATATAATTTTTTACTTTAAAAATATTTGGTTGCAATTCATTGTCTTTTGTAATTTCTGTCTTTTGTTAGGCAGTACATGTACATATACGTACATACATGTCTGTACATATACGTACATACATGTCTGTACATATATACATGCCTATGACGTATTAGCTTTTTGAGAAAGACTGTCTTCACTACTAATGAAATATGTGACATCAATGTGTGTGGTTCTTTCAATGTGGGTGATATACTATGATGTCATGTATTGCCATATTTTGGAATGTGAAAACCACTAATAGATGACGTTTAATCAAATAGGCTACCTTGCACAAAGGCCACTCTAAATAGGTGATATATATTTTTTAGGTAATGGGTAATCATGTCACCTTTTCAATAAAAGGTTACATATTTGAATGTCATCTATACCCTATTTTTCAGTAGTGGGTGAGAGGTTATAATTTGATTAATTTCTTGGCTATCATTATCACTGTCATGCTATCTTTATAGAGATTGCAGTCTTTAGGTGAGAGTCTATAATCTGATTAATATCTTGCCTATCATTATTATTGTCATGCTATCTTTGTCCAGTTTTCTTTCATGTTAGACCAATCGGTTCCACTTTTATATAGTACATCTAAACTACTTTATTCAGCAAGCTGACGTATAAAACATGTTCCTCCGGCAAATCAAACATGGCTAACGATCGAATTTGTACTGTTGACCAAAATAATAAGTGTGATTGCACATAAATGAATAATTTTATGTATACAAATGTTTACTTGAATAATAAATTGTCCTAAACTTAACAAACAAAATCGTCCAACACATTTGATGGTTGTAATGTGCTTACTAACTGTTGTATAGATCTGAATATGAAAAAATACAATACTAAAAATGCACAAAGTACTAATATACATTGTTCTACAAAAAGATACACACACAATACTTAGTTTCATATAACAATTGAGGTCATTTTTTTGCACCACTAAAAAACTTGAACTATTAACTGATCGTCAGGGTTTGATATGTGTTTTAAACTCTATTTATTATGTGCATTTTGCTTTATTTATTCATCACAAAATTGTTAAGTCTAGACATTTGAAGATAAAACCAGATTATCGTTATATTCTTAACAAAATTAAATCCACTAAAAAGTTGAAAGACGATTTGAACACTTTGAAATTTTCTCTGGAATTTTCAAATTCATTCGTGTTATAACCTACTTTTTACTTGTATTTTACTTAAATGAAATGCAATTATTTCAATAAATGCGAGACATTGAAAATATGGTGTGCATTGTTTAAAAGTATAGATTGCTCTTACGAAATTCTCTTTGCTATGGATTTCACAATTTCTATTGATTTTGTTAGTTCAATAATAAATATAAGGGAAAAGGAAGAGAAGAAAATATAATAATAAGAAAAGTCAAAAGATAATATATAATAAATGATATATTTGTCAGAATTATGTGGTATTCTCTAGAAAGTGGTATGGATGACCACTAACAGGTTGATTTTGATTTCAAATGGTTACTAATAAGAAAAGTTATCAAAATAAAGAATATATAAAAAAAGAGAAAAGGGTTGTTTTAATACTTAAAATATGCCTTATATGAAAAAGATTTACATATGAAGAAAAATATCTTTTCTTTTTAAGTTTTGATCTCAAAACTTGCCCACAACTAGATAAATTCATTAAAGAGTTTTCCTTAAAATTTGGGATAAAAAGGATTAAATTTGTGAGAGATATGGATTTTTCTAGAATCCCTAAAGTGAGAGGATTAACACAAACGTACATCAAATGTCACAAAAATATTTATCATATTGAATAAATACGAATTCTTAGTTTTTTCACGTGGCTTAAGGACCATCAGATCCATGATCCAACGGTGACTCAGTTGTCCACTACCTCGGCCATATATGGAAACATGAACTCGAATTGATAACCTTCCTAATCGATTCTCTCGCGGGTTAATGCACAAACAAATTAGTTAGCAAGTCCAATGGCTTTAGGAGCACAACTCGTACATAATCGTCCCAAGTTTTTCCTAGTTTGGAGGACTCTAGATGATTTGCCTAATTCACCATCCTTGAGACAACCATGCCGACATAGATGGGTCTAAATAGAGGACTACAGACCCTCTGTGAGATCACCAAATTACTCCAAAGCTTGGGTCCAACCTTGCACATACTCCTCTACCCTTAATTACATTGCCTATCCCATCCTTCATCGCCACCTCCTCTCACTACCTCGTCAGAGAACTTCCTTGTCATCTCGACGACTCCAACCATCATCGAAGAAATTGAGATGCCCTTCGGGTTTGTCATTGACATGTGAAGGCAGAAGCACCTTCACTCGAAACTCATAGGATCGAAATCACAAAGTCAACTCGCAAGTTGACTGCTTGCTCATGTTAGAGGGAAAAACTGAGGAAGAAGAAGACCAACGGTGAAAAGATCAAGATACTCTCGCTCCTCTTCAGAAAATGTAAGGGATTTTTTGTCTTTCCTCCCTCCTCTCATCTAATTGAGTGTGTGTCCACACAGTCTCGCTTATCCTAAGTGGCGCAAGCCCAATGGTCGACCCAGCGTAGTTGGGAAGGCACAATTGGGACACACTACCTAGGTGGCGGCTTGTGATTGGTTGATACGTATTTAATTTGTAAAAATGATAATAAGTCATAGGATGATCCAATGAAGACAAGTAATATATGAATCTTGATTAGGATAATATGAGGAGCACAATAAAAATATGATCAAGACCTAATTTTGTATTGAATTCAAAAAGTATCCATAGTTTCTATCTTTAATGTGTTTAATGCATGAAAATCCTAATTTCTAGGTTTTGATGATCTTAATATGTTCAATTGATCATATAATCAATCATTGATCATTTTGGATAAAAAGGATAACTTGGATCTAAAATGAGAATAGTAATTCATAAATCAATGAACTAGGGTCTCCTTGAGACTAAAAGTGCATATAATGATAAGATTAGGGTTTGTAAACCAAAAAAATGAAATGTGATAATTAGGGTTTTGGAAGACAAAAACTTAATGAAATTAATGAACTAGGGTCTCCTTGAGACTAAAAGTGCATATAATGATAAGATTAGGGTTTGTAAACCAAAAAAGATGAAATGTGATAATTAGGGTTTTGGAAGACAAGACCCAAATGAAATTCTAAGTTGAACCCAAAACCCAAACTTGGACCAAAATTTGGTCTTAAAGGTAGATTTTGGATAAAATAATAATACATGGGTATTATGCTTTAATTTTAGGATAGTTTCTTGATTGGTTGCTTTTGTTGTCCTTGTTGCTTATACATCATGTACTCTTGAGAAAGGTATGTGGATACTCCTATGACTACCCACAATAGTTTGTTCAAGTTTTTCGAGGGTTGTCAAAATGATTGCAAATAAATGCTTGCTTGTTTGTTTACTTCATACAGCTCATAATGTCACTATGGATATCACATTATATGAATGTAACTAGCTCGAAACCTATTCTGCCTCTGGTATAAGATCATCAACAGTCAACCCCTAGGTTGGGAAGACTAATATGGCACAAGGGGGAGAAGGTGGCTTGTGTCCACTGTAGGGACAAAAACCTAGAGGGGTTTCATAGAGGCTGGATAGATCAGGGTTGAGTAGTTATGAAGAAAATGTTAATTTTAATTATGTAACCATAATCACTGTAAATATGTTGTTATACCTGAATGCAAATATTTTGTTTCCCCTCATATCGGTATAACTTGTTATACTGATCGAGTTTTGTTTCTCGACATTTTAGGATAATCTGCTATTATTCTACAAGTATGATGAAAATTGGGCATCTAGTGAAGAAGGCACCAAAAGAAAAGATTTAATGTAATCTTGGAGGATTTAGGTAGTTAGTCTTTACTTCATGTTGCAAACTTTAGAAACCCAAATTATGTAACTCCTCAGTGAAGAGTGTAACTCTTTATATTGTTCAAACTCTTTCCCATTTAGAAAAAAATAATTAATTATTTTTAGTTAATTGATAGACCATAAATCTTGTATTTATGGCAAGGACCCTTGCCCTCTCAGTATGTTTGAATAAGGGATAACAGGGGTAGGGGGTCCTTACATTTGATAAAAGATTTGGTTTACCATTTAACCTTTAATAATTATTTTAAATTTTTAGAACTTTGTAGATCCCAAGGAAATCATTATAGTGCTTTTCAAAGGTGATGGTGTCTAGAAAGGACCATGATCTGGGGGCTAGCAAGATTTGCCTCCGCACCGCTACTCTGATTATGAGGACTCCTAGACCGTGCATCTGGCCTGGCCGAAATCAAAGGGTTTCACTCGAAATAAAATACCTCTAGGATTTCTCAATTGCTTGCTTCCCTTCTCTACCCCTCACTCACTAAACCCTAGATACATGTAATTGTTCTCTTGATCCCTTTCTGAGTACTAGGGTTATGGATATTAGGGATTAAGGCATCATGTGCCAAATAAAAAAATTCATGTAAATAAATAGGTCATGGACATGATTTTATGATGATTTAGTAGAGTTAGTGTGAAAGTGAGGTTAATAAGGTCAACTTATATGAAATAGTATGTCCTGTGACGAATACCCCAGACCAAAGCTCTACCTAAGAAGAAAATCTTATCAGGGAAGAAAAGGAAGATGGATGGTGAGGCCTCCACATAGATAGGCCCTGAGTGTGACACCATCCCCTTCAACAAACCAAACCCTAAAGATGGTCAACACCCCAAAAATGAAACCATGGGTGAAGACAAACCCAAGGATGAACTTGAACATGCAATTGACTCGAGACCAACAGTAGGACAAGTGGTGGTCAACACCCCAGATGTAATCTGAATCGAGAAATAGAAGAAATTGACTAAGTCCATTAGTGCCCTGGCCCTCATAGATGTTGTCAAACATGAGAATGGTGAACCCCTACTTATACACCCTCTTCTTGGAGCCATTGTCGTTGACTTTTTCAAGTTGGGAATAGAGAAAATTCTGGGGTGAAGACAAAAGTGAGGTAGTTGATAAGGTGGAAACCTAGATTCTTGATGTAGAAAATGGTTTCCACATTCTAGAGATGCAACCCAACATTAAAGTTCTCTTTACTTCTTACCTGATTGAGGGAATAGCAAATCTTTGGCGGTTGAACTACATTAGCGATCGAGACCTAATCACAGAATCAATGTCTTGAAGGGATTTTTGTACCATATTCTGTGTGAGATTCTTCCAGAAGGAGAGAGGAAAATAGATTATGCTCTGATATATGAATTATAGAAAGGGGAAACCCCTTCTCATGAATCCCAAACCCACCTTTCGCACCTAAGGAAAGAATCACCTCAATAGATGTCTCTATGAGAATAAAGTGTGCTACCACTATCAGTTGGAAGGACATATATGTGTTGACTATCCTCTCCATGACCCTCAAGGTCCAAGTTCAGTAGCAACTCAGTGGCTACAACACCACAAATGGTAGTCCTAGTTATTGAAGAACATTGATAGGTCTTAGTCTTCACCGCTGATGATAAGGAATCTCACACCGATGCAGACTTTGGTTGTCCCTAGAATGTTGTAGTACATCTTGTAACATAAATCGTATCTCTTAATGAAATAATATAGGTCTAAGAATGTGTAACATAATGTAATAGTTCTTGAATAATCAAACTAGAAATGAAAATTTTGATAAGGATCCCATTCTTGAATAGTAAATCACATGGCATAATTTTGACGCCCAATGGCACACAAATGAGATAATTCAAATAAAAACACGTGATCAACTACTAATTAACCATACACTATAAAAAAAGTAAATTAAAATCTATTTCAACATTACTTATCATGTGCGAAAACATTACATAAAGGTCCAATATCTTACATATTAACACATACCATATCAGGCATTTACACATGAGACAAATGACATCATCCACAACCAATACACAAAAGAGAGATGCTCTACATATACATGCCATATACAATCTAAGGCATACAGCTAAAACCACAAGTCAATATACATCATCTACAAAGAATTCCCTTCTCGGACCAGAGAGTACATGGATGACACTAGGACTCCACTACAACTACTAGTAGCTACTAAACCTTCTACGTCTACTAATCCCCAAGCTGCTCTTCCTTAGCATCACGATCCTGACCATGTTGTCGATGATTATCTAAAAAGATATGGTGAGCCACGAGGTGAGACCCATGTCCCAGTAGAGATATAACTCTCAACCAACATCTATTCTTTAGAAACATGTATAATCATTTAACAGGATGAGTAGATTCAACTAAAAGAGTAGGTTAAATAGATTAAGAATTTACCACATATTAAACTATTCCAACAAGTTAAGAAGATTATTCAAACTAATTAAATAGGCATAACAAAATATATTAATAAAAGGAATATGAAGAAAACATAAGACTATCACATGCTAAAAAATTAACTTCTCTTGCCACATTACATAACAATTGAATCATATAAGAAACAAGGCAAGGGTTAACATCCAATATGAAGCATGTTTAACCATAAACTAATATACTACACGATTGTATTACATATTTTATTAATGCCATGAGGAATTGAGGTATACCACTCAATTCCAACTGACCAATGCTAAGTTAAAATTAGTGCCATATAATATGTGTAGGAGAACTGGAATCCAAAGATCTTATCTATCCTTAGTTAGTATGAGTCCTTCGCTGCAACTCATAAGGTCAAGATGCAAAATAGCCTAGTTCGTCCTTGGTATATATGTCATGGCACTATTCAGCTAGGGTATACATACCCAAACATCTGAGGTACAACCACATATGTACTCAATCACATCATATTACTGAGATACGACTGCAACCATTCTTCTGTTGAGGCATGAAGACATCCATCTTCAAAACTTTGGGATCAATATGTCAAGGAGGCACAATCTCTTACACCTCACATACTGCAAAATATGGACTCTGAGTTTCCCTTAGGAATACCCGTCTCACCATCCAACAAGTCCTAAAACTAGAATGGATCAATGGCATAAGAAAACTACATGATTAGGCTTCCAATTGATTAGTTAAGTTCATTTAGGTGACTTAAGGTTGCATTAATCAAGTTACATACAAACCCTAAATGAATTCTACAAAAGCATGGGTGGATTACAACCTCAAAAGATATAAAATGTGTGAAGCATAAAGTTTATCACACTACCACTTGGTACTATTTCACTAACATACATGAGACCACTGTCATCACATCGTCATGGGATACTAATCCCTTATCACATCATCAAGAGTATATTACCTAAATTAGGGTAACCAACTTTGTAGAAAGTCTTAATACCATCACATCCGTCCCTACAAAAACACCATTTTGTTTCCTTGCCTCATCAGGGCTTATCATCATCATCAAACATGTGGCGCATTAGCTAATATTATATTACATTCAAGAGCCATTATGTTCACATAATGACAATTATGATTACAACATTAGGAGAGAGAAATCATTCCATTATCACGCCAATTGTCCATGAGACCTAAGCACTATCACCATGTTCCGGAGTTAGGGTTATGTTCAACAAGGTATCCTAGTTAGAGTTTTGAATCAGCAACTAAAGCTAAGCACTAGTTACCACCGTATACAACAATGTTGGAAGCAAGTAGGTCAAGGATAATCAATATCGAGTCAACAAAATATCATGATCGTATAGACCATATCGTCGGTCACATAGGACTTGTGGGGTCATCGACCTTTGAAAATGGAGAAAAGTTGATGTGTAGGGAAATATGGGCACATAGTAGGCAGACAAAACAAAAAATTATCTATTCATATTCCCAAGAATAGCAAGATCGCACCATCAACTATGTAATGGGAAGGATGATTTAACATGTTCATACCTGGTCTGAGAGAAAATCTAGTGATTATAACTTGTTGCAATAGTCATGTACTCCTAGTTGCACTAGGACTCATTTGCAGCAACTCCTAGTCTCCACCACGGACAACAAACTCGAATAGTGTCTTCAACATCTCATATAGTCTTCACCATGGACTATTGGCTAATGTTATCCTCCTAGCCATGGGAAAAGGCCAACCTGTGTGGTAGAACACACAAACCACGTAGAACTCATGTCTTTCTACTAGAACATATAGGAAGAATTTCTATCCTTCTGCTAGTGTACTAGTCACCAATCTACTCTCCCACAATTGTTTTTAGTTCTTCTCTCCTTCATTGTCCCTCAATAGTCGAGTAAGACTTGCTTGGGCTCTCTCAGTTACCACAACTAGAGAGGAAAACAATTTGTAGAGCAAATGATTCTCAATTGTGTGTGTTGGGAAGCCCCCAATGCCCCTCTATTTATGAGAGGGGTTAGGGTTTGGGTTCCTAGTCTGTGTGGAAGTAGAAGGGTCTAAAAATTCCATAAATTTCACAACCTGCAATAGACAAACTGATTGGTTCACAACTAAATTGGTCAGTTTGCATGATAGCCGATTGGTTCTCTCTATCAACTAGTTGTTTCTCCATGTTTCCCAATCGCATATGAATTGACAATAGAAAGAATCTAATTAATTCTCAACATGGCATCAACATTAATCCTTGATACAATCAAATTTCTTCATTACGTGGGTGTCTCACCCTTGTGAGTCGGTCGTCTCACAACCCCAACCGATGAGTTGATAAGCCATGTTGATTGGTTCACTAAGTGAACATGTCAGTTCGCTCACCAATTTAGGATTAACTTAGCCAATTCAATTTCCAATCAACCTGACACTCCAACCAGCCATTTCATCACATGAGTTGATCGATTGGAAGTCCAGTTAGTTGATTTGTTGTTTAAATTGAATGCCCAAACACTTTGGTAACCAATTCAATCGTCATTTGTGATAAAATCTGATTCCACATGAGTTCTTATGTGTGTGACCCTATATGTCCCATTTCACATTGGTAGTGAATGTCCATAACCAACTTATGACATCACAAGCAAAGAGAGGAGTCTAGAAAAATCCATGTGAATGGAAAGTTGGAGAACAACTTCAACCCAAAATCTGTGTAAGGTGTTATAGTGATTGTATAATTTCTTTTTCTCTAATATCTATATTGAACTTGAGGCATGGAAAGATCACCCTTTCATTGTTCAATCCTATTCCATGAACAAAGAGCAAACTGTCTGAGATATATGTGACATCAATATCATATATTCATTCACGTGTGCATGAGCTTTCCTTTCTCAATCTCTCTTATCAAGTGGCTAGGATATCATAATATAATAGGAGGGACAAATCCCATCTACATCACTCACGGTCAGTCCCCATGTGTTGCATTCACTTAACCATCACCGTTATGTCAACCCTTATTCAGGATTATGTTTGATGATGTCAAATCATACTGAACAACATGTGATGAGTGTAGTGACTTTAGGTCTACAAACCACAATCACCATCTTCACTATGAGGGATGACTATGACCATCAATTATGGTTTCTATTTTTCACTCTCAAGGTGGGCCTGTTTCGTGCACTATTCTCTAGTATCTGTGTGTTTGGTTTGATATCACATATCATGACTGATGAGGTTCTGTCTTCAACCAACCCACACTCTAGTATTTTGTGTAATTGTTTCCTATCTAACTTCCATAGTAACATCCAACTAGGGACATAACAAGAATGTACATAATCTTAACATCTGTATGATCTCATTGTTCATGTCACGTACTTGAACACATACATCATTGAGTATTGTCATTCTCTAGACATTCATTATGTTTCCTCATTATCTCAAAACTCAGTGAAACAAAACAAATTGGAAGCTTGCATTTATTGTTATTAGTCAAAAAATTTATGTCATATGCCATCACAATCATCATATGATTGGCTCTCTGGGCATACCATATAAACAGACTCCCACTTGCACTTAGAGACAATCACCCACAAATCATATTCTTAGTGATATCAACATGTCCATCATATTTCTACTACACAAGTGCCAATCCAGTAGGTTAGCAACATTTTGCTAAAGTTGGTTAATTGCATGTTTCTTATATCTTCACTGTATAATTTCTCATATGAGAGGGAATTCTCATAATATGGTATCTAATATTCTTTGCCTAACCATTAGCTCCATTGTTGTCACGATATGCCTATTTTGTCATCAATTGTTGGAATATGTTTAAATTCATGCATATGAACTTACAGATCCACATAGTATTAATTCCTATGTTCATGACACAAGGATACTCGACTTCAATTGTATAATTGAATTAATGGTTTGTAGTTCCAAACCCTTCCAACTTAACAATTCTTTTCTTAAAATTAAACATATTTTATATTGAGATCACATTTTGTCATTTTGGAAGCATGCATCAGTGTAACCCTTACACTCAACTCTTCCTTTTTGCTATAATCTAGCAAAAAATCCTCTAGTGCTTCACAAGTACTAATGGATATCTTTAATGACATTCCAATGACCCTCATTGGAAACTATTATCATCTTGTCATGTCTAATACATACAATATTATGGGATGATTACATTTATATAGTATACATGATAGATCTGATTACTGGTGCATATGTCATCTCTCTCATGATTTTCCATTCTTCACAAGAATCAGAACATAGGGTTCATGAGACACTAATCTCAAATTCTCTTTCATTGAATCCATCATGTTGAACTCTTTCAACATCTTGCTTTTTATGTGTTCAAGCTTAGGTTATGAAACTTTCAAGAACTATCTCTATAGATCTTAATCCCTATCACATAGGATGTTTCACTTAATTGTTGATTGTTGAAGGTGTCTTCCATGCCAGGCCTCAATACTCATAGTATTGATATGCTATTCCTCATCATCATGTGTACAATTCATTGATGCTCACACTAAATTTTTTGTAATCACAAATTTCATCTTTTATCTTGATTCAGTTCAAACTCTTTGAATATCTTGTCAAGTCCAAAGATCCCATCTCTGAGATTCTTATTTCAATTTCTCAAAATGAACCATGTATCTTATAGACTTGATTTCCATTCTTGAAGTTATAAAACCATTAGGTTGTGTCACATAACATCGTCGCATATATTCCTTTTAAGGAATGCAATTGTAAGCTTCATATTACAAATCTCATAGTCTATACCAGCTGTAACAACAAGAATGACAAATTGGTGAAGGAATTTCTTTGCGTTCAACAATTTGAATTGATTCTAAAACCTTTGCAACCAATTTGTCCTTTTAGGTTATCCATGTTCGTTTGTGCAATTAAAACCCACCTACACCCTTTGGGTTTTATCCCTTTAGGTGGTACTACTAAGGTCAACCACTTCTCAATTTCTAGTCCTCAATAGTTTCTAGTTGATTTGTTGGCTCATCATCTTATGACCAACATATCTGAGTTATCAGATCCACAATCTTTCAATTTCAGATTTATTCTACTAGAACTTATGAAATTTTCTATTATATGAGGAATTGAGATTCAAAAACAATTTGTGATTTTGATTGGTTCTCATTGTAATTTCTTATTGACCTTGAACCTTTCAAGTTCTACTTTTACTCCCACTAATTCTTTTGGAACTCAGTTACCTTGGTAACAAAACCCTTTTGTTATTGTATTGCATTTAAAGGTAGTATTCAACAATCTTGGTATGTGGATAAACCTTTTAGTAAACTACTTTCTTTACAAAAGTCTTAATCGATAAGACATATCAAGGCATTCCCATATCATATCTCATATGACGCATTATAATGTATCTCAGATAGTACATTGTATTAGTGTAAAGCATGTATCCATGAGGAGGTTCGAAGATTAGGTTAAATGATAATCATGTCATGACTCATCAGGATGTGATTCCTTATTTCTGATATATCATTATGCATCAGGTGTATTTGACTTGTGATACATTATCACAATCTATCCAGAAGGTACTCAGACAATTGATGTAAAGTATTTCAACAATTGATCATATTAAAGTTTCTTAATACTTCTATCAAAGTTATACTTCATCTTAATCTCCTTGAACACTTTAAGAGATCCATGTTTGTATTAAATACAAACACTATATCAACTGATCTCACTAGCACATATAACGAAGTACAAACAACTATATGCAACATTCATTCTATAATATCTTCATAGATCAAGATGTTCCAGGTCTAATAGAATGCATGACCTCTCCACTACACCTAGTGAGAGGTAGTTTGTCATGTTTCTTATGAATAAGACTTGCATCTCTCTTGTTGGTTCAATAACCAAAAAAGTCCAGATAAACATCAGTATGGATTGTAGATATGTATTTCTTATATATGTACCCATGATGACAATGGTAAAGATTGTTCGAGTTATAAATAATAGCCATTTTGGTATTTATGTTATAACATTCATCTTTAGATCCTTCCAAATAAACATTAATAGATTATTGGGGCATTGCCATACAATATCACATCATTGAAATAAAAGCATTAACAAATCTGTATTGATTTATCATCCTTGTCATATAAGATGTATAAAGTAAAGAATGTTTCTAATTTAGCATAATGAAATAGAAGTTCAAATAACTCTGTTGCATGCCTAATGGACTATGATAAATTATAAATGTAGATGAAATTTATAGAAACTCTTGCTCTGCATAGTCCACCCTTGGTCTTTCACAAAGGCCTTACTTGTTATCAGATCTTGCACATCGCATATTTTAGATATACGTTTGGTATGTCATACCAGTGAAGAAGTAATTTAGAATTATCCTATAATGTTTATACCTAAAGTAAAGGCCTATTCTCTTCCTTATTGTTCTTTAATTCCTCCACTAAGAGAGGGCAATTCCTTTTCCAATGTCCAGGCTGGTGAGAGTGGTAACAATCACCCCTCTTCTTTTGTCCCTTTTCCTTGAGATCTGAAGACTTAGGCTTTTTCCTAGTTTTAGAACCTTTCTTAGATTTGCTTTTTCTGTTAGACTTTCTCTTTGTCTTGTTGATCATCATCACAGACTTTGTCTTATCTTTGTTCATTTGTGTCTAAGTTGTTCTCAACATGCCTAATAACCCTATCAACAATTGTCAAAGTCAGTCATGTTGTAGTTCATGACAAACTGTCTCCATGATTCTGGTAGAGAATGCAAAATTACATCAATGGCCAACTCTTGACCTAAGGTGAATCCCAGTCCACATAGGTTCTCCACATACCCAATGATTTTGAGTACATGAGAACCAATTGGATCTCCTTTTGCCATGTTACATTTAAACATTGCCTTGGAGACATCATATCTCTCTTGTGTTTCCTGAGCTTAGAACATCTTCTTAAGATGTGTGACCATCCCAATAACATCAATGTTTTCATGTTGCCTCTACAACTCATAGTTCATCGAGCATAGAATCAGACACTTGAAATCAATAGAATCTTCAATATGCTTATTGTAAGCATCCATGTCAGTCTGAGGTGAAGTGGAAATGGGTTCATCTGACTCTGGTGTCTCTAAGACATAGAGCTTCTGCTCCTGTGTGAAAACAATTCTTAGCATCCCAAACCAGTCATAGAGGTTATTCCAATTTAACTTGTCCATCTAAAGGATCGATCGTAGAGAAAAGTTGTTTTTATGTGTTGCCATTTGATTCTACAAAAAATTTGCAATTTCATTAAAAACTCAATTTTGATTTGATTTTATTAAAATTTGACGATATTAATTAGGTCATTGATTAACTATTTATCTCACTATTTTATTCAATTTGATAGCCCTCACATATCAATTTAGAAGAATGCAGTGTACAATCTTCAAATGAGCAAAGATCCAAAATAATTCAACTATTACCCAACCAACGCCAGCGTCCATAGTCAATCATTATGGTATACAATATTTTCCAATTGCATCTTATTCAATTCATGGATAGATGATAGGTGCAACTCTTTGCCATACTCATATGCATGCCTCTAGTGCTAAATCTCATTAAAGTCACATAGTTAAACCCAACCCAAAAACTGACACGATAGTAATGCACCCCGCTTGGGAGGCCCCCATTATTACCATCACGCTTCCATGAGATAGATAGAGCACCACCTTTGGGGTTCCCATGCTTAGTGAATTAAGATTTTCATGTGTGCCACTAATGGAAAGCATATAAGATCTAATATTACATTTGAGAGTGTTTGTATGTATACATATGCATATACTTTATCCAATCACCACATATATATAGTACATACAATATGCATGCCATATCTCACAATGTGAACATCCAGTATAATACAAATGGCGATGGTTATGGCCATACAATTCTAATATCCTAGATCCATAAGGAATTACCACAACATAGAGTCTACATCACATGCATAAACCTATTGTTGGTTTAAATCTGGGCTTGCCAATCCAAGTTGATTGGATCAATCCTTGAACCGATCATATCGCCTCTTGGCTGGTTGGTTGGTTTCCTGAAGCGATCGGTTGGCATCCTTTCCAACCGATGTTAGGACTCCTTCCAAATAGTTAGTTGGACCCACCAGATGGTTAGTTTTCTCCTTCTACGATATGCCCTCCTTGGTCCTCCAGTCGATAGACTCATCACCAGAAATGGTTGGCTCGCTTGACATCTATCGTCATCTACGTTGTTACTAGAAAAGAAATTATCCTATTTGTTATTAAATGTATTACATGGTAAAGAGAAACCTCAAATTACATTTGAGCGAAGAAGAGGTGGGAAAGAATAATACTTTTGCATTGGGAAGAAGAAGGTGAAGGCTCGATATGCAGACTGATATATAATATGAAATAAACACACAACCACCATGCATATATAATAAGGGTTATTTCCCATAACAACGCTACACATCCACCATCAAAACTCACTTTTAGGGAGATGCATGTAAATTACATATATATTATATCATATATATATACATATATATATATATACATATATATATATATATACATATATATATATATATATATATATATATATATATATATATATATCAGTTTGATATTATATGTGGTCTTTGATTAGATTTGCACGTCAAGCAGTTTAAGTATTTTCATCATATACAATTAATAAACAATGAAAACCAAAAATTTGATCATATAATTATCCCAAAATGTAGTAAATTGACGTTTCCCTAACACCACTATAGGGAAATATGGGCACAAAGTAGGTAGCAGAAAAAAATATTTATCCATCCATATTCCCCATAACAGAATGATCGGGTCAACAACTATGTAATGAAAATGATGGTTTAATGAGTTCATTCTTGTATGTGTATCAAGTCCATCGACTATAACTCGTTGAAGTAGTCGTGCACTCCTAGTTGCACTAGGACTCATCTACAACAACTCCTGGTCTATATCATAGATGGTAGACTCAAACAACATCTGTAGCATCTCCAACGCCCTTCATTATAGACTACAGGCTGACGTTGTCCTCCTAGTGACTGGAAAAGGCCACCCTTGCCACTATGGTAGTCTACAAGGACCACCTTGAACTCCTGTCATTCTACTAGAACAGGCATGAACGAGTCATCCTCTTCTAATGGAGTAATAGTAACCAATCTACTATCCCTCAATTGTTCTTTCCCTCGCTGTCCCTCCCTAGTTGGGTTGGACTTACTTGGGCTCTCTCAGTTACTACAACCAGAGAGGACAACAATTGTCAGAGCAGTTGATTCTCAATTGTGTGTGTTAGGAATCCCCCAATACAACTCTATTCATAGTCGGGGTTAGGTTCTAGGTTCCCAATATGTATCGGAGTAAAAGAATCTAGAATTGCCATGAACTTCACAACTTGCGATAGCCAAACCAGTCGGTTCACACTAAAACTGGTCAGTTCACATGTGAGCTAGTCGATTCTCTCTACAAACCGATCATTATGCCATGTTTCCCAATCACATATGAGTTGAAAATACAAAGAACCAATTAAATCTCGACACTATGTCAGCACTAATTCTTGATACTATCAAATTTCTCCACAAACTGGGTGTCTCACCCTTACAAGTCAGTCATCTCACAACCCCAACTGATCAATTGGTGAGACGAGCCGATCGATTCACTAAGTGAATTGGTCAATTTGCCCATCAGTTTAGGCAGAACTCAACCAATTCAATTTCCAATCAACATCACACTCCAACCGGTCATTTCATAACATGAGATGATCGTTTGGGAGTCCATTCAGTTGATTTGTTACATAAATTGAATACCCAAACACTTTGGTAATCTATTCACTCATCATTCTTGATTAAACTCCTATTCCAGGTGATTTCCCATGTGTGTGACCCTATAGGTCCCATATCACATTGGCAGTGAATGTCCATAATTGGCTTATGACATCACAAGCAAAGAGTGGTGCCTAGTCACACATCAATGCTACCCAAATGAATCAAAAGTTGGAGAACAACTTCAACCTACAATCTCTGAGGCTATTATAGTGATTGTATAAACACTTTGTCTTTGATATCCGGATTGAACTCAAGCCATGTAAACATCACGCTTTCATTGTTCAATACATGATCTTTGAACCAAGAGCAGACTGTCTGAGATATATGTGACCTCAATATCATATATTGATTCACATGTGCATGAACATGTGTTTCTGACTGTTTCTTATCAAGTGGCCATGATATCATACTCTAATAGGAGGGAAAAGTTCCATCTACATCACTCATAGTTAGCCCCCATGTGTTACAGTCACCCAATCATCATCGTTATGGTAACCCTTATCTAGGAATACATTTGATGATGTCAAAGCATACCAAAAAACATGTTATTAGTGTAGTGAATTTGGTCTAAGAACCACTATCACCACCTTCACTATTAGAGATGAATATGACCACCAATTATGGTTTCCATGTGTCACTCTCATGGTGGGTGTGTCTGATACACTATTCTCTAACAAGTTTTTGTGTGTTTTGTTTGATATCACATATAATGATTGATGAGATTCTATCATCAACCAACCCACACTCCAGTCTTGTGTGTTACTATTATCAATCTACCTTACACAGTAACATCTAAATAGGGACATAACAAGAATGTACATACTCTTGACATCCGTATGATATCATTATTCAAGTCATGTACTTGAAGACATACATCATTGAGTATTGTCATTTTCTAGAAATTCATTAGGTTTCCTCATTATCTCATAATTGAGTGAAATAGAACAAATTGGAAGCTTTCCTTTATTGCTATTCATAATATCCTTTATGTCATATGCCATCATAAACATCATAGGATTAGATCTCTGGAAAACCATAAAAATATGGTGACCACTGAGGCTAGGTCCACCACCTTCAACGACCACTGAGGGTCAGCCATATTGGTGACCGTTGAAAATAAAAGGTTGGAAACAAAGAAAACTAGGGTTTAACCATTCATTGACCTCTGAGATAGACTACCTTCAGTGACCTCTAAACTAGGGCTAACCCCCCTCAACAACCACTAAGGTCCAACAACATCATCGACCACACACAAATCAAATCTTGCTAACCAAAGGAACATGTAATCATCATCGACCAAAGATAAATCACCATCCTTCATGACCATCAAGCTAGTAAACATAATGACCTAAAGGAGATGTAAAACTCATTGTACACTAAGGAAATATTGGTGACCACTCAACAACAACATTCTTGGAAACCACATGAAGAGAGAGAAAAACTTGGTGACCACATTGAATCCAAAACAAGTGGGTCATCATCAAGAATCTAAAGAGTCATCAAGGTGCACAACCATAAGAAAGGAGATAAAAACAAAACCCTAATTAACCACCATCATGAGAGAAAGAAAAACCATGATCTGAGAGAGAGAAGACCAACGTTTCCACCAACATGCATTCATCAAAACCTCCATCACCAAAGATAGATTTTTTACACCAATACTAGGGTTTATCCAAGAGAAGATATCTGCTCATGATCCCCATGAAAACATAAACCCTAGATTAAAAAAAGTATCTCCAACTTGTAACTACATTTTTATGGTGGATTATGTGCATGTAGGTTAAGTGTAATCAATATAAGCATAGAAAATTATATAACTGACTTTAGAGTTGATGTAGGAAACTCTAAATAACAAGATAGCTCCAAGGAAGGGGAAGGAAACCTTAGCCTGAACACTCGTCACGGCCAAACTAGCTCCATCATCAAGAAAGAAGAAAACCCTACGTCCAGGAAGTAAGAAGAGAGAAAAACCCAAGATATGAGGGTAGGGAAGAAAGGTTCTTCAACCTCTACTCAAGAACTATAATGGAAAACCATGGATTCAGCCAAGAAGAGAAAGAAAAAGAGGGTAGAGTTAGGGAAAATGAAGATGGAGAGGGAGATTACTTACCAAGATCAAGACTAAAGGAATGTATTCTACCAAACAGTCAGATGGAGGGTTAATCCAAACCCTAGCTCAACATGCAAGGGGGGATCGACCACCTTCTCCAAGCTTGAGCACCACCTTAACCACCAAGCATAAGGGGACGAGATCTAAGGAGAAAACAGAGAAAATAAATTGCAAAAAGGTTAGATTGCATGAAAGGACAGAGGTTTATATAGCATGGGGTTGGAGAGAGAGAAAGAAGGTTAGTTGTCATACTAACACATGCCATGGGTCCACCAGTTCTTGTCCATGCAAGCACTGCACTCAAGCATGCATCTAGGGCATTAAAACTAAGAAAAACTAGCGACCAAATTAGTCCAATAAATTCAACAACTGATGGGAATTCTTGGTGACCAATGTGTTCACAGAACCAAACTAACGCTGAAGATTCTCAGCGACCATACATGACAAAAAACTCAATGATCGCTTAGAACTAACCCTAGGGTTTCTTAGCAACCTAGAGGGGTTATAAGCCTCATTAATCACCAAGACCAGAGGGATAAACTCAAATATCATCAAAAATTGACAATAATGGGTCACAACATCCTTGACGACTACCAAAACACAAGCTCATAGGTCAAACATACATCAAGGTCAACCATCAACTAGGGCGCCCATGTAAACCATAATTCTTTAACACATGATGTCACCACATCAAACCAAGTAGTGACAATGTGCCCAAAAGTTCAAATCTCACCAACATGATGTCAAAATATATGAGGAAAAACAATCATGTTACAAATTGCAATAAAAACCCTAAAGATGGGTAAATTGCAATTTGGTCCAAAACAAGCACAACTAAGCATAACTAGCTCAAACAACATACAAACTTGGCCAAACTTGAAACATAGACCTATCACACAATATTGAATCACATCAGATGGTTTTATTAAGGTTTTAAGCATAAATTATTCTAAGAATGCAAGAGGAAACAAAAACCTAGGTTAGGGATTTTACAACCTTAAACTGCTAACAAGGATTTTGTCCAAAAATCCTATGAAAAAAAGGTGGGTACTTACTAAGAATCTCTTCCTCTGGCTTCCTCTGCATCACGGTGATTCCACAAAACCTTAACTAAAAATATGTCCTTATTCAACTTCTTCACCCTCCTATCTAGGATCAACACATGACCCTCAATATAGGGCACATCCTCATCCAACTCAAACTCCACTGGTTGCAACATAAAATCAGTGTCTGGATGACACTTCCTCAACATAGAGACATGGAAGACATCATTTAACCTATGCAACTCAGGCGGTAACTCCAACTTATAAGCCACCTTTTGAACACGAGCCGAAATAGGATAAGGTCCCATATACTTGGGAGACAACTTACCCTTCTTACCAAACCTCAACACGCATTTACAAGGAGAGACCTTCAAATTCACATGATATCCCAATTGAAACTCCAAAGGCCAAAAAAAATTATCAGCCTAAGACTTCTGTCTATCCTGAGTTGCCTTCATCTACTGGTGGATCACTTTGATCTTCTCTATAGTTTTCTACACCATCTCAGGACCCAAAAGAAGATACTCACCTTCCTCATACCAAAAAACTATTGACTGACAATGCCTTCCATACAAATCTTCGTATAGTGTCATATCTGTTCTCCTCTGATAGAATTGTCATAGGAAAACTCTATCTGCTCAGGTGCACATCCCAACTTCTAACAAAATATAAGACACAAGCTCTCAATAGGTCCTCCAATATTTGAATGGTCCTGTCTGACTGACCATCCATCTAGGGATGAAAAGTTATGTTCAACCTCAACTATGTACCTGTAGATGTATGAAAATACTACCAAAAACAAGTTGTAAACTATGGACATCTGTCAGACACAATGATAACTCGTATACCATGCAAACATATTATCTCATTGACATATCTAAGACAATGTATACGTTTATACATCGTCTATACTGGAAGGAAGTGAGTTGACTTGGTCAACCTATCAACTATCATACAAATGGAATCATAACCTTTATCTATCCTAGAAACACCAAACACAAAGTCCGTAGTGATATGATCCCACTTCTACTGTAGTATTGGAAACACTTGTATTATTCCTTCCAGTTTCTGATGCTCAGCCTTAACCTACTGACAAACTGGACATGTAGCCATGACTTCTACATCACAATTCAAACTAGGCCACAAATACTTGTCCTTCAAGTTGTGGTACATCTAGGTACTACCAGGAAGCATCACATACATTGAGGAATCAACTTCCTCAAGAACCATCATTCTCAAACCATCAACATATGGAACCTTTGTCCTGCTATGGAAGCAAACTGTCCCATTATTGTTCTCATGGAAACCATATTACTTCTTGATGCCAAACTTTGCCATGATAGTCTGTATCACATTATCATCCTGTTATGCAGCTTTGATCTACAACATTAACGCAGGCTTCACCTGCAACTATGCTGATAGGCCTCCTAATAGAAAAACCTCCAACTGTACTTCACCTGATGAAGTGATACCATCATGTCCCCTTTGTGGGACACCAAAGCATGTAGTTATGCCTTATCAATAGATGAAGAAAAATAATACTTCTTGCTCAATGCATCATCTACCACATTTGCTTTCCCTAGATGGTAGTTTATAATGTAACCATAGTCTTTGGTCAATTCCATCGATCTCCTCTTCTGCATGATCAACTCTTGCTTAGAGAACATAAATTGAAGGTTCTTATGGTCAGTGTAGATCTGACCATTCTCTCCATACATATAGTGCCTCCAAATCTTCTAGGCATGGACCATATCTACAAGCTCTAGATCATGTGTCGGGTAGTTCTCCTCATGTTTCTTAAGTTGTCACAAAGAAAAAGAAATCACGTTCTTGTCTTCCATCATCATGCATCAAAAATCATTCTTCGACACATCAAAAAAGATGATGTATCCTTTCCCTTGCTCTGGAAGAACTAAGACTAAAGCACTGGTCAACTTCTCCTTTAACAACTGGAAAGAAAGCTGCCAATTATCATCCCAGACTAAAGGAACACCTTTCCTTGTCAACTTGGTTCGGGGTAATGCCACATCACTGATGTTCTTCATGAACCTCTTGTAGTAGCCTATCCATTATAGGAAACTTCAAACCTCTATGAATGTATTAAGATACCTTTAGATGATATCACATGACCCAGAAAAGACACCTCTATCAACCAAAACTCACACTTACTGAACTTAGTATATCATGTGCTACCTCAACATCATCAACACCAAGCGTAGATACTGATCATGGTATTGACTATCATTGGAGTATATCAAGATGCCATCTGTGAACACCACCACAAACTGATCTAGTTACACTTTGAACACCTTGTTCATTAGATCTGTGAAAGTTGTCAGCATGTTGGTCACCCCAAACGACATAACCACAAACTCATAGTGACCATACCTAGTCCTAAAAGATGACTTGGGTATGTTATCCGCCTTGATCCGTATCTGGTGATATCTTGGCCTCATCTCTATCTTCAAGAACAATATATCACCTCTTAACTGATCAAACATGTCATCTATCCTCAGGAAACATGTACTTGTTCTTGATCGTGACCTTTTTCAAATACCAATAGTCGATGCACAACCTCATATAGCCATTCTTCTTCTTAACAAACAGCACAAGAGAACCCTAAGGGGAAGTGCTCGATTTGATAAAACCCTTCTCTGGAAAATCATGCAATTGCTACTTGAACTCTTGCATCTCTATTGGTGCCATTCAGTAGGGTGATTGTTCTATAGGTTGTGTTCTAGGAATAAGATTGATCTCAAAATAAATATCTCTAGGATGGGAAACACCTAGAAACTCCTTGGAAAATACATCCTCAAACTCACACACTACAAGAACCTCCTAGATACTAGGACTCCTCACCTTTGTATCCACAACATGTGCCAAGAAAGACTCACATCCCTATCTCATAAACATCTCCACTATCATAGCCGACACCAAACACGTCAGAAGAATCTTCCTATTTCCTTGGAAGATCCATGAAACATCTCCATCATGGAATGTCACCACTTTATAACTACAATCCAAAACAACCTGGTACTTCTCCAATGAATGTATCCCAATGATCACATTGTATCCATGCAAGTCAAGTGGCATAAGATCCACATGAATGTTGCATCCCAAGAAAGAAAGAACATAAGATAGACAAACTTCCCATAACTCTACAGAACCAACAAGAGGGGTTTCTAATTGAAGACTACCAGTTCTACTACAAACAGGGAGATAATAAATATATATCACATCTCTAGAGATAAAAGAGTGTGTCACACCCGGGGTTAACCAAAATAGATGCAGAAGAAGATACAGATAAGTCAAAAGGTAAAAAATCCATCTGATCTATCATGACTCGTGGATTAACCGCTCCCTCTGGCTAGATCATGGCATATAACCTAGCCGTCTTTTGTTCTCGTCAACGTCCTCTACCTACTGGTCTAGAAGATCCTGCATTTGATGCCTTACTGTGTCCTCTACCACCATCACTACTAAACTACTACTGTTGAGAATCTTGCTGACTCTGTCTCGATTTTTGTGTCACCTCCTCACCCTTCGTAGGGAAGGCTCACTTGATATGCCCTACTTTTCCACACTTGTGACAAGTTCTTGAGTCATACTGTGGCCTAGATATCCCTTTCATAGATATTATTGTTGTGATGTGAGTTCCATCTAGCAAAAAAATAAAACTTGTGCCCTTGCTGGAGGACCAATGTGACGACACCATTGATCTGGGCTTAGAGAAAACTGACCTCTACTATGATTGGGGTGATGAAAACCTTGTCTTCTTAAAGGCACTAGAAGGCTACTCCTAAAGATGAGCTGACCTCTTCATAGCATTGGCTTTATGCTTTTCAAAAGTAGATCTCTCTATCCTGCTCACTAACTCCACAAAGGTAGAAAAACTCTCCCCGTTCTCCAAAGAAGACATTGTTGTTGACAACTCTGTACTCAAGCCCTTCTCAAATCGTCAGATCATGTTCTTATTTGTTGTTTCCATGTGAGGACAGAACCTCAACGTCTTCATAAATTTGGCCTCATAGTTGTTGATCAATCTTGATCCTAGACAAATCTTCTCAAAGTGAAAAATCTTCTCATCCACATACATCTCCTTAAGTATCAATTCACAAACTTCTACCAAAACTCCTCCCAACTAAATACAACTCCAGGTCCCTTTTCTTCCTCAATGGCCCACCAATAGCTAACACTACCCTTTAGCAGGTACACCACATGCTTCATCTTGTCCTCTTCTGGGATATTGATGATCTGGAATGCCTTCTCAAGCTCCATTAACTAAATGTTTGCATCCTCTCTGTCTATTGTACCGACATACACTATCTCCCCAACACATATCAACTGTTCAAACGTCTTCCCAGAACCTTAGGGATCCACATTAGGAAAGGCTGTACTAGCTTGTGGTTGGGGTGCTTTGACCACCATATGTGAAATCATGGATATACACTGTCCAAATATGGACTCGAACACTTGATTAGCCATGGTTTCTAGGTCAAATTGAGGCGTTGTGGGCTGCTTCAGCCCTATCTCTGACACTCTATATACACGTGTCTACCTCCTCATGACACCTCCTTGAACAACATAACTACTCTCAGCATATTCTTCACATTCTTCATACATATCTCCATAAGAATAAGTTATAGTAAGATATGTTGGGTTACGTAAGAACATACACAAACCTAATACTTTTATCTGTGTACACCCAATGAACCTAGAGCTCCAATACCAACCTATAATGTGATGCCCAATGCCACATAGACGAGATGAATCAACTAAAAACACATGATCAACTACTAATTAACCATACACTAGAAAACAAGGTAAACTAAAATTGATTTCAACATTACTTATCATGTGTGGAAACATTACATAAAGGTCCATCATCTTACATATCAACACATACCATATAAGATATTTACACATGTGGCCAATGACACCAACCACAACATGTACACAAAAGAGAGATGTTCGACATATACATGGCATACAGAAATAAAGGCATACTACCAAAATCACGTGCTGATATACATCATTTACAAAACATTCTCTTCTAATACCTGAGAATACATGGATGACAACTGAACTCCACTACAACTACTAGAAGCTATCCAACCTTCCGCATCTACATATCTCCAAGTGGCTCTTCCTCAACACCACAATCCTAACCACAATGTTGAAGACCACCTAAAAAGATGTTGAGAGCCATGCCTAGCGAGAAATATAACTCTCAACCAACAACTATTGTTTACAACAGGTATCATTGTTAAACAACATGTGTTACAACATTAAAAGAGAGAAAGCATTCCATTATCATGCCAAACATCCAAGAGAGCTAAGCATTATAGCCATGTTCCTAAACTACGATTAAGTTTTACAAGGTAGCCCACTTAGAGTTTCCAACAACCAACTAAATCTAAACGCTAATCACCATCATCTCCAACAATCTTGGAAGCAAGTAGGTCAAGAATCATTAATATAGAGTCAACAAAGCATCATGACCATATCGACTAGAAAACATCATCGGTCACATAGGATTTGTGGTGTCACTGACCTCTGAAAATGGAGCAAGGTTGGCAAACATGGTGGCTAGGTCCGCGACTTCCATCAACCATTGAGGGTCGGCCATATTGGTGACCTTTGAAAATACAAGTTTGGAGACCAAAGAAAACTAGGGTTCAACACTTCATCGACTACTGAGATAGACCACCTACAGTGACCACTAAACTATGGTTAACCACCCTGAACGACCACTAAGGTCCAACAACATCGACGACCACACATAGATCCAATCTAAGAAACCAAAGGAACATGGAATCATCATCGAACAAAGAGAAATCACCATCCTTAATGACCATAAAGATAGTAAACATAAAGGCCTCAAGGACGTGTAAAACTATTGTAAACTAAGGAAATCTTAGTGACCACACAACATCAACATTCTTGGTGACCCCATGATGAGAGAGAAAAACTAGGCAACCACAAAGATCCAAAACAAGTTGGTCATTATCAATAATATAAAGAGTCATCAAGATACAAAACCACAAGAAAGGAGATCAAAACAAAACCCTAATTAAATACCATCATGAGAGAAAGAAAAAAAATGATCTAAGAGAGATAAAACTAACATTTCCACCAACATGCATGCATGAAAACTTCCATCATCAAAGATATATTCATGCACCCAGATTAGGGTTTATCCAAGAGAGGATTTCTATTCATGATCACCATGAAAACACAAAACCTAGATCAAAGAAACTACCTCCAACTTGTAACTACATTTTTATGGTAGATTATGAGAATGCATGTTAAGTGTAATCAATAGCAGTGGAGAAAGTTACATAAATCTCCTTAGAGTTGATGTATAAAACTCTGAATAATAGGATAGCTCCAAGGAAGAGGAAGGAGACCTTAGCTTGAACACTCCTCACAGACAAACTAGATTCACCTCCAAGAAAGAAGAAAACCCTTGGTCAGGGAAATAAGAAGAGTGAAAAAACTATAAGTGAAGGCAAGGAATACATTTCCTTCAACCTCTACTCAAGCATTACCATGGAACAACATGGATTCGACAAAGAAAAGAAAGAAGAAGAGGGTAGAGTAAGGGGAAAAAAAAGATGGAGAGGGAGATCACTTACCAAGATAAAGGAAAGGCAAGGATTCAACCAAATGATCACATGGAGAGTTGCTCGAAACCCATGCTCAACATGTAAGGGGGGATCAACCACCTTCTCCAAGCTTATGTTTCTCCTTCATCACAAAGCACAAGGGCTATCTCCAAGGAGAAGAAGACAGAATAGAGGTTGCAAAAGGGTTTAGTTGCATGCAAGGAGAGAGATTTATATAGAACAAGGTTGGAGAGAGAGAAACAAGGTTAGGTGCCATACTAACACATGCTATGTGTCCTCCAGGTCTTGTCTATGCCAGCACTACACTTAAGCATGCATCTTGAGTGTTAAAACCATGAAAAACTAGCGGCCAACTTTGTCCAAAAAATCTTAACAACCAATGGAAATTCTTGGGGACTAGGGTACTCATAAAACCAAAAGACTATTGTAGATTCTCAGCTACCATACATGACCAAAAACTCAATGATCGCTTATAACTAAACCTAGGGTTTCTTGGTGACATAGAGGGGTTATAAGCCTCATCGACCGCCAAGAATATTGGATACACTCAAACATAGTTGACTACTGAGAATCATTGGCCACAATAACCTTGGAAACTGCCAAACACAAGATCATCAATCAAACATACATTACAGTCAACCATCAACTAGGGCATCCATGTAAATAGTAATTTTTCAACACGTGAGGTCACCACATCAAACCAAGGTGTGATAAGGTGCCCTATAGATCCACTCTCTCCAACATGATGTTGAAACATATGAGGCACAATAGTTGAGCAATAAATTGTAAGAAAAACCCTAGAGATAGGTAATGCAATTTGGTCCAAAACAAGCATATATAAGCATAACTAGATGAAGTTGCATCAAAACTGAACCAAAAATTAAACATAGACCTGTCACATGATATTGAAGAGCATCAAAATGTTTGATTAACATTTTAAGCATCTAATTATGCTAAGCAAGTAAGATCAGCCAAAAATCTAGGTCAGGGGTCTTACAGTAATAATAAACTCCCAAGTAGAAGGTACATGGATGGTATAATGAGAAATATGCATAAAGGGCATGCTATTTTGTAATAATATAAAATCTTAGTACAAGATTATTGATGTTGTTTTCTAATAAATTCTAGTTTTGTCTTTTCCTAAGATAGGACCTCCACTACAAGGGTGAATTCAAAAATCAGTTTAAGAATTTAGGTAATAATAAATTTCACATAAAACTTGAGAGATTAAGTGAATGAAGCCTAAAATCACATATATTGAGCATGATTCTTTTGACCAATGTATGACCTTCTCTAAGGAAAATGAAGAAATGTCATTATGGAAGTGATCAGTAGAATGGGACCAGGCCCAGATGGGAAGGTTGCCATGATCCCAATGAAGGGACATTAAGAAAACTTTGAGTGCCTTTAGAGATGAAGGAAATTTGGGTGGAAGAATTATAAAGGATATCATGTGCTTGGATATTATCATATAACCCTAAGAAAAATGTGTGATGGAATAAAATAAAGTTATGACATCATAATGAAACCCTTGGGAGGGGTAGGGCCACCAATCAACCCTACGATCTTGTAGGATGATTAAAGGTACATAAGAGTTATGAGTATGGAGAACGATCATGTACATAAGGCCCTTGAGGGTCAGAAGGAGAACATTCTGATGGTACCTATGCCCTACATATCTTGAGGGAATGACTAAAGCTGATGAGACATGAGAGGAGTATAGGAAACATGTGATAATGTTTGAAAAAGAATATTAAATAGGAGCTATTCTTAAGACTCAAAGGTCATGAGAAAAGGTTTTCCTATATGTGTACATAGAATTAAGGAAATGGTGGTATTCATGATTTGGAGTCATATGGAGAATATTTCATACTAAACCTAAAATTAAAAGATAATATGTGAATGCACCATCACTACTCTTAGAATGGGATGAGCTTTGTATGTGGACTACAACCAAATGCTTATTTTATCTTGTTATGAGTGTGAGAGACAGTACAAACAAATGCCATTAAAAATTTGAAATGATATGAGAAAGGAATACTTAAGTTGAAATCCTTTTAGGATAACTGAGAGTTTGAGGTGTGACCTCACCCTTATGAGTAATATCGAACAAATGTTTTGGAAACTTAGGTATACAAGGTAATCCAAACATTAAAATTTCAAAACTGGGAATGATTAACAAGTAAAATTTGGATTCTATATATGTAAGAATGAATCTATTGGTCAACAAAAAACTAATTATTTAACTATGTTTCGAGGTACCAAGTAAGGACAAATCAAGTCTTACATGTTGACCAAGCTTGTAGTAGCCCATTTAGACAACCCAAACAAGATAAGATGAAAGGTTAGATGGAAAAGCCTCAAACACATCTCTCAATGGGAGTGGACGGTGGAATCTTAAATAAAAATTTGTTTGGGTTAGTGAGGTTTCACCCTTATGGACTTAGAAGTTCATTATTCTATGTTTATCGTGCACCCTTGCACCATGAAGATGTTTATGGACTTGCACTGATACTTTTGGTGGTCAGGAATGAAGAGAGACATAGCCTTGTATGTGTCTAGTTGTCTCACATGCTAGATGGTGAAGGCAGAACACCAGTGACCTAATGGATTACTACAATCTGTTGAGATTCTAGAATGGATGTGGGATCATATCACTGTAGATTATGTAGCAGGTCTCCCCAATGCAAATAAAGGTCATGACGCAATATGGGTTGTGGTGCCTAACAAAGTGAACACACTTCCTTGCCCTAAATATCACTGCCAAGGTGTCAGACCTAGTTGAACTATATGTTACAGAGATACCTTGTTTGCATGGTGTTTTGAGTTGAATTATCATTGACCATGACCCTAATTTCACCTCTAATTTGTGGAAACAAGTGCATGAAGAACTCGATACAAGGTTGAAATTTAGTATAATTTATCTCCCCGAGAATGATGGATAGTCAGAAAGAACAATCTAGACTATAGAAGATATGTTCAAAGCATGTGTTCTCAATTGGGGTTGATCATGGGAGTAGTACTTTCCTTTACCTCAGATTTCCTAATAATATCTCCAATCTAGTATTGGGATGCCTCTATATGACACTATTTATTGGAGTTTATTTTGGTCCCTGCTTCACTAGGATGATGTTAGTGAGAGGACCTTGCTGAAGTCCAATGAACTATAGATATATGGTAATAAAGTCACTTTGATCAAACAAGGGATGAATAGATTCTAGGATTGATAAAATTCATATGTTGATGAAAAATAGATTCATTTGCACTTCACTCTGGGTGAACATGTGTTCCTAAAAACTTGACCCCTTCAAGCCATAGCTAAGAACAACAAAAAATTGGGTCCCCAATACATGGGTCTATTTGAGACCCTAAAATAGATTTTTGAAGCTTCTTATCATCTAGCATTAACATCATAATATAGTATGATGCATGATATGTTTCATGTGCCCAATCTGAAGTGTTATGTGAATGATCCTATCCATGTGCTGAGCATTGAGCCTATTGAACTCCAAGAGAAGTTGACATACCTTGAGTCATCTATGAGGATATTAGATACCAAGATGAAAGAGATCCGGTATAAAAAGATACATATGATAAAGGTTCTTTGGAAGCATCATGGAGAGCATGAAGCCACATGGGAGACAAAGAAAAACATGGAAAAGTTGCATCCTAAGTTGCTAGTATGATTAGTCAAATTTGAGTAAAAAATCCTATAAGAGCGAAAGGATGTTATAACTTGATTTTCACTTGTATTTTACCTAGTTGATATGCAATTATTTCAATATAAGAGACATATTAGAATTATGGTGTCTTTTATTTTAAAAGTATGGTTCTCTCTTACAAATTTCCCTTTGCTATAGATTTCATAATTTCTACTGATTTGGTTAGTTCAATAATGGATATAAGGGAAAATGAAGAGAAGAAAATCTAACAATAAGGAAAAGGCAAAAGATAATAAATAACAAATGATATATTTGTGAGAATTGTGTGGAATTCACTAGAAAGTGGTATGGATGACCACTAATGGATTGATGTCGATTTCAAATGGTTCGTAATAATGAAAGATATCAAAATAAAAAATATATCAAAGATAGAAAGAGAACAAAGTTGCTTAAATACTTAAAATATTCCTTATATGAAGAACATTTGCATATTATGAAAGTTATTTTTTCTTTTTGAGTATTTGTTTCAAAACTTGCCCACAACTAGACGAATTCGTAAAAGACTTCCCTTAAAATTTGGGATAAAAAAGATTCAAAACTTGAGCGATATGGATTTTTTGGAATCCCTAAAGTGAGAGGATTAACTCAAATATACACTAAATGTCACAAAAATATTTCTCATATTGAAAAAATTCATATTTTTAGTTTTCTTACATTGCATGAGGATCGTCAGATCCCAGATCTAGTAGTGACTCAGTTGTCACCTACCACAACTAGATATGGAAACAAGAACTCAAATTGATAACCTTCTAGATTGATTCTCTCATGGTTTAATGCACGAGCAAACTAGGAAACATGTCCAATGGCTTCGAGAGCACAAATCACAGATAACTATCTAAAGTTTTTCCAAGTTTGTAGGACTTTAGATAATTCACCCGATTCTACATTCTTGAGATAGGTCTTCTGACATAGACAAGTATAAATAGATGACTATAGGCCCTCTACGAGATCACTAAGTTGCTGCAAAGCTTTGGTCAAAGCTCGTGCATATTCCTCTACCCTCAATTAAGCTACATATCCCTTCCTTCATCTCCACCTTCTCTTGCTACCTCACTGGAGAACTCCCTTATTGTCTTGACGACTCCAACAATCTTTGAAGAAATTGAGACACCATCTGCATTCATTGTGGAAAGGTGAAGGTGCTAGCACCTTCATTCAACACACAGAGGATCAAAATCATGAAGTCAACTAGGGATTCGACTGGCTGCTCCTGCAAGAGGGAATAACCAAGGAAGAAGAGGACCAACGATGAAAAAATAGTAGGTAGGAGCTTTTTAGTCTTTCCTCCCTCCTCTCATCTAAGAGAGCCCACGTCCACACATGCTAGCTCAGCCTAGGTAGCGCAAGCCCACTAGTCAACCCAGCCTAGTTAGCAAGGCTAGGAAGGGCATGCTACATTGGTGGTTGCCTGTTATTGATCCATATGAACTTAATTTGTAAAAATTATAATAAATAATAGTATGATCCAATTATGAAAATAATATATGAATCTTTATCAAAAAATTATGATGAGTGCAATGAAAATATGATCAAGACCTAATTCTATCTTTGATTAAAAAAGTATCCAAAGTCTCTATCTTTAATATATTTAATTCATGAAAACCCTAATTTAGAGGTTTTGATAATCTTAATATGTTCAATTTACCTTAATAATCAAAGATTGGTCTTTTTGGATAAAAAGGATAATTTGGATCTAAAATGAGAATAATAATTCATAAATTGATGAATTAGGATTTCCTTGAGATTAGAAGTGCATATAATGATAAGATTAGGGTTTGTAAACCAAAAAGGCACAAAAAGTGATAATTAGGGTTTGGGAAGACAAAACATAATGAACCCAAAACCCTAACTTGGACCCCAAGTAAGTAATAAAGGTAGATATTGGATAAAATAGTAATACATGGAGATTATTCTATAATTTCAGGATACTTGCTTGATTTGTTGCTTTTGTTTCCCTTTATTCTTGGTCATCAAGTACTCTTGCTAAAGGTATGTGGTTATGCCTATCACTACCCGCATTAGTTTGTCAATGTTTTTCAAGGATTATCAAAATGATTGGAAATAAATGCTTCCTTGTTTATTTATTTCCTACAACTCATAAAGTCACTATGGATATCACATTATATGAACATAAGTAGATCGAACCCTATGCCACCTCTGGATGCATGCCAATATAAGGAAGATGATGATCAAGCCCCTAGGGTAGAAGATCATCGAAGGTCAGTCCCTGGACGAGGAAGACTAATATGGCACCTAGCACCTGGGAGAAAAAGATTGCCTATTTCCACTATAGGAACAAATTCCTAGAGGGGTATCACAGAGGTTGGATAGATCAGGGTTGAGTAGTTATGATGAGAATGTTAACTTTGATTATATAACTATAATTTTGGTGAATACGTTATTACAAGTAAATGTGAATATTTTGTTTCCTACACATACCGGTATAATCTGTTATACTAATTGAGTTTTTTTTCTTTGCATTTTAGGATAATCTGTAATTATTATGCAAGTATGATGCAAAATGCACATCTAGAGAAGAGGCACCAAAAAAAAGATTTAATGTAATTCTTGAGTAATTAGGTAGTTAGTCTTTACTTCATGTTGAAAACTTTAGAAACACATATTATGTAACCCCATAGTGGAGAGTGTAACTCTTTATATTGTTCAAACTCTTTCCCATTTAGTAAAAAATATTTAAATATTTTTGGTTAAATACTAAATGATCGATCATGTATTTATGGCAATGTCCCTTGTCGTATCCGTCTTCCTAAATAGGGGATAACAGGGGAAGGGGGTCCTTACATTTTGATTCTAATGACAATCTAATTCATGTGATACTACAATGAATAATAATGCCAACAAAAATATAATTTTTTGTGTTATCTTGATTTAGTTTACCAATGACTTGCATCATGAATGTAGTTCATTCGGCTTTATGATGAATTAAATCATGATATGTGATGAAACTTTTAAACCATACTAGGTTTAGTGATCAACTATGGTGTAACCATACTCATCAAAATCTAAATTAAAGGCATGGAAGGCCATCATAGAGTAAGAGAAAGAAATACAAACATATGAGGTCTATAAATCATGTCTCGAAGGATGTCAGGATACATAGATATGATTAAAAGTGATATTTCAACAAACTCAAATTAAGGTAGAATTCTGACTAAATCTATGATCAGTTATTATTGTGATATTTAATAATAACTAGGATCCAATACAACAACAAGAAATGACTAGGATCCATAGTCACTAAATGAAATAATCCTAACCACTCTTGGTTAGATGTCTTAATTTCACATTGTAGACGTCAACATTGCAAACTTAAAAGGCTTTCAGATCGATTGATTATCCAATATAAGAATGTAATGTTATAGACTAGCTTATTTGGGTGTTATCTTCTAAAAATCCCAACTCATACATGGTTTCCATCGCCCAAAAGGAGCTACCCATCTCAAATAAATATGGTGCACCCTTGTTTCACAACCCTTTTGTTCCAAAATCACACGTGTCTATCTGTCATTCAGAAAGAGTGAATATTCATAGAGAAGCCCAACCTTGTGGAAGTTAGACCCATCTACAAAAAAGATCATTGGTTTGTCTATTTAAAACCATCAAAGGACACAAAAATTAATGCACACACTAGGAAATTGGCCAATATTTTCTTCCTTTAAAATATTAAACATTATATTGATCAAAGTCTAATAAAGGATTTAGAAGGTGAAACATGCATAGGAACACATTCATCCTTCAATTCATTCATCAGTAAACCAAACTTCATTGAGAGATGCCCGGAAGAGTCTTGAAAGTAGTGCATCCACAAAGCTCTCACTAGTAGGGATTAATTTTTTAATTTCTTTCTTGTTAACATAAACCCTAACCCTAACAAACCCCTTAGCCCCTACATAAACAACTTTGTCGATGTCATTTCAAGAAGTCATCGGTCCCATGTTATCATTTAGAGAGTTTGACCCCAAAAAGTCAAAGTTGAAACCTTTTTGTCTCAAGTGTAAAATTATCCATTATGTAAACACCTACATCCTCCACATTTAAACCTTAATGTACCAAAAAGAACCAAACTTGTGGATCTCATCCACATTCCTTTGAAAAAAGAAAGAAAGTGACCCACTTTCACTTCCTTTCACTTCTAAGCAAGTTAGATTGTGTCTAAAAAATATTGATTTCTTCCCCTTCCCCTTTTTAATCTAAATGTTTTTTGATGATATGAACACTCGGAATGAATTCTCCATTATATATTATTATTTTGATAATCCCCATTCTTATTCTATAATCATGCATGCATGTATATTATCAATTATTTTTGTGTTTTGTCCATGAAAGTCAAATTTTTATACTCATTTGTACTTGAGAGTATTGGCAATATAGAGTTGAAGAATCATGTTGGTGCCTGATGTTGGGTTTTAGGGGAGGCAGAGAAGGCAGCAGAAATAAAAATTTTCTTCTCCCCAAACCCAGTATAAAGGAATTGTGTCAATGTCTGTACAATAGGAAGGATGGTTTGTAGGATCATACCTTGTCCCGAGGCTTGCTCGTCGGTGCTATCTCGCAGCTTGAACGGTCTTCACCTCCAGTCTTGGATGGTGTCTATGCAACTCCTAGTCTCACCGGGATGGACAACTCCTGGTCTCATCAGGACTGTCAGGATTGACAACTATCCTCCAAGCGGCAAAAGTCTCCCACCTCTGAAGTAGTCCACACAGACCACCTGGAACTCCGATCTCCTTGTCCCACAAGGAATCGGAAGGAGTCGCACCTTCCTATTGGCGTACTAGTCACCAAAACACTCTCTTGCCACCAGTCGCTATTATGCAGTTGTCTTTCCCTTGTTGTGCCTCCGTTATCGGGTAGCACTTGCTCGGGCACTCTCGATTACCACAACCAGAGAGAACGAAAACTTTGCAGGGCAACTGGTCTTCTGAGTTGTTGTACAGAGAAGCCCCCAATACCCATATATATATGAGATGGTCATGAGATAGGGTTCTCTATCCCAGGAAATGCGAGATTAAAGTAGGAGTAGAAGGGGTGAGATTTTCCACAATGTGACATGTTGCGGCAGCTGAACTGATCATTTCACTAACTGAACTGATCATTTCAGCTCCTGAGCCGATCGGTTGGGACCTGAGCCGATCGTTTGGGGCTCTCAACAGATCGGTTGGTGCCCTAAACTAATCGGTTCATGGTCCTATTTCAACTCAAATTGACTTTTAATATCCGCTTCCAACTAATCAAATATTAGTCCTTGTCTAAATCAAATTTGTACAAGTGAAACAAATATATTTGCAAAATAGTCTTCTGATATTCCAAACGATCTCGGTTTGTCACACAAATCGACTGGTTCAACGATTGAGCTGATAGTTTGGTGACACATGAGCCGATCGTCTCATCACATGAGCCGATCGGTTCATCTCCATAAGCCGATCAGTTCATCTCCATGAGCCGATCAGTTAGAGCAGCAAACTGTGCAAATCAGTCAATTGCAGTTTCAATCAATATGATACTCTCAATCAACTAGTCCAACACCTTGAACACTATGATATTGAGATATCAATTAATTGATTGTTTAATTGAGCTACTAAACTCCTTTAGTAATCAATCTAAACATTATTGTGGATAAACTCCTCTTCTAGATTAAATCCTATGTGTGTGACCCTACAGGTCCATTTCACTTTGGCAGTGAGAATCCTTAACGCTAATGACTTCACAAGCAAATAGCGGTGCCTAGTCGCACATCAGAGCTACCCAAGTGAAAAGGAAAGTTAGAGAACAACTTTCAATCCTACAATCCATGAATGGTGTTACAACGAATGTATAATTCCTTTATCACTAATATCCCGAATGAACTCGAGGCATGGATTAGTCATCCTTTCAACGTTCATTCACTTTCTTGATCTTATAATAGATTAGAGGAGATATGTATGACATCAATATCACATACTAATTCACACATGTGTGCACGCCTATCTCAATCCTACTCATCAAGTGGACATCGATATCAAACTCCCTCAGGAGGGACAAATCCCATATCTATCACTCACCCCTCAAAAGCCCCATGTGTCAAAGCCACCCAATCATCACCTTTATAACAACCCATGTTTCAGGACTGCGTTTGATGATGTCAAAGTGTACCCAATGACATGTGTTGAGTGTAGTGATTTCAGGTCAAAGAATCACACTCACCACCATCACTGTGAGAACTGACTGTGACTACCATGTCATAGTTCCATGTGTCAAACTCACGGTGGGTCTGTCTGGTACACTTGTTCTCTAACAAGTACTTATGTGTTTGGTTTGATATCTCCATATCATGACTAATGAGATTCTGTCATCAACCAACACCACAATCTAGTCTTGTGTGTCATTGTTGTCTATCTACCTTCCAAAATGTCATCTGACTAGGGACATAATAGAAATTTACAAACTCTTAGCATCTGTATGATCTCATCATTCAGGTCCTTAACCTGAAGGCTTACGTCATTGAGTATTGTCATTCTCTGGACATTCAATATATTCTATCATTATCTCATATGACTGAACCAGAAAGAATTGGAAGCTTGCCTTTGATGTTTATCAAATCAATCTTAATGTATCCCACCAGTCATCCCATGATTGGCTCTCAGGGCATACTTACCAACAGACTCCCACTTGCACTGCGAGCCAATCACCTGAATCATATTCTTAGTGATCTTCAAACATGTCCCACATGTTACTGTGCTCTAGTGCTTACGCAATGAGTTATGGAAACACCTTGCCAAAGTCAGTATTAACTACATGTCTCTCATCTCTTCGTTGTACGTCACACGTATGAGATGGAGTTGTCATAATATGCGATCTAGTATTCCTTTGCTAACGTTTAGCTACATTGCATGACCAAGCCTTTGTCATCAATGACCGAAACAACTATAAGTTCATCTCATGAACTTCCAAATCCATATAGTATCCACTATTGTTCTCTAACACACAGATACTCATCTTTTCCTTTTAAACAACTTTATTGTAACATTTCCAATTATCAACAAACATTCACTTTTATATATCCCATGCAATTAATTTTATGTCCTTTTGGAAGTTCGCATCAGTGTAACTCTTTACAGTGAACCCTTCCTTATCTCCATAGAACTTGTACTTCACAAGTACTTATCAAGTTCTTATGGTGTTCCAGTAACCCTTACTAGAACCAGACAAACATCCACTCGTCATGTCCCTCACAGGAGTTATCAGGATGAGCACATCATATTTTCATGTCCTACATACAAGATGATGAATTCATTTTATTTTTTCCATGTCCATACATACAAGATAATGGGATGATTACATACATGATAGATCCATATATATTCTTAGTATTCCCATTCTTCATAAGAACTGGACACTTGGCCTTGGATTACTAACTCCATGTAACATGGACAAGTTTTCTCCCACTGAATATGTGCATACGAAACCCTTCAGTAAAGATTGCCAATGTATGCTTTCTCTTTTTAGGATAAGAGGTTTTTCGAGAACTATCTCCATAGATCTCTATTCATATCACATAGGAAACATCTCTATCTTCCTTAAAGATAATTTCCACTTTGGATTCCATTATAGAACATCTTCATTTCACATCAACATATGGATTGTGAATACGCTCCAACTAAATCACAGATCCCCTCTTTATCTTTGTCATATCAGTCAAACCCTTTGACCATATTATCAAAGTAAAGATCTAGCTCTGAGTTGCTTGTACTTAATAAATCACACTGATTAGTCCATTGTAACTTATAGACTTCATTTGCATTAATGGATTCATAAACCTTATAGGTTGTGTCACGTACACATCCTTATTTTATTCCTTATAGAAATGCAACTTTAGTATCCATATGCCAAATCTCTTAGTCAATAAGTTGCAATCAACAAGCATCATCCTTCTCAAAATGTTATCCATGTGTCTTAACACTTAAGACTTATTTGCACTTATGGATTTTATCCAATGGGTGCTACCATCAAGGTCATACCTTATGGTTCACATGGAAGTCATTTAGGATGTAATGGTCATAAACCATAACTCAAAATCTGATTCCTCATATTCATCTTGATAGTTGACTCATCACATGAACAACTCATCACATAGATAATCGAGGTGTATCTTTCAAGGATATAAAACTCAGAATTCCTTATGATTCTTAATGTCCTTTATTAGTGTGGGGTATTCTTTATTTAAAAAGAATTGAATTATTTGATAATCATTCTCTAACTCCTTAGAGTATGACTCCTTCTTGGTCCACACATCACCATGCCTTAACCATGAGCTCACTATCATAATCACTCACAAGGTTCTCAAACATTTGGTCCAAGTATTTCATTCATTGATCTCATCAAGAATTAACACTTTACCAAATTCATACTTCATCTATGATATTCTTGAACACTTCAAGATATTCATTTTGGTATTTATCTAAACACCATTTAAAGTATTAGCATTTGCTCCAATAGGTATGTAAATACATCATATGTATTATACCAAATAGTATAATCATTCTCCCAGTACCACTAGTGAAGATTGATTAATCATGTCTAAGAGATTCATGTACCATACTGGTTCTCTAACCAAAAGAGTCTAGATTTATCCATCATATGGAAACTAGAAATGAATTTCTTATGATTTTTGCTAATTCGATTGTTTGAGTTATCAATAACTTTTAGGTATCATTTTATCTTATTCATACAAAGTATCACAAGATAAATAAGGCATTGCCACAAAGATCATATCTTTGAAATTGAAACATCAACTTTATTAATTGCCATCATTGTCATACAATATGCAACAATAAAGTGTTTCTATCTATTGGAAAATATGAAATAGTAGTTCATAACTCTATCGCATGCCTTTAAGGCTGAAAATAAACTAAAGTACTCCTATATGTGGCGGAAACACTTGCCCCATTTATTTAGTGCTTTACACTTTATATCTTGGTATCATATACCTCAAAAAGTGTTACAAGTTTATTTCATGACACCTTTATGTGGAGACATCTGTCACCTCCTTCTTCTTTTGTTCTTCCAGATAGAGAGGAAAATTCCTTTTCTAATGTCCTAGCTTTTGAAAATAGTGACAATTGCCTTTCTTGGTCACGCCTCTCTTGGCCTTGAGAGTTGAAGATGACTTGGGTTGTTGGCTAGCATCAAAACCTTTCTTAGCCTTGCCTTTGCCCTTGCGCTTGGACTTGCCTTTCTTACTGTTGATCATCATCACAGACTTATGCTTGTCCTTCTTCATCTATGTCTCGGCTATCCTTGACATGCCCAACAACTCTGATAGTGGCCTGTCAAAGTTGTTCATGTTGTAGTACATCACAAACTGACTGTAGGATTCTGGCAACGATTGCAGTATCACGTCAGTAGACAACTCTTGGCTCAGGGAAAATCCCAGTCTTGTTAGGTTTGCCACATACCCAATCATCTTGAGTGTGTGAGGACCAATTGGATCTCCTTCTGTCACGACACACTTGAACAACGCCCTGGAGACATCATATCTCTCTTGCCGTGCTTGATCTTCATACATGTTCTTGAGATGTTGAATCATCTCAATGACACCCATGTTCTCATGTTGTCTCTGCAACTCATGGTTCATGGAGCACAACATCAAGCACTTCACATCAATGGCATCATCAGAATGCTTCTTGTAAGCATCCCTTTCTACCTTTGGTGCGGTAGGAGTAGGTTCCTCTGGAATTGGAGTATCCAGGACATAGAGCTTTCACTCTTGAGTGAGAACAATTCTCAATGTCCTAAACCAGTTGTGGAAGTTAGTCCCATTCAGCTTGTCCTTTTCAAGGACCGATCACATAGAGAAGTGATTTTTGTTTGTTTCCATTTGTACTACAAAAAGAAAATATGCAATTTTAGTCCAAAACTCAATTTTGACTTATTTAATTGATTTGAAAGGTTGACGATATAATTAGTCCTTTAATTAATTTTTGCTCCCACTATTTTTGTTCAAATTGATATCCCTCACCATCAATTTATAAGATTGTAGTGTACAATCTTCTAGTAGGTCAAGATCCGTATTTCATCAAGTCATGAACCAACTTTGGCTGATCGCCTACAATCTTACCTATTTAGGTAGGCCATCATGCCAATTGTGTCATATGCAACTCTTGATGAATGAACATGTGCAACACCTTTCCATGAACATTCCATGCCTCTAGGCTTAGATGCTCTAAGAATCACTAGTTAAGTCTATCCCAAAAGCTGACACAGTAAACATGCAACCTACTTTGGCAGATTCTACATGTCTACCCTTCACACTTCCACAAGATGAACGGCGCACCATCCTTTGGCGTAACCTACGCTTGGTCGACCGAGTTTTTCATGTGTGCTGCTAATGGAAGGCATATAAGACTTAATATTTAGATGAGGGATTTGGTTTTATAGGTACATATACATATCCAATCACCACAATATATAGTACATATCATATACATGTTATATCCCATAGAAAACATGTGAAACGATAAAAACAATGATTATGGCCATCCTAATGTGATTCCTCAAGCCAAGAGGAATCACAGTCATCTAGGTCTACATCACATGCAATTTGTACAAGATGAACTTTGTGCTTTACCTTTCTGGGTTTTATCAACTGATCTCCATGATTGATCGGCTTGCCATCAGGCTGGCCGATTGAGTGCCACCAGCTGATCGATTGGCTCCTCCAACCGATCAGTTTGCCTGGTCATCATGCATCTCCTCATGGACGCCACTTGCTCGTCTTGCTCCTCGAACCGGTCATCAATCGATCGACGCACTCCTTGAACCGATCGTCTGGAACGTCAACCGATCGGTTCACTCCTTGAACCGATCATCTCAGCTATCGTCAGGACGTCTGCCGTTCTTTCACATAACAGGAAATCAAAGTTCTATCCGAATTCTACATTTGAATTCAGAAACCCCGAGTTACATTTGGGGGGAGCAAAGGTAGGAAAGAAATATCGAGTTATCTCGAGTTACATCAAGAATAAGAGATAGAGAATCGGTGCGCAGACTGAGATACAAGTGACCATATACAACCAAGCACACACATAGGGTTTATTGGCCATAACCACGCTATACATCCACCACAAAACTCATTTAAGGGCATCACATATCGAGTGCATTCATATTACATATCATATATGTACATTGGGATTTGTGGATTTAGGATTGGACATGCATAAAGCCAATTTTATTTGCATCGTATGCAATAAATAAAGGTGACAAACCAAAATCGATCTAAACATTGAACACTATGATATTGAGCTCTCAATTAATTGAGTGTTTAATTGAGTGGTCCAACACCTTGAACACTATGATATTGAGCTATCAATTAATTGAGTGTTAAATTGAACTACTAAAATCCTTTAGTAATCAATCTAAACATCATTTGTGGATAAACTCCTCTTCCAGATTATATCCTATGTGTGTGACCCTGCAGGTCCATTTCACGTTGGCAGTGAGAATCCATAACACTTTTGACTTCACAAGCAAAGAGCGGTGCCTAGTCGCACATTAGTGCTACCCAAGTGAAAAGGAAAGTCAGAGAACAAGTTTCAATCCTACAATCCATGAATGGTGTTACAACCAATGTATAATTCCCTTTTCATTGATATCTCGAATGCACTCGAGGCATGGAATAGTAATCCTTTCAACGTTCATTCACTTTCTTGATCTCAGAGTAGAATGGAGGAGATATGTATGACATCAATATCACATACTAATTCACACATGCATGCACGCCTATCTCAATCCTACTCATCAAGTGTCCATGGATATCAAACTCCCTCAGGAGGGACAAATTCCATATCTATCGCTCATCCCTCAAAAGCCCCATGTGTCAAAGCCACCCAAGCATCACCTTTATAACAATTCATGTTTCAGGACTGTGTTTGATGATGTCAAAGTGTACCCAATGACATGTGTTGAGTGTAGTGATTTCAGGTCAAAGAATCACACTCACCACCATCACTGTGAGAACTGACTGTGACTACCATGTCATAGTTCCATGTGTCAAACTCATGGTGGGTCTGTCCGGTACACTTGTTCTCTAACAAGTACCTATGTGTTTGGTTTGATATCTCCATATCATGACTAATGAGATTCTATCATCAACCTAAACCACAATCTGGTCTTGTGTGTCATTATTGTCTATCTACATTCCACAATGACATCCGACTAGGGACATAATAGGAATGTACAAACTCTTAGACTCCGTATGATCACATCATTCAGGTCCTTAACCTGAAAGCATACATCATTGAGTACTGTCATTCTCTAGACAATCAATCTGTTATATCATTATCTCATATGACTGAACTAGAAAGAATTGGAAGCTTGCCTTTGATGTTTATCAAATCAATCTTAATGTATTCCACCAGTCATCCCATGATTGGCTCTCAGGGCATACATACCAACACCCAATACCTTCACCAAACATATCTTAGTGCCTTACCCATTCATTGGTTCAATATTCACTTTATTCACCCTCTCTATGAATCCACTCTCATTTTATGATCTTCCTCAAAAATATGGTGGTAATTTTGTTGTTTCTCTTTCCTTCAAATAGATACACTCAACCAAAATCAAATCAATCTCCCCTATTTTTTGAAGCACACCAAAACCATAGTCCATTACCCGTTGGGGAATAGCACCAAAGTTGCTCAAGATCTTGGTGAGGTGAATATTTATTTCAATTTTAGGCTTTCTATTTGGGATGTCATACATGGGTCCGACTGATGTTCTCATTTTTTGATGAAGCTTAATCAAGCATCTCCTAATTCTCTTCGACCAGAATGCAATATAGAGGATTCTTTCCCCCTTTGAATTACATGTTTGAACCAAGGTCTTCAAGAAAGTTAGATCTATGTTCATAACCATATTTGGTGATTGTTTAATCTATTGTTCAAGATAATTGACTGTCTACATATTCAAGAAGACTCGAACCATTTAATGCCCTTGCATGCTCATTATTTTAGGAAATTATGAATAGGGAAATGTATTAAGATGATTGTATATCTTGGAAAAAGGGTGAACACTCTTTGACTTACTAGATGCCATGGTGATCATTCTTATTTTTCATCATATCTTATATATCTGTGTCCTTGTTACATGTTTCTCCTTCTCATAGCCTTCACCCATCTTTTTCTCAACTTATTGAATTTTATTATTCTTCTTTTTATTTTCCTTTTGTAAATTGTTTCTTCATCAACTTTTTATTAAAAAATATAGTGTGGAAATAGAAAAAGAATAGGAAGTCTACAGGAAGTTATCTTAGAGGGGATCCTCCACTTAATTTGTTTGAAGAACCCATATAAATAAAACACATTCATATTCTGAGAGTAAAAATGAATTTTATTTCTCCAATATGATATATCAAACACAGTCATTTTATAAAAGAGGAAAATCTAACTAATTCTATTATCTCATTACACAGTTCCTCACCTCAAGGGAGGTATTACAAAAAAATACAAGGGTACAAATAATGGTTATAAAGTTTAAAGACATGTACTATCAATATTTTTTAGATCTAAATTGGAATATATAAGTAAATAATGTATACATTCATGCTTTACAATCAGAGTTCTTGTAAAAATATACATAAGGACTAATGGTTAATATATATAAATCAAGTCTACTCTTCAGCGAGCTACATCTCTTGCATGTCTCTTCCATGTATTCTTTGTATCACCTATTCAAAATTCCCACAGGGAATAAATACACACATCAACCAAAATAAGGTTTGTGTTGCTAAAACTAGTACTAAATCTTTGTTACTGAGAAACTTAAATAAATATTAAAAAAAGATTCAAGGTATTGCTATATTTGGTAAGGACTATGTGCTGGATTAAGGCCAGCAAGTTAAGGATGCATAAGATGGAATACACAAGATTATTCAAAGTACCAAATTTGCAATATTCTTCACAAAAAAGGATTTACTCAAGAGTACCAATTGTTTCATATGTTAGAACATCGAAATATTAAAAATTAAGGATTTATTCTTTGGTACATGCCATTTAGTTTTGTGTCTTTGTTAGGTCAATGTTCTTAGTGTTCCCCCCTTTGTGAGAGAATGACACATTCTCTTGTGGGGGTATCCAGTACTGGGGAACATCTGTGTCCATTATCTACTATGCAGGGTTGGGGGATATGGCCCACAAAATATAGGAGCCAAAGGTTTATCCAATATTTGAATTTTGTACTAATGAACAAATCCTAATTTCAATATATAGAAATATTCAATATTCAAAGCAATTGTGGTGACCTTCAAATAGGAGAGGCATAACTAATAAAAAAAATTGTTCACCATTTGCCAAAATTCTATGAATGAAGTTCAAGAAGGATAGAATACCACATCAGTGAAATAGTGAAACATGTACCTCAAGATCCATATATTGCACAAAAAAAATGTGACTCTTCAAGGATTCATGAAGAGATAGCTACAAAGTATAACAATATTTTCACTATTTCATTTGGAATCAAATATTGTACATTTTATCTTATTTATGATTAGGATTACAATTACACTTTTTCTCCCATAAATATTTATTCTAAATATCCAACTAAAGTATATATAATGGATGTTATATATTCAATTGTCATATTACATATTTTTTAGATTATACCTGATATGCGATTCTTTTTTTGGTCGGTCAAAAAAGCATGTTACTATATTACCAAAACTTTGTGCACAAAGTACCCCATTACAGCAAGAACAAAAAACCTTGATACCAACAAGCTAGTAATCAAGGGAAACAAAATATAAAACCCTGAAACTATACATAAGGCTTAGATCCTAAACAACTCGACCTAATGACATGAAGCCTTAAGCAAAGCCAAGAACTCAATAGCATAAAACCACCCACAAAGTATGAGTACAAAGACACTGCAGTCAGACCACTCCCCAACAGACCCAAAACTCTAGGGTCTCAGCACCTGCACACAAATTCAAGGCTTGAAAGATATCCAGGACTCAGACTAGGTCCAAGTCATCAGCAGGAAGCGCGAGCACATCCTTCTAAGCAGCCAGAAACAAAACCACAACGTCAACCCCTACTCCCTGGTTAACTTTAGCTTGATACTCAGAAAGCTACTCTTTGCACAACAACATCACCACAAGCATCCAAAGGGTGAAATTCCAACTGCAGCTACAACTTTCACTCTACCAAGCCATCTATTCATGAAGAAAGCCAAATACAATTGACCATGATGAACCAAAAGAAAAACACCTGCCAACCAGTCCTCCCTAGCACATAGCAATAAAACCATTCCCTAAAATTAGTGGGAAGAAGAATAGAGGCAAACATTCTACCGTTGAACACACTGATAAGAATCCAGGCATCTTGATGATGTAGATAGGTAGAAGATAAGCAGTCTCAAAGAAGGTGAAGGGGAAGCTGGCCTCCTTTATTCTTCTCCCTTGGTGACTTTATCTGTTGTTGTCCTGTAAAGGAACTCCAGAGCGATAGAATGGAAGCGTTAACCTCCAACCTTTGATCGAGCATTGTTGCCAGGCGGAGGACCACTGACGCCTTCTTCCTTCATGTGCCCGAGACCAATACCAGAGAGAAGCAAAATGACGAACACCCTATGGGCAATCCCACACACAGTAGTAGGGGCAATAGGGGGGAACCCTATTGCCCTAGCTCCCATAGATCCAACTACACACATGACCATCAAGTGGCCAAAGGCCAACACCAGATGCTCCTGTTTGCACGGAGACACCTCGTCGAACACCTTGAGGGTGTTCCATCATGCCACAGTAGAGAAGCCAGTAGGAGTAGAGGGGGATGAATGAATTTCCCCCTTTCACCCTGAACAACACCAAGGACCTTTGTTACTTCATCTCTAGGTGGCTCAGCTGGTTCAGTTCTAGGAGTGCACCGCCAAGTCACCAAACTTGTCAAAGAGGATCAACCACCCAACGACAGGGCCCACCCACCACTGAAGACCCACAACACCATCGAGTTGTAGTTGTAGAAATATTCAGGCAGTCGATGCCGATATCAGGATTAGAGACCAAGTTGGAGAAGCAAAGCCCTGTTTTGGTGCTACCGAGTAATCTCGGAGTCGAAGTAGCACCCCAACGCGAGCAGAAGGAGTTCTTCCATCTGCCACCAGCCATTGAAGCCACTGAGATAACCGAAGGCAAAGTCAAGGGGTCTTCATCCACCTGGTGGGACCAGGTCTTACTTTGTAGATGAGGAGGAGATGCGAGAGAAAGGGCAAAAACTACTTTCTCCGACAACGACCCAGAACAGCCAGCGAGAAATGAGACCAAGTGGGAAAGCTGTTACAACCCCACCTTCCGATAACCCCCAATTAAGGGAGACCGAGAGGTTGAAGCCGCACCCATAAATTCCGGATCAAAGGTTCGGCATATAACCAATAACAATTATTAAATTCTAACAGACTATACTAAAAATGGTAATAAAAATTTTCTTATCATACCTTTGAAAAGATTGGAAGTACTAGACTTCTAACCACAGATGAACTACTCTAACTAGTTCCTCCTTGTTCTTTAATCCTTGATTTACAATGTGTCACTTTACTGTTTGTACTTTGGGACTTTGTACCTAAATCGCCGACAAACAAAACAACGATCAGTCGAAACTAGTATGTGGGTGAAACAATAATCAAGCAATAATGCTAACAATGTAATCAAGCAATTAGTCTTTTTAACAATCAAGATTACATTTTAAGCCAAACTACTCAATCCATACTTATCCACAACTCTGTGTTGTCCCTGTAAGGACTTATATGGTACCTCTATAAGGTGACTTGATGGACTTACCCTCTAGGCAGCCAAAGTCTTTCATGACCTGGTGGATCTACCCTCTAGGTAGATTTTGTACCATGTCAGCCATTACGACACAGAGAGGATCAAGGATTGAGCTAGAAGGCATATACATTATGTGATAGTCACATTCACTTTATAATTGCATGAACTAAATTCATCCAACAGTTAATTCATGTCATCGATGAAAACTTCGGAAAACCTCAAAAAACTAACTCGAGATATTCATAAGCATAACCACATACCTGATTTGATGAGTCATGCAGATTATTTAACATATACTTCATGTACATTCAATCAAGCCAATCAACAGATCCAAGCAAGTAATTCAATCATCACATAATTCCTGATAAGAAATGCGTACTCTTTTTATTACATACTTCATCAAGAATCTACTTTATTGACTTGGATTCTCTTTCTAGGGTTTGTAATCTGCATTAAGGTTTCATTAATATCCATTAGGGTTTCTTAGATCAATTTCTCAAACTTTATCCCTTTTAGATCAACAAACCCTAAAATACCCCTTTCTACTCATGTAAACCCTAATTGCTCAAACTATTTATTTTAATAGTCTTTTATGCCAAATTGACTTAGGATCATCATATCCCTATTTTTTTCATGGATTTAAACAATTAAACCAATTAAAAGACATATTCTCTTAAATTAGGGTTTTCAAGCTCATCTAATGCACTTCTGAGAACATGAAACCCTAATTTCACAAATTATGAACAAATATCTCTAATTAGATCTCTTTCACCATATTTATGAAATTAAGTCAGACTTTGACCAACTAAGTCCATTAAGTACATCCATAATCAAAACTAGGGTTTTGATCCATATAACATTAAAGTTACCAAATTAACGTACTTTTTGAGTTCCATGAAGATTCAGACTTCCTTTATATTTTTATTGGATTCCTTGTGTTCTTCTGATAAATTTTCATTAATAGTTCTTCTTAATCTGAGTTACCAATTATTTTCTAGGAATTAAACAAAATAGGAACTTACTGAGCAACAGGCGGCTGCCACGTCATCCCTTTATCTTGTTTTGTCCAAGCAGGCGGCCCGCTATGATTTAAGGCTGAAGTACTAATATGCCCTTGCGGGTCACATACATAAGGAGGGACACGTTGGTCAATTCATTATAACCCTTCTTCAACATCCGTTATTTCCTCTTCCTTAGTGAACCAACGCTCCTGTCGGCTTCTGCAAATCGTCTCCGACGAAGGCTGGGTGAGCAGGGGATTTCCGGACCTGAGCTCCCTCTCTGTCGCACCTAAGCACTCTGTACGGACCACCGATGCCAACAAGAGCAAGTGCCAACTGAAGCACACGCCTAAGGCCATGGCTTCCTAGCAGTGAATCTGCCGAAGGTGGTTGCTGCTTGTTTCACAACCAGCGAGGAAGTCGAACCCTACTAATGGGTGACGACCGCGAAGAGGACCCAACTAACCTCGTTCACGACTACGGATCATGCTACAGCCTGCAACTGCATCTATACTTCAGGTCTATCTGGAACTGTTCCAAGCCAGTGAAAGGCTCTAGATCATCGTGGTCAGGGATAGGTTCTCAACTCCGGTCATGCCTCCTTAGGATTACCCGCGGCCAGAAGAGGTTAGGTGCCATGGTACCAGATGGAAGTTGAGAGTCCAAGGCCTCTATATATACTGATCTAGGAAGATACCCTAGAGATTCCTACGCAGATAGATGTGAACAAAAAAAGGGAGAGATATATATAATCTCGTACCCCTAGAGTCATTAGGAAAGGGAGGCGATTCCCACTTCAGAAACCAACTGCACCTTTTCCTTTCATCAGCCACGCTTTTAACCTTAGTCCAAGTCCTAAAAGGATAATAACACTTCTTACCATATTGACATTAACGAGTTTTTGACTCCTTTTTATCCTTTATTAATACACATGTGTATTCATCTTGGGCCAAACTATCATCGTTTTCTTCTTTATTCCTATACTAATATACTTCCTAAATCTATTAACCCAAGTTCCAAAACGAAAAAGGGTGTTTCCTTCATATGAAAGTTATCCATTAATAAAACCAATTTATTTGATATTTCGTCTTTTATTTTGCCATTATCTTATCATCTTGGATTCCTTGGACCTCAAGGAATCCCAAAGGTATGAAAATATCTCATTGGGAAATACCTCCTTTTATTAGGCAAATCCCCTATACATACATATATATATATATATATATATATATATATCTTTTCTTATTTTCTTCTCTTTTATATCCACTAATGGACTAACACAAAATTCCTATAAAAAAGGGAGATTCGCAAAGACATCCATCTTTTGAAATAAAGTATACAACATTTTCAATTAAATCCACTTTCATAAAATCCATCCATTCCAATTATGAAACATATGTAAAAATTGGGGTTATAACATCGCTCTTTCCATCTGCCTCTCCTAGACAAGATGGAAGTTGACCAGATCGACACAACAATCCTAAAACCCTGACCTCACTCCTCACAATGCTCTATGAATCCCATCCAGATCTACTAAGGAGAATCCCCGACGACCCAGCCAACCTACTTCACTTCCACCTGGATCTACTCCACCCTTCACTAGATACGCTACCGTGGACATTGAGGGCCAGTGGGTGGAAAATGCCTAGGAGGCTCCCTCCCCCCAGCGACGACCACTGGGAGGGAACTAGAGAGAAGGGGGAGCGAGAGCCCTATGGGAAGGGTGGAGCCAAATTTGATTCTCTCTATCATATAATATGTTTCAATTTGATTACTAGACTCAAAGAATTTCATTTACAAATATACCCTTACTAGTAATATATTGGGGTTAAACATCACATACTCTCATAGCTAAATACATAAATACTTATTGCACAAAGGGTAAAATAATATATATGTCTTCATGCCACATCTAGGTGCTCAATCCTCATGTATTCACATTTCATTTTTAATGGTAAAAATCTAGGAATCTATTATTAATTGTCTTTGTAACTCTATATTAATCCTTATTAGTATTGTAATTGATGAGATTAGTATCCCTCAACAATATAAACAAGTTGTGAGTTAATATCAAGAGGTAATCAAGATAGTTATATACATTGACATATGATTTTCGATATGATGTTTGATCCAATTAGGAACTTTTTCTCATACTATATTCCTTTATTGATTTTTTAACTAAATATTTAAAGGTATACACATTAGTCCTTCTATATAATAATATGAAATTTTTTTATTGAGGTTTTGCTGATTAGAGTGTACATTCTGAATATAGTCAACACAATGGTTATGTTATGTGTATATTAGGTTCTTCTTATCTTCATGCTATTCATACCTAAGTTGGAATCTATTTTTTTTAGTAGGGAGGAGCAATTGGAACTTATGGTGGCAGGTGCCTAATATACTTTGAAGACCAATGGAGTATGGAAAACGAAACTGTATAGAGTCATTCTATTTTTATGTCTAGCTCCTCTTGGATTCACCAGAGTTAACTCCTTCTCCTAGATAGATGTGTCGCCACATAGATAGGTGTCAGTAAGGAGGTATCTATTGTGCATTGTATGATTGGAATTTTAGTCAAGATCTCTTGGTGGGATGTAAAATGCTCTATAGGCTAGTTGTGGTGAAGCTAATGGTTGTAGGGTGAAGGAAAAGATTGGTCGGTAGCTTTAGGTTGTTGGACCTTCCATGTCTTTGATGAGTTTCAACATAAAGAATAAGTATCTCGGGGTTGGGTGTGGATTAGGTGGTGACCTAACATCTTCCAATAATAAGTGGAGAGTTAAAGGGACAAGTACTCTTCATGGAGAGGTAGACTTGATGAGCCTAGTTCAAAAGTTTCTAAGCTCCACATTATTATTACGTCAGTAGTGAAGGAGGTGACCCAAGGAACAAGATTCATCATTGGATCCTTGCATCCTTTTTAGAGATCTCCTATGTGGTAATTGTTATTAATGAGATGACAACTGGTGCAGGATGGATCTTAGGTTTCTAGTCTGACTAGGTAGGGCTTCCACTAAGAAGTTGCAGGTAGGATGGACCTTCATTTTGTAGACGCCTAGTTATTTATATAGTCTATAAAGAGGGTTCTCTTTCGTAAGATTAAGTCGAATCATTAAGAGGAGTAGAATTGAGGACATCTATTTTACTTTTCAATTAAGTTAATGTGGTCAAGCATCTCATTGCTATTATCTGGTAGTCTACAATATTGGTGATGGTTGCAAGCATTACTACAGATTTAGTTAATTTGTAGTGGTGCATGTTGTGGAAGGGAAGTATCTACTTAATGTGATTATATTGATTGAGGAGGAACAAACAAAGGAGGATGGCAAGAATCTCTCATCCTGGTTGAGGTCTTATGTAACATCCACTATGCAAGGAGGTGGAGCATTGTGCATGTGTAGCATGGGTTAGGGATGGTCAACTCCCTATATAACTGGGTAATTATGTTGATATGTCCTAATCTAATACATTAATCTCTTCAACTTTGGGAAGTTATATAATCTCATCTAACCATCCATTTATCCTACAATTTTCAACGTGTGTTTATATTATATTAAAGTAAATTTTAAAGTACTAACTCATCTATTTATGACTTTAAGATGGATACGAAATTTTCTCACCTAGTTAATAGAAATATAATTATCTAATAATAAAAATTACATTTTTGTGTGACTCAAATTCCAATAGTGCATAATTTTGCGTCCCAAACGGGATGACTAAAAAGATGAGGCAAATTTGTAGTTTTGTGAATGATTCTCTATATAATTTGTGGATGTGCAATTATGAATGGAAATTAGCTCATGAAATTTCCAATTGGACATGGTTATGCACATTAACTCAAAATCAAATTTGGTTCCAAATTTTTTAATGTTAAAACTCTCCACCCCTTAAAGGGGATTTCTTCCTCAAAATCAGCTCATCCATGGTATATCATGTATTTCTCTCCAGTTGTTACAAGCACTCAACTAGCAATCTAAAATGTTGTATCCTTCGCTTTCTCTTAAGCAACAAACTACATCAAACTCTAGGTTCTTTGGGTTTCTTGTTACTCTACTCTAGGGTTTTCTCACACCTACTTGGATGTTACTTATCTCATGAAATCGTTCACATATTTCCATAAATTTTTTTTTCTTGGTAAATTTTGTGCTTTAAAGAAAATAATTTGTTGTTGGCAAAACTTTTTGTTGCAAAATTGAAATGGCCAAAATCAATGCAAGAACGAAGTCACAATCACATCTTACCAACTTTTTACTTACTATTACTCCACCATATTGCATTCTTGAGTCAATTTTCAAAATAAATTATCCATCGAACCTAAAGGGTCATTAAAGTAGCTTCAGTTATGAGATTGAGGAGAATGTTAAGTATTTATCTACAAAAGGGAATTACCAAGCTCAACATTGGGCCAGCAGTCCAATTATTCATCTTCTAACTGCTAGGTTGTTCAATGTTATAATATATGTTCTATCATTTTTTTAATTTGGTTTGGTGACTTTGTTTAGAATTTATGATTTATACCAGGTTGTAGATATTGCCTTGTCTAGTCTAGTATGTATGGGAGGGGGACCCACCACCACCAAAGTGGCTTGGGAGTAATTGTGCTAGAATCTTCATTAAACATCATTCCTTATTCACCTCATCTTTTACTTCTTACACGATGATACTATTCTCCATCAATTTATGTATTGAACAATTTGTGTGTAAAATTAACTCCTTTTGAGCTTCTCTTTCTATCTTAGTTAGACAGGGATGGTAAAACCTTCGTTGGCTGTGAACTATTGGCCTAATCTCTTAGAGTACTAGCTACAATGCCATAATTTCCATAGATGTTAGTTGTATATAGCTCTGTTACCATGCCACAAAATACAATCCTTATGATAAAATTTTACAAAATCATATCAAAATGTATAAAAAATGTTGTGTACATACATGCTTTATAGTTAGAGTTTATGGAAGGCTATATGTAAGGACTAGAGTTCAAAACATACATGAGTCCTATCTTCTCTTCAATAGATGACATCTTATCAACATCTCTTCTTTGTCTTCTTTGTATCACATGTCCATGAATACCCACTGGAAATAATTCCACACATGGACCAAAACAAGGTTTGGGTCAGAAAAGATGGTACTAAATTTTTGTGATTGAGCTTTTTCAATAAATATGAACAAAAGGAGATTCAAGGTATTTACACATTTGGCATGGACTATGTGGTGGTCTACAGTCAACAAGAAAAGGATATACATGATGGAATGCACAAGAGTATTCTAAGTACAAATTCTCATTGTTGCTCACTACACAAGATGTACTCACCAGTACCAATAATTGTAGATATCAAGATATAAAATTTTAAACCTTTAAGGATTTATCCATCGACACAAGCCATCAAATATTGTTTCTTCACGAAGGCTAGGAACCTAGTGTTCTCTTCTGTATGAGAGATCAAAATTTTCTCCTATTAGGGTAATCAGTACTAAGGAACCTATATGTCCATAATCAACTATGCAGGGTTTTGGGATATGACCCACCAAATTTAGGAGCCAATGAGCTAGCCACTATTTGAATTATTGCTTATGTTCAAATCCAAGATATAATCATAGAACAATATATTCAATCATAGAACAATATATTATTCAAAGTAATTATGGTGACCTTTAAATATATATACAAGGCTAGTAAACAAATGTCTTCACCACTTTCCAAAATTATATGTATGAAATTCAAGAGGTATTGAATAGCACATAGTTGAAAGTGGCAATTCAATGCCTCAAGGATACAAATATTGCAAAACGAAACTCATGGGGATCCACATATTTATGAAGAGATATCTATAAGGTATAATAATATTATCACTCTCTTCATTGAAATTAAATGTATCTTTATTAGGAATTGATAAGGATTTAATCTCACATGCACTCATAGGTTAATACATAGATAAGTATTCACATATTGGTAAACTGGTATATATATGTCAGCATACCACATCTAGGTGCTAAGTTTGAGCATGTATTCGAATTTCATATATTCATAGTAGAATTTTAGGTATTGTTTTATGGTTGTAATTATAACTCTATATTAATGCTTACAGGTACTCTAATGGGTGAAAATATTATCCTTCATTAATATACACAATTCATGAGTTAATCTTAAGAAGTAATCAAGAAAGGTTATATTCATTGACATATAGGTTTTTATATTAATTAAACCAATTAGGAACTTTTCCCCTAATTGTATCCATTTACTGTAATTACTATATGGATTATCTAAAGATATATACTTTATTCCTTCTGTGCAAACAGACAAAATTGAATTAGGGTGGTCTTATTGATTAGAGTGTACATTTAGAATACATTTTACATACTAATTGTGCTACATGTACATTAGGTTCTTCTTTTGTTAGTGATATTAGTGCCTCAGTTAGAATCTACTGATGGGGAGTAGATTGGACAAATTCTTATTGGTGGTTGTAGATATCTCCTAGTCTATGATGATCAATTTAGTATAGAAAACAAAATGGTATGGAGCCATTCTACTTGGATATCTCACTTCTCCTAGATTGGCTGGAGTTGACTCCTCCTAGATGGAGGTGTTGTTATGTCAGCAAACATAACCTTGGAGGTCACTATTGTAGGTTGTATGATTGGGGTTTTAGTCTAGGTCTCTAGGTGGGATGTTGAATGCTCTATAGGCTAGCAGTGGTGAAGATAATAGTTGTAGTATGAAGAAAAAGGGTTGTTGGCAATTGTAGGTTGTTGGAAATTGTGGGTCTTTTAACAAGTTGCGATACAAATAAAAAGTATTAGGGGTAAAGGTCTGAATTAGGGTGGTGGGTTTGAATTTTTTGATCAATAGCCCATGGTGAAGAGGAAGACTTGATAAGGCCAGTTCAAAATCTTATAAGCATTAAACCATTTGTCACAAATGGTTAATGAGGTGAACAAATGTTAAAACTTCATGATTGGTTTTTTAGATCCTTTTTCATAGATCTCCCAGGTATTGATTATATTTTGGGAGATGATGACTAGTGGAGGATGGATCCTAGGTTTCTAATGTTGTTGGGTATGGCTTCTACTAAGAAGTTGTAGGTTGGGGATGCCTTTGTTACATGTCTACTGAGTTTTTTTATATAAGATGAAAAGAGGTTTCCCTTTCTTGAAAGGAAGTCAAGTCACGAGGAGTAGTGGGGCTAAGGATAGTTGTAATAGTTCACAATTATGTTAATGGTGTCAAGTATCTCACTATTATTTTTTTGGTTGACTGAAAATATGGTAGTGGTGGAAGGAGTTATTAGGGCTTGAGATAATTGCTAAAGGTTCATGCTGAAAAAGGGAAGGACCTTTTGAATGTGACTTGATTGAATGTGGGGAAGAAATAGAGGAGGATGGTATGAATTGATCATGATGGATTGATGGTATGTGTACTCCTCATGCGGTGGTTGAACATAGTTAGTATAAGGTGCGGGTTAGTGATGGCCAACAGCCCATTTTATCGGGTGATTAAGTGGATTTTTCCTCATTTAACACATTTATCTTATCAACCTTAGGAATGTATATATCCTAAGTCAACCACCCATTTACCCTAAAATTACCATCATGTGTAAACATTGTATTTAACTAAATTCTAATATTATTAACTAATTTGCCTATGATTATTTGATGTCGAAGAAACTCTAATAATTAATACAAATATAATTATCTAACAGTCCAAATTGCATTTTTTTATTCCAGTGACAACTGTCAATAATTAGGTTCAACTATTCAATATTGGGTTCCAAATGGGATGACTACATCAATATGAGGCAAATTTGTATTTTGTGCTCGAATTACAAAATAATTGAATGAAATGTAATCTTGAATGGAAATTTAGAAAAAGAGATTTTCAAGTGGATAGGATTATGGATAATAGGACAAAATAATTTCTTGTACCAAATTGTGGTATGTTACATATAAGACCAATGTTCAATTCTAAGGGAAACCTAGCTATCTGAAGCTGTCGTTAAAAGTTAGAGGTTTAGGGACCACCTGAATCATCATCTTGTAGAAAACCTATATCGGAGTGGTTTTTCGAACAACAACCATAAGCGTAGGAAATAAGGTAACATATGTGTTAGAAACTAATGAGTATATGCATAAATAAAATAATTAGGCATTATGGGGTATGTAAGTACAAAAGAGAGGATTAGCATGCAAGAAGGGGCTATCATCATGTAGGTAAGTTCAATAAAATTTAAACAAGAGAATGTGGCATTTGTTAACAATAGTAATAAGATACTATATAGAGTCTTTCCATTTAGAAATCTACAATTTCATACAATAATATAAGTCCATGCAGATATGATATATTCTAAGACACCAAAAATAGGGCCAAGACACCATATAACTCTAGTTCTATTATATTTATGTGGAAACACATAACCAATATAGAAATGTCGATGAATAAGCCCAACTAATCTAGATATTTAAGTCTAAAAGTAACAATGGTCTAAAAGGGGAAATATAGTCCAATAATTATTCATAATAAAATATCCAAATAGCATGGAAGGTCATAAAACCTATGCAAAAATATGTTCAACATATCAAATGAATCCTTAGAATAAAAATTAAGGAACCTATTTCCAATGAAATGATAAGTTGATTCCAATAAAAAGGTGATTTCCTCAATATGTAAAATTGGAGTTAAAATCATATTAATGAACGATATACTTTGGTAAATGCACACACCTATTATCTAATTCTAAAATTATCAAGGTCAAACTCTAGGTCCGCACCATGGTTCAAACACCTAGTTTAATCTTCTTTTTCTTTATTATGCTTTAGACTTTTTTGATAAGGACTAATTATGCAGTTTATATGTTACTATATAGTCCTAAACCCTAAACATATTAATTTATGTTTGGAGGGGTTTGGAGGTGAAAATTAGGGCACAAATACTAGGAAGTCAACTTTCTCATGTGAAATGCTTCCCCAATTTTTTGTGTGGATTTAATAAACACTAAATGAATTTTCTATAAATTCTTAAACTACTCATAAATTAGAAATTTAAATACAACATTATATTCATTCTTATGTGGTGAAATTATCCTTTCATGGTTTGTAGTGGTGGTTTGTTCCTACTGAGCCCTTTGGGTTACTTTGGGAACTATCCTATATCTCATGAATATATAAACACTTAATGAATTCATAAGTCAAGATAAAAGTATTACAAATCAAGAAGCAAAATATATGAATGAAAATGAAATTCATCATGGGGGTAATTAAAAAAGTGCATATGAAGTAACTCAGAGGCTTACTAATCCATGTGAGTTTAAAAAAAGATGATAGGTCATTTTATTTAAAAGGATCCTAATGGGGTAAGTATCTTCCTCCTAATGAATCCCTATGTATTTTATCTCTTCTTTCTATGTAATATTAAGGAATTCAATAAGTATGTGATTAAGGTTGGCACTACAAGTCTATATATATATACATTTATCTATATTATATGTATACATATATATATTTATATATACATTTATCTATATTATAATATAAATATATATATATATATATATATGTGTGTGTGTGTGTGTGTGTGTTTGTTTGTTCATGTGGACTTGATGCCTTGAGGTTGTCATGTTCATTGCATTGGTGTGGGTTTCATCATTGGGATGATTATAGGGCCCAAGGGTTAAGGTTATTTCATAATTGAACATGGATGAAATATAAGATGTTGGATAATATGGTGAAATAGTTTAACTGAAAACACAATGCAATCTTATGGCTATGGTAACCTTATCTTTGTGATGAAAACTATATAATAGTAAGTGGGATCTTAAAGATACATGTAATGGGGTTTGGTTGAGTTGAACTAAATGTTCATAACACAATACAATATGATAGTTCATCATGATGGCCTTATATTTGAATGGTAATGATGAATCATGTTATATAATCATGTATTGTCGTATATGATGAGTATGAGAAATGTTATTTATTCAAAGATGGGTTGTCTTTTGTGATAGCAATTATAAATTTGATATGAAATAGTGAATGGACAAATATCCCTTATTATGTCTTTATTAAGGTTGATGTGCAATGAGTTAAAATATAGGTCCTTGTTTTGGCCGTGATTGGTATGTTAATCCTTGTTTTGGCCAAGATTTATATGTTTTAAATTGGGTTGCCAATGATGATTACTTGTACCCTAAACTGGTTGTTCGATACATTTTATATGTAATAGAGTTGTTAGACTTGATGAATATGTCAATTATAACTCTTTGAATTTTTAAGTGTTTGACACTATTCAAATATGAGTAATTGTCTTAATTAATCATGTCTAACTCTAATTATTTCGTTCCTTGAGTTTGTATATCTATTCTCCTAGATTGTTAGGGGAAATCTTACAATGAATCAATCTTGCATTAATCTATGTACTGTGAGAAGATTTTGGAGCATATATCTTTGAATATACGGGGATGTGTGGGGTCCATATACCTAACTATAATAATACATATTTAAAATAATACATATTTAATAATTTAAATAGTGTCATAGTTACAAACATTTATTACTTCAAATGTTGTTTACACAAATAATTATATAAAAACATTTTAGGAAAGGTAGGAGACTATACTGATATGCCAGATATCTGGATGAAGGATGACAAACTCTATCAGATCTCCTCAACTGTTGCTCTGAGGACTCTTAGTGATGATCTAGTTCCCCCTACCCAGATGCCTCTAACTATGAGTTTGAACCACTCAATTGTGCATCCAGAACATGAGCATTTGATGTGTTATCACTTGGCTTCTCAAGGTGATTGTTCTTCTCTTCTTCATCATTTGAAGGATGCACCTATGAAGAGGTTGAAGCATCCTCATAATCATCTATCACATGATCCTATAAATTTTGCATGATCACTCTCACTATAACTATCTAAATCTCATAGAATGTCACATCTTTATGCTTGGTCATTTTCCTTTTCATAGGATCCCACATGCAACCAAACCGCCAATCTCCATAACCAAGAAAGATACATGGTACCATTTTATCATCCAATGTTTCAATCTTTTTCTTTGGAACATGTGCATAAGCCTTGCACCCAAATACTCACAAATGAGCATAATAAGCATCCTTTCCTGCCCATACCTTCTCAGGTGTATCAAACCCCATAGGAATTGTTGGAGATTGATTAATCAGATAGCAGGTAGTACTCATTGCCTCACACCAGAATGAGTTTGGAAACTTTGTAGTCTTCAACATGCATCTAACTTTCTACAATACGGTACAGTTCATCCTCTCAGTCGTACCATTGTTTTTGGTCTGTCAAACTCCATCCTTTCATATTGTATTTTATGCTAAATGCAATAATCTTGGAACTCATTAGAGGTGTACTCTCCTCCATTGTCCATTCTGTGACATTTCTACTTTTTCTCTGTTTCTCCTCCGCCATGGTCTAAAATTTCTGAAAAAATTTAAGGACATGATCCTTGGTCTTCAGTAAGTAGGTCCAGACCTTCCTAAATGCATCATTAATGAATGTGATAAAATACCTATTTCCACCCAGTGCAGCTACCTCAAAAAGACCGTAGACATCTAAACAAACCAACTATAGGATTTGTGACTTCACCTTTGATCTTGTTTTGAAAGAAACTCACTAATGCCTTCCTGTCTAACATGCATAACACAACTTGAGACCAATGTCCTTGCTACAAGGAATTAATATTTGCTTTGATAAAATATTCAAGTCTTTCTCAGTCTACGTCCTACCCATCTATGACATATGTTTTCTTGACAATCCTAAACTACATATATATGGCTGCCTTTGAGCACCTTAAGCCAAGTCTTGTATAATGTATGACACAATTTTCCCCATATAATAACCATAGCTCCCTTGGTGAACTTACATTTGCCATCACAAAAATCTAGATGACAACTTTCTGTATCAAAAAATGAACCACATATCAAACTTAGTCGCAAATCTAGAATGTGACAAACATCCTTAAGTATGATCATTCAACCGAAACTTGTTTGAACACAAATGTCTCTGATCCCAATAATTTTGGAGAAGCTAGAATTTCCCGTGTTCACCCTCCCAAAGTCTCCCCTCCTGTACTAAGTGACAAATTCCTTACTTGGTGAAACATGATAAGAATTTGTACTATCCAACACTCACTCAAAATCATCATCCTTAACATGAAGACACTACCCTTAAATTGTCAAGACCACATCGTCATTATTGTCCCCATCATCTGAGATTTTCATTGTAATATTCTTGTCATCATCTTGCCTGTCTTTGGCTACAAACCTATGTCTCTTTTTCCAAACCTTTCGAACACTTTTGAAATGACCTTGCCTGCCGCAATGGAAGAACCCTATACTACTCTTCGACTTGAATCTTCCACAAGATTTCTCGATGTACTGGGAATCACTGTGACTCTTGGATCTACCAAATCCTCTCACTCTATCAACAACCCTACTCTCTGTGAAGTGCACCTCTTATCTGCTTTCTCATGAGGCTCGTCGCAGAGTCTCTTACTTCAGTATACTACTCATCACATGGTCAAGTGTCAATTTGCCTTCTTGTTTAGAATTGTTGACTGTCACAAAGAATGATTCTTAACTATCAGGTAATGATCCCAGAAGAAGGAGAGACAGGAGTACAACATTAAGAACCGTCTACATGGACCCCAATTAATTTACAAGGCTTTAGAATTCATTGATATGCTCGATGATGCTTGTATCGTCCCAGTACATGAGGTTCACTGTGACAACCCGTTACACTAAATGAGATTACTCAAAATATAAAACACAATCAATCACTAATTAATCATATACCCAAAAATATGGGTAAATTAAAACCGATTTCAACATCAACACCCGCTCAAAAACATTTGCATAAGAGCCCAACATCTTTCTTATATCCATACTATGCTAAGAATTTAATACAAATTGTTCTATCATCTTAGCCGCCACATATATACACAGGAGAACAATATTTGTATATGCCACACAAACAAGTATTAATATGCTCATAAAAGTCTGATTCATTTGAAACACCATATACAAATTTTTTCTCGCCCAGACCTGAGAGTACAAGGACAACTCTAGGACACACTAGACATCTAATCAACTTTATCAAAGATTCATTACTATAGCTCTCCACAAGGGTGAGACCCATGTCCCAATAAGAGATATAACCTACAACAACATTTATTGATTACAACATGTTTAAGTAATTAAACAGTTAAGCAGTTTCATTAAATATAAAAAATAAGATCAGTAGTACTGATGATTAACAAAATACATACAGGAGTAGATCATTAGCCAGACTATCATCCTTTATCTTGTTGACAATATAAGCAATTCAGTAGCATATGAATATCTAGCATCATGAGCAAGTATAGTAACATAGCATAGCTAACAACATGATCAAGTATAATTAGTTGAACATATCAACATCATAAGAAGAGCTAACAACATAAGTACAACTATCTGGATAAACATGATTACCAATATATGCATCTCTAGTAACAAAGGCATGGCTAACATGATAAACATAACTAACAACATGAAATAGCTAGCATCATGATTATAATTAATAGTAGTAGTATAGTTATCAAAACAAGCATAGATACTGTATGTACACATCTACAATCTTAAGAATATCCACAACATAAGTATGTCTACTATCTCTTAATTGCACTAAGCATCATCTTTATCCAAAGATAACAAACAAGGGTTATTATCCAATGTGAAATGTTGTGTATAAACCTAAACAAATATGTTATACAACTGTATTACATCTTTTATTACGCCCTAAGGTAATTGAGGATACCACTCAAAATCCAACTAACCACTGCTAAGTCAAAATCAGTGCCATACAAGATCTAGGAAGAGCTAGACTCCTATGATCTTCTCTGCCCCTGGTCAGTACGGTTCTGCCACAGCGACACATAAGGTCAAGCTGCTAACAGCCTAGTTCGTCCTTTGTACAGGTCATGACACTAGTGAAAGGAGGTGGGTACACATACCCTACCATCTGAGGTACAACTGCAATTGTCCTCCAATCTCATCACATATATAATCACCGAGACACAACCGTAGCCATTCTCAAACTGAGGGCTAGGTATGACCGCAGTCATCCTCCCTAAACACTTGAATTCAGGATGACAAGCACCCTGCATACTCATCATTATGCACTCTGAGATTCCCTTAGGAATACTCGTTTCACCATCTGGCAAGTTCTGACACTCAGATGGATCTATGGCATAGTGCACTACATAATTAGAGTTTCACTTGATTAGTTATGCCAACTGGGTGAATTAAGGATGCATCAAACAAGTGGACATACAAACCCTAATTCACTTCTAGCAAGCATATAAATATCACAACTTTAAAAGATATAAAATGTGTGAAACATAATTTATCATCTCATCATCACATGGTACTATTAACTTGCCATTCATGAGGCTACACTAGTCGTCACACTATCACAAGATATAAATCCTTTTCATAATATCATAGGGTATAAACCCTTATCAACACAAGAGGATTACACCTCATTCAAGGCTCAACCATGCCCAAAGGTCATTAAGACCATCATATTATTCCCTGAAAGATCATCATTATCTTTGCATGACTTATAAAAAGGCTCAACAACATCACTTACATGTAATACATCATATCAATATAATATTGCATTAATGAGCTAGGAGATATTCATAAACAATCATAGAAGGGTTATATTAACATTAAGAAAATCCTTTATTAAATCAACATGTAAGAAATCTAGATATGATTAATCCTCATCATTTCACAATGCACATGTTTAGCATAAGAAAGTATCAACCATCTAGCTATGATAACCACCACTTAACATATCAAGGTTATGATCATATTAACGAGGTTATTCCACCATCATTCCATCATATAAAAAAGTTAAACATGATTACTCATCTTTATCGATTTGCATTAGAGTTAGGATCATGAGATAAATTATATTAATGCTACTAATCATCACTCATACCCAAACCTTAACTCATGGCATCCCCATTGGATCATGGATTCATATGGTGAAGCATCATGATCACATTCCATACTATTCTCAAGTACGGACCCACACATAAATCAAGGTGTAACCATCGGGTTATAGCATACTAGGGTTTCAACAATAGTAACAGAGTACTCCATGATTGTATTAGTCATTCAAGGACTATTCATACCCAATTACCATCATTTAGTTATATTAAATCTAGTTATAATAAGCTATACCTCATTAGGGTTACATATCAACACAATATGGTCGTCATACCTTCTATTCATATGAGTGAATAGGTAATACTACCTTATTAAGGGTAACCCTCCATTTTTTACATCATCTTTCAACCCATATCGCCACACCACAATGTCACCCAGAACCATCAGATGTTTAAAAGGTAAGACCACTGATTTCTTACATAAGTAAACACCTTGGATAAACCACCTATGAATTCCTTGATTTGTTCTCTAGAAAGATTCACCATCTAACCCTACACATCCCTTTATTAACAACACAAAAAGTTCCATTGAGAGTTGGGCAAATCCCACAATTGACTGTTCATTTAAAATAAGCCATCCATTGTCAACAAGTAAGCTCCTTAAGTAGATCATACAAAAGGAAACCATCTAAATACCATTATTAGGACCAACATATTACATTATCCAACATTCTACTTTATTGGAGGAATAAACATTAGATCTTGACCATTGGGTCAAGTTCATATGTTAAAACCATCAATTACAGTATAGGGGTGACCATTGCATTAAATGACCCAAGAAACCATTAGTCTAAGGCTTAATTGATGATACAAATACAATGCTTGACTCAACATAGGTTTTAGAGACCTGATCCACCATCATTAGAAACCATTAAATCACCATAGGTTGTTAGATCAACACTATATTCATTAATCGGCATCAAATATTAAGCTAACATCGTCATTAATTGATAACATCAGTAGGGTACTTAATGGTTGATCATTAAACTTCTAATTGGTCCAAAACCTGACCTAAGGGGGTGACCATAGGTTGTCACCATAATTTGATACCCTTGATCATGACCATCAGTTGTTATGAAGACAATACCATAGGGTTCTTGCAATGGTACCATCATCGGGTCATGGTTTATAGAAGAAATCAACTTTAAACCCTAAAATTGATGATTGTTTGATATGTTCTTAGCACCACAGGTTGTCAAAACAACCTGATCAAAGTCATATTATACCTTATAAATAAAGTACACATGTTCATAGGTTCATCTATAACTAAAATCAGAACAGGGAACATTATAAAAATCAAAATCCAAGTCAAGCATAGCTTTTCAGTGCATAAATCCTCATTTTCAAGCAAGAACATGAGCTAGTAAGCTTATGGTAAGCAATAAACATGGAGCAAGTTATAAAACTTGCCTCTAATGAGAATATGAAACCCCACAAAGAAGCAAATCTCGAGTAGGTAGGGTATAAAATCCAAGAATAAGCTATGAATTCGTCCATCTAGCACCTTTCTTCATCAAATGAACAAACCCTAAACATAAGGAGCAAGAAAGGAGGGTTTAGAGCTTTAGAGAAAATTATACCATGGAATAGCAAGTTTACGACCTGGAGGAAGTTCCAAAGAAGGAGAAGGGCAATAAAAATGAAGAATGTATAAAGAAAATAACTTTCCTTGGCCAAAATCCCTAGAAGATGACCTTGGAAACCCTAAGTAGGGCTAGATGGATCCCTAAAGGGGTTGTCTTCTTCCTTAGATCACTTGGTTCTATAGAAAAATAGAGTGTAGTCATTTCTCCAGGTTAGAGGAATGAAAAAGCAAGCATAGTTTCGTATTTGGGAAAGGAAGAGGTAAATATAGCCCATGGATAAGGATGGAAGCAAGCATGAGGTGTAAAAGTAGCTTTCCCATGTGACTATGCCATTAGATTATTAAGAATATAAAAGAACACACACAAGTAGATACACCATCATGTTTATAGACCTACTTAGCTTTCCTTTGTCCAATTTCCTAGCCAATCAAATAATTCATTAGTTGATAGCTACTAAAGGTAGCTCACCCGTGAAGGGGAAAATCCAAAAATACCCTTAGAGAAAACACCTTCAAACCAAGGTTTAAATAGGTTCCCCATGGCTCACAAAGCTCAAGAATAATGATACAATATCCAAGGAACATAATTCAAGTGATAAATTGCAAAGAAAACCTCTCAATTGGGTGAATTGAAGAAAAGTCCAAAATGTGCATAAAATTGCATAACTTGCTCAAACACTGTCCAAATTGGACCAAATTTGAAACTTATGATTGTCTTATGATTTTCAAAGAATATCAAAAGGATATATTAGGGTCATGAGATTCAATTATGATAATTAATCTCATTCAACTCATTAAGCAAGTTTAGGGGACTTACAACTATAAACCCCTAACATGGATTTCGCCCCCGAAATCCAAGGTAAACAAAGATGGGTACATCCTTTACACCTCATACTATTACCTTCACATGGTTACTTGCATATCATGGTGATGTCGCATCATTCATACATATCTCATCATGGGTCAGCACAAAAAAAACCCACCTAAAAAGACATTCTCAATGTGGAATGTTGAAACTTGTTGTGCCATCTGTACAACTCTAGTAGTAAGTTTAACTTTAAATTCTAGCTATCATCCTAAAATTATATCTATTGTATCAAAACATTACTCAAAATTAATACTTGCTAGATTTTAACCAATCATGGCATGTATCCCACACCATTCCTTGAAGCATAGAAAAAAAGACAATGTATCCATCCTTTTTTTATATACTGACACTAAAACTCTTGTCAGTTCTTTTTTCAGCATCAAAAGAAATGATGACACTGGAAACTATCATTCAATACAAGAATTCATCATTCCTAGTCAACCTTGTTAGGGATGAAACAACAACACTATCTTCACCTTACTAGGATTTAGACAACCTATTAGAAGACATATCATGATCCCATAAAGAAATTTAATCAACCCCATCTCACTCTTGTTTAACTTGTCTCTTAGCTATTGTTGCTTCAGCAACCCTTAGGTTGTTGAAGAAATATTGATCATAGTTTAGACCATATTTGAAATACTTTGACATTTTATCATTCAAAGCTTGATATATCTTGTATGACATGATTGGAACACTCTATTCCTCCTATTCATAAATTCTATTTGTACTTTAGTGAGTCTGAAGGACATAACCACAAACTCATCATGGTCATGTTAATTATGTCATCCAATCTAACTTTTATGCATTGATATTTGATCACTGATATATCTTAAAGGAACACGACATATCTATCGACCAATAAACCATCTATCATTGATAGTGGTCTTGCCCAACTATCATTGTACCATACACAACATTATAGAATCACTTTTGTTTTTCCTTCCAAACAACATTTAGAGGGTCATCATCAACTCTCTCTCCCTCTCTTTAAGGGGGAGGAACACTTGCAACGTTCATTTAATAAACATCTCCAACCTTCACATATTTCTCATACTGTTGATGCATCTTGGATACTAGGATTCATTACCTTCGTATCCACCTCATGTCCTATAAGGAACTCACATCATTATCTCATCCACTTTACCAACATAGAAAATATCAAGACATATAAGAGGAGTCTTCCGAATTATTGGAAGGCTCAAAAGAAAACTCATCACAAACTTTATGAACTTGGAACCATAGTCCAAACAACCTTATGCTATAATAAGCTATCCACCCTCATGTTTACAAAGAATCCACACATACCAATTGGAAATGATCCACTTGAAAGTTGTGCCCTAGAAAGGAAAGACACAAAGGGAAACACACTTTCCATATCATAGAAACTTTATTCAATGGTCACTAGAAAAAAGGTAACCAATTCTATTTTCATTATGCAGGTTACAACATTTTATGTATCATTTTACCTTTTTCATTTTGGGTTCCTTGCCATTAGCACATGAATCATCATGATTAACATAACTCATTTCTCCTTCCTTTATGACTATTTATCCCATTTGGGTATGTTCTCTTATTTTATTATCTTTTTCAACCACATATCAACAGGTAAATCATCATATTCCACATTTTCTTCATTAAACATGGATCATTTGTCTTAATTTCTTTCACATGCCATGCTGATTTTTCATTAACACTTTATTACACACATAGGCTGGTCTGAGATTAACTCAGGTTCCACCTTATTTCTTTGCCATTGTTCCCATTCATCTTCTCATTTTGTACTTGTTATAGGAGTTCTCTCTATCTTATGTGGAGTTCATACCTTGATTCACTTTATAAGCATTGACTTATCTATCTTTTACTTTATTATCTTCTTGAATCACATTTTTAAGAACTCCTCTTTTCCTTATTTGTATCTAGATTTAGATTTCATGGTGTTGTATCTTTCTCTTATAGTTACCAAACATTCAAGTTATGATATATAATGATGCAATTCTCATCTTCCTTAAGGTAGGATTAAGACATTCACACCATGATTTCTTATTCGTTATGCTCTTTAGATTATCTCAAAATGACTACTTGATCAGAGTAATCAGAAAGATAACAATCAAAGAGTTCCATACTTACCTTTCTACAATAATTGAATACCTAGCCAGTGTACCCAAATATTGAGATTAGGCAGTATGCACCATATTTTTATGCCATATTCCTAATTTTGACATCATCCTAGTCCTAAGTCCTAGTGTCCATGTAGACTTAGTGAACCTAAAGCTCTGATACCAAATTGTGAGAACCCGTTACACTAAACAAGATTACTCAAAATATAAAACACAATTAATCACTAATTAATCACATACCCAAAAATATGGGTAAATTAAAATTGATTTCTATGTCAACACCCACTAAGAAACATTTGCATAAGAGCCTAACATCTTTCATATAACCATACTATGCCAATAATTTGATACAAATTGTTATATAGTCTTAGCCACCACATATATACACAGGAGAAAAATATTCATATATGCCACACAAACAAATATTAATATGCTAATAAAAGTCTGACTTGTTTGATACACCATATACAAACTTTTTCTCACCCAGACCTGAGAGTACAAGGACAACTCTAGGAAACACTAGACATCTAATCAACTTTATCAAAGATTCTTTACTATAGCTCCTCTTTGCTACCACATATTGGTTTTTGTCACTTCTGATTACCTAAAAGAAATGTGACGAACTACAAGGGTGAGACCCATGTCCCCGCAAGAGATATAACCTCCAACAATGTTTATTAATTACAACATGTTTAAGTAATTAAATAGTAAAGAAGTTTAATAAAATATAACAAAAACGATTAGAAGTATTGATGATTAGCAATATACATACATGAGTAGATAATAACTATCATCATTAGCCAGACTATCACCATTTATCTTGTTGACAATATAAGCAATTCAGTAGCATATGCATATCTAGCATCATGAGCAAGTCTAGTAACATATATAGCATAGGTATCAACATCATCAAGTATAATTGGTTGAAAATATCAACATCATAAGAAGAGCTAACAACATAAGTACAACTATCTGGATAAACATGATTATCAATATATGCATCTCTAGTAACAAAGGCATGGCTAACATGATAAACATAACTAACAACATGAGATAGCTAGCATCATGATTATAATCAGCAGTAGTAGTATAGTTATCAATATAAGCATAGATACTATATGTACACATCTACAATCTTAACAATATCCACAACATAAGTATATCTACAATCTCTTAATTGTACTAAGCATCATCTTTATGCAAAGATAACAAACAAGGGTTATTATCCAATGTGAAATGTTGTGTATAACCCTAAACAGATATGTTACACAATCATATTACTTCTTTTATTATGCCCTAAGGAAATTGAGGATACCACTCAAAATCCAACAGACCACTGCTAAGTAAAAATCAGTGCCATACAAGATCTAGGAAGAGTTGGACTCCTATGATCTTCTCCGCCCCCGAATAGTACGGGTTCACCACAACGACACATAACGCCAAGTTGCTAACAGCCTAGTTCGTCCTTGGTACAAGTCACGACACTAGTGAAATGAGGTGGGTACACATACCCTACCATCAGAGGTACAACCGCAGTTGTCCTCCAATCTCATCACATATATAATCACCAAGACACAACCGCAATTGTTCTCAAACTGAGGGCTATGTATGACCACAGTCATCCTCCCTAAACACTTGAATAAAGGATGACAAACACCCTGCATACTCATCAGTATGTGCTTTGAGTTTCCCTTAGGAATACTCATTTCACCATCTGGCAAGTTCTGACACTCAGATGGATCTATGGCACAAGGCACTACCTAATTAGAGTTTCACTTGATTAGTTATGCCAATTGGGTGAATTAAGGCTGCATCAAACAAGTCGACATACAAACCCTTATTCACTTCTAGCAAGCATATAAATATCACAACTTTAAAAGATATAAAATGTGTGAAACATAATTTCTCATCTCATCATCACATGGTACTATTCACTTGCCATTCATGAGGCTACACTAGTCATCATACTATCACAAGATATAAATCCTTTTCACAATACCATAGGGTATCAACCCTTATCAACACAAGAGCATTACACCTCATTCAGGGTTCAACCATGTCCAATGGTCATTAAGACGATCATATTATTCCCTGCAAGATCATCATTATCTTTGCATGCCTTATAACAAGGCTCAACAACATCACTTACATGTAATACATCAGATCAACACAATATTGCATTAATGAGCTGGGAGATATTCATAAAAAATCATAGAAGGGTTATACTAACATTAAGAACATTCCTATATTACATCAACATGCAAGGAATCTAGACATGATTAACCCTCATCATATTCATAATGCACATGTTTATTAATAAGAATGTATCAACCATCTGTCTATCATAACCACCAATTAGCATATCAAGGTTATGATCATATCAAGGAGGTTTTTCCACCATCATTCCATAATATAAGAATATTAAACATCAATTTGCATTAGAGTTAGGTTCATGAGATAAATTATATTAATGTTACTAATCACCACTCATACCTAAACCCTAACTCATAACATCCGCATTGGATCATGGATTCATAAGGTGAAGCATCACAATCACATTCCTTACTATTCTCAAGTATGAACCCACACATGAATCTAGGTGTAACCATCAGGTTATAGCATACTAAGGTTTCAACAACAGTAACAAAGTACTCCATGATTGCATTAGTCATTCAACGACTATATATACCCAATTACCATCATTTAGTTATATTTGATGTAGGTATAACTAGCTATACTTGATTAGGGTTACATATCAACACAATATGGTTATCATCCCTTCTATTCATATGAGTGAATAGGTAAGACTACCTTATTAAGGGTAACCCTCCATTTTTCCATCATCATTCAACCCACATTGCCATACCACAATGTCACCCAGAACCATTGGATGTTTAAAAGTTAAGGCCATTGATTGTTTACATAAATAAACACCTTGGATAAACCACCTATGAAGTCCTTGATTTGTGATCTAGAAAGTGTCACCATCTAACCCTGGACATCCCTTGATTAACAACACAAAAAGTTCCATTGAGAGTAGGGTAAAACCCACAGTCGACTGCTCATTTAAAACAAGCCATCCATGGTCAACAAGTAAGATCCTTAAGTTGATCATATATAGGAAACCATCTAAATCACATTATTAGGACCAACATATTAAATTAGAAATCATTCCACTTTATTATTGGAGTAAACATTAGATCTTGACCATTGGGTCAAGTTCATATGTTAAAACCATCAATTACAGTATAGGTCCAACCATTGCATCAAATAACCCAAGAAATCATTGGTCTAAGGCTTAATTGATGATACAACTACAATGATTGACTCAACATAGGTTTTAGAGACATGATTCACCATCATTAGTGACCATTAAATCACCATAGGTTGTTAGATCAACACTATATTCATCAATCAGCATCAAATATTAAGCTAACGTCGTCATTGATTGATAACATCAGTAGGGTACTTAATGGTTGATCATTAAACTTCTAAGTGGTCCAAAACCTAACCTAAGGGGGTAACCATAGGTTGTCACTATCATTTTACACCCTTGATCACGACCATCAGTTGTTATGAAGACAACACCATAGGGTTATTGCAATGGTACCATCATCGGGTCATGGTCTATAGAAGAAATCAACTTTAAACCCTAAAATTGATCATTGTTTGATAGGTGTTTAGCACCATAGGTTGTCAAAAAAACGTAATACAAGTCATATTATACCTTAGGAATAGCATAAAAATTATCACAGGTTCATCTAGAACTTAAATCAGAAATGGGAACACTATAAAAATCGAAATCCAAATCAAGCATAGCTTTTTAGTGCATAAATCATCATTTTAAAGAAAGAACATGAGCTAGTAAGCTTATGGTAAGAAATAAACATGGAGCAAGGTATAAAACTTGCCTCTAATGAGAATATGAAACCCCACATAGACGAAGTCTTGAGCAGGTAGGGTAGAAAATCCAAGAATAGGCTATGAATTCATCCATCTAGCACCTTTCTTCATCAAATGAACAAACCCTAAACATAAGGAACAAGAAAGGTAGGGTTTTAGAGATTTAGAGCAAATTCTAACATGGAACAGAAAGGTTCTGAACCGGAGGAAGGTCTAAGTAAGGAGAAGAGAAATAAAAGCAAAGAAGGAAGAAAGAAAACAACTTTCCTTTGTCAAAATCCCAAGAACATGACCTTGGAAACCCTAGGTAGGGCTAGATGGAGCCCTAGGAGACCTTCTTCTCCAAAAAGGGGTTGTATTCTACCTTAGAGCACTTGTTTCTACAGAAATATAGATTGTAGTCGTTGCTCTAGGTTAGATGAAAGAAAAAGAAAGCATAGTTTCGTATTTGGGCAAGGAAGAGGTAAATATAGCCCATGGATAAGGATGAAAGCAAGCATGAGGTGTAAAAGTAGCTTTCCCATGTGTCTATGGCTTTAAACTATTAAGAGTATACAAGAACACACACAAGAAGCTCCCCCATCATGTGTATAGACATTCTTATCTTTCCTTTGTCAAATTTCCTAGCCAATCAAATAATTCATTAGTTGATAGCTACTACAGGTAGCTCATCCGTGAAGGGGAAAAC
>OY856409.1:1517165171-1517177671 GCA_963693085.1 Alisma plantago-aquatica
AAACCCTCAGATTGTGTCATCTATACATCCTCAAGAAGATTCCCATTAAGGAATGAGGTTTTAACATCCATCTGCAAAATCTCATAGTCATGATAAGATGCAAAGAAAAGCATGATCTTGATGGATTTAACCATGGCAACTGGTGAAAGGCTTCGTCATAGTCAACTCCTTGAATTTATCTGAAATCCTTTCCAACCAATTATCCTTTGTAAGTTTGTACTGTACCATCCATGCCAGTCTTCTTCTTGAAGACCCACTTGCACCCAATGGGTTTTACTCCTTTAGGTGGATCCACCAAGGTCCATACCTTATTGGTGTACATGGATTCCATCTCAGATATAATGATCTTGAGCATTTCTTAGACTCTAGTCCCTTAATAGCTTCTAGGTTGATCAAGTGGGGTCCTATTAGATCGGTGAGGCTCATCTGTTATAGGAGGAATTTGAGATTCTAGAATGGTTTGTGACTCTTTATGATCCTCTTGTTCCTATAAAGATTAAATAATTTCTTGTTGTTCTCGAACCTCTTCGACTTCTACTTTCCTCCCAGATGGATTATACAAGTAGTATCTATTAGTTTCCTTGAGATATCCAATGAAATAACATTTATCTGATCTAGAGCCAAGCTTTTCAAGAAATATTTTGTTGGCATAAGATTCACACCTCCAAATCCTCATACAAGACATTTGCGGATGCTTCCTAGTCTATGTCTCATATTTTGTGTTTTGAACTAATTTATATGGTACATAATTTAGTGCAAACTCAGTGGTTTCTTGAGCATAACCCCTGATAGAAGTTGGAAGATCAGAATAACTCATCACTGATCATACGATATCTAGCAATGTTTGATTCCTTCATTTTGATACACCATTATGTTGAGGTGTTCCTGTTGGATTCCATTGTGATACAATACCATAGTCTCACACAAGGTCCTCAAATTCTAGGCTAACATATTCTCCACCTCAATTAGAATGAAGTGCCTTAATTCTTTTATGAATTTGGTTTATGTACTTCATTCATGAAATCCTTAAACTTTTCAAGAGTTTCAAACTAATGTTTCATCAGGTAAACATAACCATACCCACTGAAGTCATCAGTTAAAGTAATGAAGCATTAATAAACACCTCTAGTATTTGTTCTAAAAGAGCCACATACATTAGTATGTATAAGTCCTAATGGATTGCTCATACTCTCAGTGTTACTAGTGAAGGGCATCTTGGTCATCTTGCCCAACAAACAAGACTCACAGGTCCTCATTGATTTGAAATCAAAAGAGTTAAGATAACCATCTGTATGGAGTCTAAATATGTGATTCTCATTGATGTTCCCTAGATGAAAACACCAAAGATATGTTTTGTTTTAGTTATCGAGTTTTCATTGGTATAAATGTAATAAACAATTGTATTTAGATCCAACAAATAAATACCATAAGACATCAGGGCACTGTCATAAAAGATCACATCTTTAGAAATAGAGAACTGACATTCTTTATATGAAATTCATATCTATCCTTGTCCATTCAAGATACAAAAATAATATTTCTATTTATGGAAGATACAAAATAGAAATTCTTTGACTTCTACAGGCTATAGAGATAAATTATAGGTTCCAAATGCAATGGCAACAACTCTTGCTACATTTGTAATGTGTAGCTCAACCTCACCCCTGTGAGGGCTTACTTATTTTCAGATCATGCATATTTGAGCAAATGTTGATATCCATAATCGAAATCTGGTACCCAAGATGAATAGGTAGATAAATTTATCTAAATAATGTATATACAAAAAGTGAAGATCTCTGTCTCGTCCTTCATCATCAGTTCCTCCAAGTAGAAGGGAAATTCCTCTTCTAATGTCTATGCTAGTGACAGTGGTGACAATTGCCTCCCTTGTTCACCTCTCCCTTTCCTTTGAGAGCAAAAGACTTGGGCTTTTAGTTAGATTTAGAACTCCTCTTAACTTTGTTGTTTCCCTTTTGCTTCCCTTTTCTGTTGATCATCATCACATAATATGGGCTTGTATTTCTCCATGTGTGCTTCAATTGTTCTCAACATTCCAAGTAATTATGAAGATGGCTTGTCAAAATCATTCATGTTGTAGTTCATGACAAACTGAATGCATGACTATGGAAGTGACTGCATAATCACATTAGTGTCCAACTCTTAACCAAAGGGAAATCCCAATATAGCAAGGTTCTCCACATACCCAATAAGCTTGAGCACATGGGGACCTACTGGATCTCCTTTTGTCATGTTGCACTTGAACATCGCCTTGGAGACATCATATCTATCCTATCTTTCTTGATCTTGGTACATGTTCTTAAGATGTATTACCATCTCAATCACATCCATATTCTCATGTTGTCTTACCAACTCGTAGTTCATTGAGCATAACATTAGGCAGTTGACATCAACGATGTATTCAGAGTGCTTCTTATAGGCATCAATGTTAGCCTTGGGTGCAGTGGGAGCAGTATCATCTGGCTCTGGTGTCTTTATGACATAGAGCTTATGCTCCTGTGTGAGAACAATTCTCAACATCCTAAACTAGTCATGGAAATTATTACCATTCACCTTATCCTTCTGAAGGACTGATCACAAGGATAATGTGTTATTTGTTTCCATTTGATTCCATAAGAAAAATTTACTATTCGTCATAACAAAGTTTGATTTTATTGTATTAATATAATTTTTTTGATGTTTAGTTAGGTATTTAATTAATTATCTCTCCCACTATTTTTTTCAAATTGATAGCCTTCACATATCAATTCAAAATATTATAGCTTATAATCTTCTTGTGAGCCAAGATCCTTATTTCATCAAATCATGAGTCAGCTTTGGTTGATCACCCACAACTTGATTAGTTAGGTAGGCAACTTTTGCCAATTGCATCTAAATGAAAATCTTGGATAGATGGTCTGCACAACTCCTTGTCACAATCCATTTTTATTCTTCTACATACTTAATCTCATTAATATCACCTAGTTAAACCTGACCCAAAAGCCAACACGACATAATATGCACCATGCTTTGGCATATCTTCATATCTACCATCAAACTTTCATGAGATGTTACAACACACCATGCTTTGGTGTAATCTATGCTTATTAGATCACGTTTTATATGTGTGTTGCTTACAGAAAGTATCTAAGACTTATTATTATATTGAGGGAATATATATATATATACCCAACTACATACTTATAGTATGTATCATATACATGCTACAATCACAAATGATAAATGTGCAATAATAAAACACAAACGATGGTTATGGCCATATCTATTATAATTCCTTGGAGCCATACAAAATTACTACCATGTAAGGTCTACATCATATGTAGTAACCTGTTGTTGATGAAGATCAATGCTCAAACAATCTTGTCTGATCAGTTCAACTCTTGAACTGGTCACTTTGCCTCTTGGCCGGTCAGTTGGTCTCTCATAATGGTCGTCTGGTCTTTAGTGCAAACAACTTTTGGACACCTCGAGATGATCAATTGGGCCACCATGTGATTGGTTTGGCTCATCCAGTCATCTGGATTCCTCAGTCCTCTAGTCAATCGGTTCATCTTCTGAAATACAAGGTTCATCTGGTGTAGAACGTCTTCTTTGCCATAAAATGAATTAAAACTATTCTAATCCTATTTAACATATTATATGGTAAAAGGGAAACCTTGAGTTACATTCGAGGGGAGCATAGGAGGAAAATAATGAATACTTTTACATACGGAAAATAAGATTTAGGCTTGGTATGAAAATCGATATACAAAATAAGAATAAAAACCATTCTTCCACACTCAAAGATCTAGGGGTTATTGGACATAACCATGCTAAACATCCACCATCAAAATTGATTCTAGGGAGATGCATGTAAATTGCATATATATATAGACACACACACACACACACACACACACACACACACACATATATATATATATATATATATATATATATATATATATATATATATATATGTATTATAGTGGGGATCACATATGGTATTTAATCAAATATGCACGTTAATCATTTTAAGTACTCACATCATATGCAATACATAAATGATGATAACCAAAAATACCAACACATAGTAAATTGGCATGGCTCTAATACCACTGTTATGAAATATGGAATCAGAGAAGGCAACGGAAACAAAATGTTTACTACCAAAATCCCTTATGACAACAAATCACATCAATAATTATGTAATGAGAAGAAAATGTTGCAAGATTTATACCTAATCCTAGAGCAAGTCCAGTGAAAATCCCTTATAGTAGGGTGTGCCTTTCTTCATTGCACGTGGACGTCGAAAACAATCACCTCCTAGTTGATTCCTCCTAGCGATAGGAATTAACCTCCTCGTCTCTGTTGTAGTCGAAACATACAACCAGGAACTCCTATGGTTTTAGATTAATGGACAGAAAGGACTTGTCTCTCCTATTTGACGTGTTAGTGTCAACTTTCTCTGCCAAAATTGTCTTTCCCTTGTTGTTCCTCCCTTTGATAGGTAGAACTTGCTTGGATTCTCCTGTTTGCCACAACTAGAGAAGACTATAATTGTCTATCCCTTGTTGTTCCTCCCTTAGATGGGTGGAACTTGATTGGATTCTCTTGGTTACGACAACTAGTGAAGACAACAATTGTCAGAGTTCATTGTTGTGTCTCTGGAAGGCCCCCAGTTCCCCTCTATTTATAGAGGGGCTAGGGTCAGGGCTTCCAGTCTGAGCAAGGGTTGTAGAGATGAAATTTTTGATTTTTTTTTGGAACTTTCAAATGTTCAACCAGTTGGTTCATCGGTGAACAGATCGACTCACATATAAGATGATCATTTCAACCCTTGAACTGGTAGTTTCACTATATTTCTTATTCACAATTTTATTGGAAATTAATAACCGATTAATGCACAACATGACGTAAACACCAATCTTTGATCCAATAAAAGTGATCAACTAAACAGTTGGTTCACAACCTGAGCCAGTCAGTTCACACATATGAGCTGATCAGTTAACTTACTAAACCAGTCATTTTAGAGTGCATATTGCCAATGTTGGTTCAGATTTATGTAACACTTGAATGGATCGGTTCAACAGTTGAACCGGTCGATTCACAGTCTAGTCAAATAAGTTTCAATCATTGTTGTTTAAATTGAATACCTAAATACTATAGTTATGAAGTTAAACACAATTCATGCATAAACTCTTATTCCAACTGTATCCTATGTGTGTGACCCTATAGGTTCAATATTACGTTGGCAGTGAATGTCCATTACCAACTTATGACATCACAAACAATGTGTGATATCTACTAAGATATCATTTCTATCTAAGTAATATGAAAGTTGGAATACAACTTCAACCTACAATCTGTGATTGGTATAGTTCTTTTGTCTCTAATATCCATATTGAACCTAAGGCATGCAATCTTCATCCTTTCAATGTTCAATCCATGTTTCTTGAACTAGAGCAGACTATCTGAGATATATGTAAGCCCAATATCACATATTGACTCACATGAGAAAGGCCATGCATTTCTCAGTCTCCCTTATCAAGTGGCTAGGATATCATACTCCTATAGGAGGGAAAAAATCCATGTCCATCACTCAAGACATCCCCATGTGTCAGAGTGCACCTGAGAATCACCTTTGTGGCAAATCTTATTAAAGGTCAGTGTGGATGATGACAAAGAACATCAAACGACATGTGATGAGTGTAGTGATTTTAGGTTTAAGAACCACAATCACCACCATCACTATCAGAGAAGATTTTGACTACCAATCATGGTTTCCACACATAACTCTCAATGTGGGTCAGTCCAATACAATGTTCTCAAATAAGTATCTATGTGTTTGGTTCAATATCGCATATAATGAGTATTGAGATTCTATCATCAACCAACACACACTCTAGTCTTATGTGTTAGTGCTATCTATTTGCCTTTCACAATAACATATGATTGTTGACATAATAGGAATGTATATACTCTTAACATCTATATGATCTCATTGTTTCGTTTCTAAACCCGAAGACATACGTCATTGAGTAATATCATTCTTTAGACAATTATTATGTTACATCATTATATGGAAACTGAATAAAACATAATGAATTGGCATATTGCCTTTATTGTTAATCAAATCATTTGTAAAATATGCCACTACAATTATAATATGATGGATCTCTAGGCGTACATACCAATAATCTTCCAAACATTATTATGGGGATGCGATGAATATGTCTTTCCATACTCTAAATAGAGTTCCACATAAACATTAAGAGAGTAGTCATTTCATGTTATACAGAGGGTGAAAGGAAAGTCTCAAATATCTTTGAGTGTGGGGGCCTCACAAAGGTACTTGGAAATGAATACAACAGGAAGAAACTAGGATAAGAGATAGTAGATACCATTTTCTTAGGTAATGTAGAGTTTAGTTATTCCTATTTATTAATGATTCTAAAGTATAAAGTATCAGGTATTTATGTCAATACAATAGTGGAACATCGTGATGCAAATTTTGTTGAAGATATTTTTCCCATGAAATTTGGTGTTCCTAAGGGAGTTTCTCAAGAGGATCCTTTTATTATAGGTTCCATATGGAATATATGGTCAGGATGACAAATGTAGGGGATCATCTAGAACATATCATTTCCGAATCCAATGAGGGAGAAACTACCATTTCCCTCTACCCTATATCCATTTTTTTATTATATCATTTGCGTTTCTATCCTATCAATTTCACAGTGACCTCATGAATTGTGCACATAATTGTAAATCCTTAAAATTTGAAAATTTTGAATAGTAATTAGGACTTTTTGCTTAAATGAAGATAGATAATTTTAATACAGGAAATTTTGAATCAAATTATTCTAGATTCTATCCTTACTCTTATTTTAGACCTTTTATTCAAGCTTCTTATCATTGTGATCACCTGAAGAGTGAAAAATTGGGGCTATAAATCCATTTAAGAATCACATGTAATTATGTCTTTGTTTCATTTCATCTCAAGATGCTACATGCATCAAAAGAATACTACTATCCGTGGGAGAATTCTATGAAATAAGGATGACCTAAATTAGTACCGTACCAGTTGATCACCGTGGACATGTAGTATGGTTTGGAAAGTGCTTACATCTTGCATAGAAGAAATAACTACCCCTTCTAGTGCTTAAACCTTGATAGGGTTCAGTAGAGGCTTGGCAGCCCACACTTCCTAGAAATCCTATCGCTCCAAGCCTTGTAAGAAAGAATAAAGTCGAGTTAAAATAAAATACTAAGAGTTGTGCTTGAAACAATGTTGAAGGGTTCTGCTGAGTCGGTGTAGTGCACTCATGAATGCAAATATGTTGTATTTGGTAGTGGAACCTAAAAGATATATATATATATATATATATATATATATATATATATATATATATATATATATATATACGTATATATATATATATGTATATATATATATATATATATATATATAGATATATATATATATACGTATATATATATATATATATATATATATATATATATATATATACGTATATATATATATATATATATATATATATATATATATATATATATATACGTATATATATATATATATATATATATATATGTATATATATGTATATATATACGTATATATATATATATATATATATATATATATATATATATATTTATATATATATACGTATATATATACGTATATATACGTATATATATATATATATATATATATATATATATATATATATATATATATACGTATATATACATATATATATATATATATATATATATATATATATATATTATATATATATATATATATATATATATATATACGTATATATACATATATATATATATATATATATATATATATATATATATATATATATATATATATATATATATATATATATATATATATATACTACTATAAAAAAAGCGAATGTTTGAATCTGTTTTTAACACTTCCATTTCTACACACTGCAAAACCACCCAACCAATCATGTTGCACCATTTTCAAAATGCTGAAATCTCCTTAATTCTCTCTCCTCTCAGGTTTTTTCTCAACTTTTAAATGCTTACATCCCCAAATAAAAAGAGTGTTCTCACGCCCCTACTAAATGAACGTCGCCACTATCTCCCGTAACCGCCGTTGTGTTCAGTTTAAAAAAGACCACGTCTATCTCTGTCTGACTACCAACCGTTCTTCAGGATACCCACGTTTCTTTGCCAACACTGTGTGACTTGATAACAAACCATTTATAGCCACACGTTTTGAAATTGGAAAGCACGAACTCTCTAAGCATTTCTTTTTTCATCTATTATTAATTGTTATCCTAACAACTACTTTGCTTTATCTTCCTAATCGGTTCTTCTCTCTCATCCTCCCCACATAGAACACTCCCCCCACTCTCTTCCTAATACGCTCCATGTCTCTCGGTCTTTTCATAACTACTTCCCTCAATCCGATCACATTTCATTCTCCAGAGGTACCCATCAGCCCTCAGTTCATTCACGAAAACAACAACTAACTTCCTCTTCACATCTTCTGTTATATCTGGAATTGATTAGTCCTACAGCAATAGGGGGGATCCTCTCACTGTGGAGTTAAAGACGTGATCATGCCATTGTCGTTCTAACAGAAGTGCAAGCATGTGGTGTTCCTGGATTACATATGTAAGTAATCTGCTATTCATTTTCTTTCCCCGGTCGTCTCTCTCTTGATCGCTTTTGATCATCTCCTAATCTTATCCAACCTACTCTGTATCTTAATCTCCCTCACTCCATTGGTCGAGATCATCAATTTTCTTCAAGTCAGGAAGAACCGTCCTTCGGCTTCCCAAAGCTTTGAGGATCGAATTATATGTCTGTCGGTCGATTAAATGAAAAATCAAACTCAAGCTCCCTTTCAGGGTTAGGCAAGCAGAAGGTGTTGCAAATGAATTACATGCAACGCTGCCCAACATCAATATGTTTAAGCTTGCTTGGTATTGATATCAGGTAACGATCATCTATTCATCTCTTTTCTAACTTCCACATCATTTTGTAGTACATTTTGGAGTGATATGCAGATGACACAAACTGTTTCCATCCGTAACCAGCTTTAAATGTTGCTTCAAATGAATACACAAATTTGGAAGATGTTATGTGAACACAATCCTCTTTCCGAAGGGCATTCATAATTCCTTTATGATTTAAGGAACCATTAGCATCATAAATGTGTTGTTTTTGTATCGTTCTTTTCTTTGCTATATTTCTAATATGTCATACAGTAAATGTATGACTGTGTTTCCTAATTTACAGTTACTCAATTTTTAGATACATACAATCTTCTCACTGGTCCCTTTGTATTCAAAAACCTCATTCTCTTTAACTCTCTGAAATTTCCAACCTTCTTTCTAAATTTTCGTTTATGTCTCTCTTGCTAAAATGTTCTTTTTCAATATGTTTCCAATATGTCTTCCGATTCGTCCGTTACAACTTCTCAATATCCTAACCTTGTATCAATAATTAGTAGATGTCTAAACCTTATTAAAAAAATAAAATATTTATTATTAGTAACCACATTCATGATAAAATTCTAACGACTGTATGTAGTAGGAACTATTGACTTTCCTTACTTAATGAAAAACAAGGAATTGAATTTACTTTCACTCTTATTAACACTATCCAATATTTTTCCATGGAACTGTAAACACATGACATCGCTCTTTCCGATGGGCTTTCATAGTTCTTTTATGACAAACTTTAAAGAAACCTAGGCCGCTTTAATATACTGCTTTTGTGTAATTTTTTTCTTTATAAAAGTTTTCATATATGTTAAAGTACGCATATAACTATTTTCTAAATTACAATTAATCAACTTTAAATAAACAAAAATTTCTCATTGATCATTTCATGTTTCAAATCCTCATTTTCCTTAGCTCTCTTGATTTCCAAGGTTCTCTCTACTTTTTCTATTATTTCTGTCATCCTAAAAATATTTCTTTTGAAAATGTTTCTAATAAATCTCTTTATCTCTCTGCTAAAACTTCTAGCTATCCTTATAATGTACCATTATTTACTACATGTTTGGACTTTTCTACGAACACAAACATTTGTCGTTAGTAAATCATGTTCATGCTACAATTCTGACGATCAAGTGTAGTGGGCATCCATTCACTTTTCCTACTTTAAGAAAAGCAAGGAATTCAAATTCCTTCCGCTTTTGTTGACTATGTCCTTTAATTTTCCACTGAATTGTCACTATAAACACATTCCTCTTTCTGATGGACATTCATAACTCTTTGATGCAAGAAAATTAAGGAACCATATGCCACCTAAATGTATAGTTTTTGTGTAGTTTCTTAGTTTACATTATTTCTCATGTATCATATAGAACACATATATTTGTTTTCATAATTTACACATACTTTTTTTTAAGATACACAAAAACTTGTCACTGATTACTTCATATTTCAAGATCCCCATTCTCCTTAGATTTCTTTAAATTCCAACCTTCTCGCTACTTTTTCCATTATCTCACTCCTTAAAACGTTCATTTTGAACGTGTTTCCAATATATCTTCCAATCTCTCTGCCACAACCGATGAATATCCTAACAATGCATCCATATTTACTAGATGTAATTTTTTTTCTAAAATAATAAATATTTTTGTTAGCAATTATGATTACATAAAATTATGAAGATCATGTGTAGCTGGTACCTATTCACCTTTCCTACTTCAAGAAAAACAAGACGTTAAAAATCCTTTCACTCTTGTTAAATCTGTCTTATTTTTTAATTTTCATTTACTCCATCCTTTTTTTATACCCACAAAACTAAACCACGTAAAAGTCTCTCACATCCAAATATAATGCCTTAGACCATTCCAACCACTCCTTACTTTCACTTTCTTCCCATCCTCTTGCTCTCGGAATGATTTTAACTTTAATTATTCTATATACCTTTGACTATATTTCTCACCTATGTAATTCGATCTCCTTTATTAATAAATGCTTCTAAACTATAGAACAAAATGATGCCCACTTTTTATATTCCCCATCAGACCCCCCCCATGTACACATTTTATTGAGTATAAACCAATGTCATCTTTTGTCATTCTGGACGTTCTCCTTGTCAAGTCGTCAGATCTTTAACCTCACATCCATACACTAGAACTACTGTTCCAAGAATCATTCTGCCTACAACCCCCATTTCTGTGTTCTTTTCTTCTTTGATTGTACCCATGTATGGGTAGTGGAACGAAACAAACAGTTGGCCATGCCTAATGCTTTGTACTCACTGCCTTCAACCTCCACGTTGGTCATAATAACTAAAGTCGTCATCCTTCAAAAGATCTGGACACAAGAATGTACGATATGCATAAGACAACGTGAAACCCACCTCAGCCACGCACAAATTTGATTGATTTACAAAACCTTGTCATTATATTATTTCTAATATATTTGTTTCCTTTTGTATATATGCCGCTTATATAAAGTTATATTGCCCCTTTTTTATAAAATTTGTTGCTTGGCATGGAATTTATTTATTAAAAAGAGTGATCTATGCCTCTCACATTCAACACGAGTATTGCGGGAGCCACCGTATTGACTTGCATTCATATCATGTACTGTGGAGGGCATCTATGTAAATGTGAAATTCAACATATTGTACAAAGATCTGAGTCTAGCTGTACAAGTTTGTGCTTTGTACACAACCACCATTACGTGGATGAAGAAGAGACTCAACAAAAAATTTATCTACTTAGATGGAGAATAAGAAATAGTTCCACTACGATCCTCTATTTCTTTCAACATACTATTATGGACATAGATCATTTTGTTGTTTTATTTTACAAACCAATTATCGATGGATTTCAGTCTAATAAATCACATCTTAAGTGTCTATATTATAAGTATGATAACAATGCACGCCACAGACCAAGTTACCTAATGTTCTATTTTATCATGTTTAAATATTAATCATTGTAAATAACACATTGTCATTATGTTTGTCTTACAAATGATGATTTCCATCTGCAAATTAATTATCTCTTGGTCTACTAAGCATAGTCATATGTAGAAATTCTTAATGTCGATTAATAAGAACAAAGAGGTGTCCCCTAATTCTAGAGAAATTTCTTGTACAATTGGTTATATCATGCAAATATCATATTATTATTAAGAATCACCAAGAATAGATTGAGTATGAAAAAGTGAGTACATGTTCATATAATTAATAAGAAATTTTACTTTTTACTCAACATTAGTGTTACATTCACTACTAATATGAAAAAAAATCGGATAACTCTATATAAAAAACGTCTTAAATTCCAGTACATCTAATTTTAATTATAAAAAGGTTAATTGCATTTGAAAACATGAAATATATGTCTTATATTTATGTTTGAAAGTACTTATTATATATTTAATATTATCTAAATATTATTTGATTATAAGTTATTTGGCCATAAATTAATTTAATAAAATATTCAGTGTGCATGG